>LIEC01012558.1:133227-209077 GCA_001925005.1 Drosera capensis | reverse complement strand
CGAGGATTCCGGCGAGGGGGACTGTTGATTTTGGGGGGGGGGGGGGAGAGGGGGAGGAGGAGAGGGGGGGGGGGGAATGTACGGATCGTATATGGTGACGTTGGGACTTTGGGGGGGTTATGATATGGGACGGAGACGACGAGGAATGCATCCACGTGATATGGACGCGTGGCGTGCGGCGATTGGTGGGGGAGTTCGGAATTGGAGGAGTAACCCGTCGGTCGTGGCAGATATGGTAAATATAGGGAGAATCCACGGGCGGAGTAATCCATGTAAATGACAAAAGTGCCATTGATTTTGTTGGGAATGGCCATCTAACCTCACCATAGACGTGGACTTCAGCAGAAAGAACCAGCAAGGAATAATAAATCAGCTGCTCTAAGCTCCTTGATAAGATAAGCACGATCAGGGAATCCACAAATCTCATCCATCGATTCCTCATCAAGGACACGTGCAAGGCCACGATGAGGAGAGGAATACAGAGAAAGTGAGGAGCAGGGGATCGGAGGCAGTAGGAAGTGGGGGAGACATCTGGGGAAGGTATTGTACGGTACGGTCTTGATGCGGAGAAGAACTAATGAAGTGGGACCCGCGAGGGGTGGTAACCTGCAGAGGACCGTACCTATCGTGGAAATTTTGGTACCCATGAGGCTGATGCGGAAAGCATAATAAAGGAATCAAATCCTTTTGAAAGTTTATCAGTTTGGGGCCATCATCATCTTCTTGCTTGTACCGATTGTTTACTATGGGAAGGTGGGAACTGGGCCGGGTTGCATTATAATTTATGTTCACGATAACGGTTTTCTCATCATATAAATAATATTTTATCAATTTAAATTGTTATAATATATATAACATATCAAAATAATTATCAATTATTATGATATATTTATTATTATTTTATAATAATTATAATAAATCTAACTATTATAAAAAAATCAAATCATTTTTTTATGAAAAAATGTCTTGAAATAATAAAATCTCGATATAATTATAAATTTGATGAACATATGGCATGTCAAGTAGAAAATCGTGTGAAGATTGATATTCAACTTTTTGAATTTTAATTTGTCAGAGTATTTTTTTTTGTTCTAATTTGAATTTGAAAAAAAAAACCTCTTTATCAAGAAAGATTTGACTTGAAAATAAACAATGTTTTTTTATAAAGATGAGATCAAGATTCACCATACATAAAAAAAAAAAATGACATCTTTGTCACCATGGTATGTCATTTCCGTTGTTTCTATCCCCATGTGCAACGACATCGTAAGTATCCAATTCACGTCAAGACAAAACAAAAACTAAAAATTCAAAGATTTCCACGCATATCACCCCAATTATGACCTGCAAATTACCAGGCAGGACAATAATGGAATATACGATCAGGGATGGTTGTGTTTCATCACATTTCTCAGGGTCGTTATTGGCTCAAATGGGCCAAATCTTTAGTCTTTAGCCAGTGTGCTCTGGTCTAGATCTAAAACAACACCACTCAGACCCGGGTGATTTGGTCCAGAATAATTAGACATCATTTCATACAGATTTATCATCTTTTAGACTTTGTTCAAGTAATGTGATTTCAAAAAGCATATTTTCTTGTGACAAACCTATAACGGAATGAACCGAACTGTTCGAAATATACATTCAACCATGTGAATTATAATTAATATTATCATTTATTTTAGGAGCGAAAAAAATATGAGGAAATGTTATGGTTATTGAATACTTTTCCGTGACTCATAAACCCTGTTCGTTTATTCAGGTGAACAGTCCCTTTCAGAACATCTCTTGTATGGCCTCGTCTTGCCTAAACAAGGCATCTCATCTTTGGTGTTAAAACTGTTTCGGTACCAAACTTGGCAATGGACACAATTCGTATAAGGAAGGCCATTTTTAATAAGATTCTGGTTGGTATAACGCATCCCATAACTGACGCCACCGATCCCGTTTTGGGTTCATATCAGTTAGGCACATGAAGCTGTGCCTCAACTTAGGATAGAACGCCGAGTAACATACTTTTTATTAGCCTTTTCTTTTGACATATACAGAACAACAATGTGAAATTGTTAGCGGCAGCAATGATCTGAGTGTAACCATGGCTCAAAAACTATCATCATACAGGCCTCACTTGAAGGCCTTCAATGATAAGCCCGCCTTTCAAATGGCATCCTGTGATTTCCAACAAGCTCATTTTCACCTCCCTGTTATCTTCACCACTGAAGAACTCTCCCAATTCAATTTCCACCCATCCATCATTCCTCATGTTAGGCATCTTCACCTTGCCTTGAATCCCCTGCCTCGTCGACCCTAATGTTCGTGTCCCATCCGAGTGCACCTGATCATCTTGCATTTGAGTTTTCTTGGAGTCGTTTTGGCTAAGGAACACTTCGGTGGTGAAGACTTGATCGTTGAGCTCGATCGATGCTACCATTGGCATCGTGTCGAGCCCATATGACCGGTCTAGGAAGCTGAAGATAAGGACAGCGGTATAAGTTGTGTTTGGCGATAGCATTTGGGTTTTGATCTTGCCGCGGATTTCTAGCCAATGAATGTATCGGAGTTCGGCCACCTCCGCAAACCTACATAAAGATTCAACGATCCTAACACGACACCCATATATGACACGATCATTTTTGTATGATCATGATTCGATCTAATAGTTTTCACTGGTGCATATTGTGTTAATTGATTGAACATTGGGTAGGAAAGTGCAAGCGAACCTTGATTTGGGTAGGGATCTCCATGTCCAATACATTGGGACTTTGCTCCATGCTATTGACAGCTCCCTTGGAGCAAGTACATAGGACTTTAGACCAGATGATTTATCCAGGGTGAAAATCTGCACCAGATGACATCAACGTGTTAGAGATGAAATGCTGTTGAATGAGTTTACTAGCAAAGTTTTTTTTTTCTAAAAGGAAAATCGCTTGGTTAATTCAATGGTAAACCGAATAATTCGTAAACCCGGAGTACCTTTATACCAACTTTAGTTGATAGACTCATCATCACAAAATAACTCGGCACTCTGCGGGTTTTGATCCCCTTTATCTCTAGCTGAGTCGCGTATAGGATTACTACGCAAAGTTTGAATTCATATTAGAACATATTTGACTTTTTTGTGAGGATAGTACAAATCAATAATTGAACAAGATTGGACCAAAAGTTTCTATAGTTATCTAAGATGCATTGAGTGCGGAATGATCATACATTTCATCATTGACTCTCGTATTCGGAACTGAACATGAAAATCAATCTCTTTTTTCCTAATGCTCCGATGAAGAGCAGAGCTCGATACATCTACAAGGATCAAGGAAACTGACCTTACTGCCACCATCAATGGAAACAGAACCACAAAAACACAGAAAAAGCTCCTTCTTGGATACAAACTTGAGAGCATGACCATCGGCCCTCGAGATTATATCAAGATAATCGCACGGCAACAGTTTCTCCCACACGAGATCAGACTCCGCCGCAAACCGGAATGCAGTCGACACGGTGGAGCTCCGGCAGACATCAGGCGGAGAAGTCAAAGAGAGGATGGTGGACAAACAGTCTTGTGACAACAACATGGTGTACAACAAAATGTCACATTCATTTCAACATGTTGGCTCACGTTTGTATATATTGTCAATGATATGTTTAAATAATTAGTTCATAGAAAGGGTTTATGAATACTGGTCCATAGTTTAGATAATATGAGCATATATAGTAATGTTATAGTCCATAGTTCAGAGAATAAAGTGCCAGCTATATATAGATGAAAAATGTACTCAGTTCGCCACATGATGATGACATTGAGCTGAATTATCATGCACTTTGCCAGGTCACGTTCTGTGTTCGTGGGGCGTTCAATAATGGCTGCGGACGAAATTCGCCGCGTGGAGTGCTCTTATCCGTTATGGGAAATATCTCTACCACCAACAACTATTGATTCAATTGTACATATGGGTTTTCTCGAAAATAAAAGTATAATACATGTTAAAAGTATAATATTGTGAAAATCAGATAAAAGATCTCATACTGAGTTTTACTTGTAAATAAAAAAAACAAACATGATTGTAATTCAACAAATCTTTTATATATTTTTAATAGATATCTATGTAAATTTTCAATAATTCTTCTCATTATCGTACTTTCCGGATGTCAAAGTCGTTCATGCCAAAGCATAACAGTTTCTGAGTTAATAAGTTTCAGATTCATAACATTATGTGACTCAATTGCTCTAATTTTCATAAGATATAAACCAGAAATAAGTGCTGAAAAATTTTCCAGGATCTATTTGCAACCATTTGTGGTAAATGTTATGTAAAGATACTCTTTATCATCAATATTTGTGCTTTCAATGTGAAAACCGTTAAAAGACAAATATCCTTTAAACTAAGAAGGTTTTTTCTGGAACGTACAACGTATTTTTTATGCGAATGTGAGTCACATTTGATAATGTAAAATTGACACTTCTCAATCCTTCTATTAGTTTTGACGTTTCAGATATGGTATTAATATTTGCTTCTATCTTGTTTAAAGTAGAAAAATATTTTTCAATTTGAAGGATTTTGTGTGTTGTTGCATTGTCAACTATACATATGTCCTTCATTTTTTGTTGATAATCTGTATAAAAATATAGATTATTAATCTTAATATTTTATTAAAATAAAAACATACATAGATTTAAAAGGGATTATATATTAATATAACATATAGTTATTGCAACAGACGCATATAACATGCATATTTTACAAAGTAGCAATATTATATATCTTAATAATTTTTTAACTCATTCCATCAAACAAAAACATCATCTAAAATAAGCTCATTAATATCATTCTCCTTATTGAAACATCCAGCTATATCTGCAGGATCCATTAATGGTATAGACACACTTGTTTCATGACTGACGAAGTTAGTCTCCACTTATTTGTCTTTATCCTTTATTGAAGTTTAATAAAGGTGAATAAGATGCTGAGATGTGCGATATGTGCGAGACCAATGTCATTCCATTCCATATCGAAAACAAGATTTTTTATTATCCTTTTGGGGTTTCTCATATGGAGTTTTCTCCTTCTGTTGCACTGACTTATCATTCTTCTATTTCATGTGACTTTCTATATTATATGCTTTATGTTGATCATGAAATCGTCCTCGGCCCCTATAACGACCACGTCCTCATCCTCTCCCACATCAATATCCACCGTCCTCGTCCTCCCATGTCAATATATAAATTTCTACATCTTGTATTGTTGTTGTAAAATCATATTTTAAGGATAAAAAATTGAATATATTTTCTCCAACATATCCATTTTGAAAATTGTATCTTCGCATAACGTGAGTTGCAATGTGATCTTAAATAATGCAAAATCATTATCTTGCACATATTTAAAATCTTACAATATCAAGTTCAACCAGTCATACCTTGCTACAAGAAGGAATATCAACTTTTTGTGATCGAATCTTTCTTATAATTTAATCCATAATTCATATGGATTTTTCAATGTCAAATATTCAGATTTGAGTATCTCGTGGAGATGATGTCTTAGAAAAATTAATGCTGTTGTTTTTTTGTGCATCGGTGCTTCATTATTTGTCATTATAATATGGCCAAGTCCTTTAGCATTGAGATGCAATTCCGCATCCAGGGTTCATGATAAATAATTTTTCCTAGATATCTCAAGTGCAATGAATTCCAATTTATCAAGATTTGTCATGATTTTTTGATAAAATAAAATTTATAATTAATCACAATATTATGTGAATAAAACATACATAACACAATAATATTAGTATTAAGTTAAGAATAGGAAAAAGTATATCATTATTACAATATATAAACCTACTATTAACAATAAAGAGAAGCATAAATCGTCAAGATTTTTAGTCATTCGTTTATGCATTTCATCATAACGTCTATGAGCCATTTCGTCGGAGCTATTTCGACTTTGAGACATATACTTAAACAATAAAACGAAAATTAGTTCTCACCAATTGGAGTAAATGGCTCAACATAGAATATAAATAAATAGTTTCTCGTTACTCGAGATAAGCCACGTCGACGAGTTGAAACTATAAAATTAAAGTATAAAAGATATAGGTTTCTGAATAGGTGATGTTTCATCCAACAACGGAGCCACACAATTAATTTAGGTTGGTTATTATTTATAAAAAGTTACAAATATAAAGTAAATATAAATTTAGAATCAATACATCAAATATTTTTTCTTGATTTTGATCTCGATTGATTAGAACTAACGTGTTATGAAAATGATACGGAATTGAAATGAACCTTTTCCTACTTTTCCTCCACCTCTTCTTTTTAACAAAAATGGGTGCATTTACAAAGAGAAGAGCACGATTTTTATAATCGAAGTGGACGGTTGTGAAGTAACATTCCCTACAATACATGAACAGTACTAAAAATAGTGTAAGAGGTTCCTCAAGGAATAATAAATTATAAAAAAACCTATAAAATTAAGATATAAATAATATTAACGTATATTTCACAACATGAACATTAATTTCCTATACTGTATAGAGTAGAACTTATCCGATATTATATTAAGATATGCTCAACAGTATTGGAGCTCGTATTTGTTCATAGCTTGCTTATAAGCTCGCGTCTTATTCCATCTCCACCAACCACCAACCGCCAACTTTCAAGCCCAAAAACCACCAACTCCACTGGGTCGAGACCACCACGGCCCACAAAGCAAGCCCAACGAGGAGGCTCTCTCACTCACCCCTCCATTTCTAGGGTTTTAAACCCTCCGCCTCCACTCATTTCGTCAATTGCCCCGCATTTCATCATCTCCTCCGCCCTCCAGCGGCTGCAAAGGGAGTGTTCGAAGATGGTGTCGTTGAAGCTGCAGAAGCGGCTGGCGGCGAGCGTGCTGGACTGCGGTCGCGGCAAGGTGTGGCTGGATCCCAATGAGGTCAACGAGATCTCCATGGCCAATTCTCGTAATCTTCTTCTTCATCTTCCTTTTGATTTTCTCTTGTTCTCGTTTCGATCTATTCTCCGAGTTTGATTTGATTTTTTGTGTGATTGTTGACTTGATTTATTTGATGTCGATTGATTTGCATGTCGATCGAAGAATTAGTACTACGGGTACTGATAGTGGATTGACTGAATTCAAGAGGCATGATATACTTCGGAGTAATTTGTTCAGATTAAAATATCATTGGAAAATAGTTTGCTGATGTGAGATATACGAGAGAGATTGAGTTTATGAATAATAGATCTGTGTTGCTTAGGTATGTGTTCTCGTTATGATTTTTTATTTTAATGTTAGTGGTTTTAGTATCTTCTCGTGGAGCTTTCCTTGTACACAAGTTATTCTTAGAATCAAACTATCGATGATTACTAGGATGATGACTGTGCACATAATAAATATCGTCTCTGCTTAGCAATTTCCTCATCAATGGGAGTCAGCTCCAATGATAGTGGGTGACAAATCTACATTGTCATGCTAACTCGACTGTTTTCCTCGTGTTTATGGATGTTTCTTTCCTCCCTTACGATAAAGGGTTTCTCAATGCTTGTGTTTGCTAGTTGGTTCTTTGAATACTTGCAAAGCAATGAGGTTTGATGATATTGGTGGTTTGATTTGATTGCAGGGCAAAACATAAGAAAATTGGTGAAAGATGGATTTATCATTAAGAAGCCTACTAAGATCCATTCTCGGTCTCGTGCTCGTCGAATGAACGAAGCTAAGAGGAAGGGGCGTCATTCTGGTTATGGTATGGGCTGTCGACATGTGTTCTAATCTATTGCAATGGTCTTGTTGATTCCTGATAGGTTTTTCTGGTGCTTTTCTGTTAAAAAGTGTTCCTCACATAAATCGAATGGGCTCTAATTTTATGTCTACAAAAATTTATCCCAGGTAAGCGCAAGGGTACCAGAGAAGCTAGGCTTCCAACTAAGGTACTCTGGATGAGGAGAATGCGAGTTCTGAGACGCTTGCTTCGCAAGTACAGAGAGGCCAAGAAGATCGACAAACATATGTATCATGACATGTATTTGAAGGTGAAAGGTAATGTCTTTAAGAACAAGCGTGTCTTGATGGAGAATATCCACAAATCAAAGGCCGAGAAGGCGAGAGAGAAGACGTTATCGGATCAGTTCGAGGCTAGGCGTGCAAAGAACAAGGCAAGCAGGGAGAGGAAGTTTGCAAGGAGAGAGGAGCGTTTGGCCCAGGTTAGATTATCTTTTTCTGATCATTTCGTTGTTTTCTTCTATCTTTGTCCGGTCTGAAGTTTTATCTTCGTTTCATTTGATCTCTGCTGTTTGCTTTACAGTAGCATTTCATGGGTTATAAACTTAGCCTGCAATCTAAAGGAAGAATGTATTTGTCTTCCTAAATGCTCCCAGCTGTATCAATTACTGGTCATATTACAGAAAGCATGTTTCAGGTTCTTTTATTTTACGAATTTTTCATCTGAGATGAAAGCATAAAATTCCAAAACCTTTTTTTTCGTTGGATTGGTTCGTGCTTCTTTTCTCTCTTTGTTTGCCATGATGATAAATGTCATATCCCAGCTCATTATGAGATCTTCTGTGTGAAGGTCAGGGAAAAGACTCATTGAACGTTTATCTGAGCCTCAGTTTTTTAACGTTATTTTCGTTTTCATCAGCCTTATTTTTTATGTTTAGTTGGATATACTGTTTTCTACTAAGATGATCCCTATGATGTATATTTTCAACCATGCTAATTCTGATGAATATCATGATTGATATGCTTTCTTTCGATTACCTGATGGGACACATTTTGATTGGCTTCTTTTTGCTAGGGTGACTAGTATTTTTTCCGCATAACCCCGTTTTTCTTTCCTACCAAAGATGCAATTCTTTTTTAAACCAGAAGAATCTTGTGCTTGAGAAACTCAACGCTTGCTTTTTATTCAAAAGCTTTTTGTATATTCTATCCTTGTTGCTGAAGAAATCAGAATGTGCAGAGTGGTGTCTTTTCTGTTCCTGCATCATTTATGGTTTCCGTTACAGTTTTTGTTGGGATTTTGTACTGAGATATCTTTGTGGTTTTGTATTAGGGGCCTGGAGAGAAGGCACCGGCACCGGCACCGCCTGCACACCAAGCACCAGTGTATGTTGACTTCTATTGAATTGTGCGGTAATTGTTGTCTACCGGGGTTAGTTACTGATGATATACGGGATCTCTCTCTTGCAGGGAAACTAAAACTAAGAAAACAAAGAAGTGAGCTGTTATTTGTGGAGATACCCTTCAGAGATTTCTTAGAAGTGCCGGATCCTCGAGTAGATTGCTGTATCTGGTTGTTTGATATCAGCTGGATTTTTGAATTTTGTTCTACTGCTAAGACATTGATGTATTTGCTTTGTTGATGTTGACTTTGAATGATATGTGGACTCGTTTGCTGAGACCTCTGTGATCATCTCTGATGGTTTGTGTTGAATTTCTTGCATACTCTGGAGGTAGTCGACTACTGTCCAGTCCATCATTACTTTAATATTTTGGGGTCTTGATATCGCCTTTATTCTCTCTGGGATGCCTTTGTCTGGAAGGCCATGAATGATTCTATCAGTTGATATGGTTGTTTAGTCGAGAGTGGTCATACGCATCTCGTGTATATTGGAATTTGTTTTGTACATTTGGCGCTGATTCATCCTTTATCCCCTTCTTCATCCGTCGCATATTCCCCATCAATGGCGACACCAAACACCTGCGCCATCACTCGGTTCCCCATCATTTCCTCTCTTCACCACTCTCCTCACTTCCCTTTCCTTATAACTTCTTCCACCACCACCCCACGCTTCCCTTTCACCACGTCAACGATTTCCCAGCCTCAATCCTTCATCACAAGAAGACTCCTCATGCTCCCATCAGTTTCCGGCATCTGGGAAGCCATCGCCGGCGGCGGCAACAACAACAACTCCCGTGACGCGGTTATCGCCATTCGTCGCGGTATGCAGTTGTTTCGAGAGGTAGTTCACAGAATGGGCTTCTTTGGTTTAGGGTTTATTATTGGTAATGGATTAGATGATTTTTGGGGTTTATTGATTTGGTGGGTTGTTGTTTGTATAGGGTGATGTGGCGGGATCGGTTTTGGAGTTTGATAGGGCGCGATTGAGCTTGATCCTCGTCAAAAGGCATGTAGGGTTGCTTATGATTTCCGATTATGTGTTGGTTTGGTATGATTGTGGAAACTTTATTGTTGAAATGCGATGTGTTGTTTGTTGTTGGTTACTGTTCAGATCTCTGGCAAAGAGGGCTCTCGCTTTACTACCTCAATAGGTACTTGTTACTAAACCGCTGTTCATTTTAGGCTTGCTAGCAAATCAGACTTGTTTATAAGCACTTGACATGTGAAATGGTTGTTTGGGGGAAAAAAAGATGTTTATTGAAGATGACAGTCAGAAAAGTGCGTATTTTAGTAAGTAACCTTGAAAGAATTTTGTGGTTTTATGGCATGATATCACCATATGCATTCTTTATCATAGCAATCTATTTTTGGAAATGTGCACAATTTATGTCTGTGTTATGCATTAGACACCTGTAAGCATTGGCTTTAAGACTAGAGAAACGAGCTGTCAATCTGGGTGGATGCTTTTGTATCCATTGATCTCATGTGAAACAGATTGGATTGCTGATGATTTTACAGGTATCAGGATGGAGCTGAGCAATTTCGGCTAGATGTTGCTCAAAATCCAAATGACACGGAGGAGGCTATCTGGTGCTTTTTGTGTGAAGCTCCACTTTATGGGATGGATGAAGCCAGAAAGAGGTTTCTCGAAGGCAAGTTATGCGCATGACGACCGACTAATTATATCCTATAGTATATCAATATTCATGTTTTGTTATGAAAAGAATGCAACGTCCACTAGCTGCTTTTGTTCAGGAGAAAAGAGCTTTCTCTGCTGCTGAAGTTGGAATTTTTTCTGTTTCTATAGTTGAATGTGTCAATGTTTGGTACATCATACATGTTATACAGGTTGGAAGAGATCGAAGGGATGTGATGCGGGAGGTCTATACATTGTTTAAAGACGGTGGTGATCCTGAGAAGGTATTATGTATTGTACAACGTTCTGTGTTCCTCCCCTATGTATGCACATTAGTTGGTTGACTAGATTGTCTCGTTCTTAATATTTTCTTTATTTTATTTTATTGAACTCAATATCTATAGTTTGTAAATTGTTTGCATCAATACAAAAGCTTTAAGAAAGATGATCGCGTAGGTGAGACAAGAGAGGTGTTAATCACCCCCCCCCCCCCCCCCCCCCCCCACACCTCATCCCCTTTCGCTATTCCCTTCATTATTTTTCTTCATTTGTAAAAAGGGGTGAGATGCGAGGGATGAATAGCAATTACCATAATCAATGTTCACTGTGCGAATAAAATTTGGCATCAACCACATAGATGCTGTTGGTCATTTTATTTTTTGTGGTCGCTTTCTTGCTTTTGCAATCTACAGTAGCATGTGGGATCAGGCCAGCACAAGGACAAATCATACTACCATGTTGGATCTTTTATTGAATATTCCGCAAGTTATGGTTAATACTATTACAGTTCATCAAATTGCTCCTAGTTTCTTATTTGATCGATAGGAGCTATGTTGTCGTCTATTGCGTAAGCGGGAAAGCCGACTTGCTATTGTAATCTTGACCAAAGTTTGAAGGTATAGTAATGTTCTTAATCAAAAATTGAAGTTGACATAATGTAAGACCAAAACGGATTTCAAAGAAACAACTTTTGGTAACACAAATAAATAGTGCAACGCAATCATTTGAAGAAGTATATTCTTGATTTCGTGAGGGGAAGGTGAGAGTATAATCCCACAAGCAAACCGAACCTTTGTATAGCATATGCCGTCTATGCCAAGTGCCAACACCATCACACGCACACACAAAATTAAAAAGTGAAATGTTGAATTTCTTTTTCGTGTCCCTTTTGTTCAATGTGTTGGAGAGTTTTAATTTGAATCTTTCTTTAAACTACAAGGTTTTGTATGTTAATGTCGCGGATAAAATCGGATAATTCTTGATTCGTATATGTTACGGATAATATCCTTATGAAATACAGTGTAGAATTTGTAGTCATAAAACTCATGATATCCTTCCTCATACGACGATAGAAAATTCATAAATCTTGAATTGTAGAATATCTTATCATAATCTACAACCTATGACTAATATTGATAAGGTTAAACATTTCATCATGTCCTAATGGATCATCATAAGAACAAAAACGCACAAGTTTGAAAAAATCACATAAAAAAGATGGGAGTTGTTTCAAACTCTATTTTTATAATTCATAAGACTTAAAATTAAACAATTTCTCTGTCAATTAGTTATATAGTTGTCCATAGAGTAAACCTTTTTTACATACAGGGACTCAAAATCCAAAATCCAACAATTTCTGTTGTTTATGCGCAATAGGATATTCCAACACACAAAGCCAAAAAATCCAACATCCTCCTCCTCTGCCCTCTCTCCCTCTCCTCTTCAAAACGTCTACCCATTGCTTTCTCTTCCTCTCTCAACACACACAAGCTACTCCCCAAAATCTCCCCTTCATCGACATGCCAAATCTACAAAACCTCAAACCCCATCGCATCACCACAAACCCTACCCCTCCAATCCCCAAAACGCAACGTTTCATCTCAATCTCCATCCCATTCTCTCTTCGTCGTCGATGTCGACGGAGAAGTTCCTCGCCGCCGGAACCGAGCGATCGCACAAGCCTGCCGCATTGTCGTCGTTTCGGTTGAGTTGCGATGCGGCTGGTTTGGGCGCGAGTGTGTTCGAGGAGCTTCCGATGGCGACGATCGTCTCGGTTTCGAGACCGGATGTTGGGGACATTACTCCGTTGCTGTTGTCGTATGTGATTGAAGTTCAGTACAGGCAGGTATGGGGACGATACCATTACTTGATTCTTTTGTTCTGTGTTTCGGTTTATATATCTGTGCATTCGATTTCGATGAGATTGTTTTGTAGTTGTTTTCATATTGTTGTTTGCTTGAACGAATGATCGATTGTGTATTTTGTTGTATGCTGATTGCGTTTGTTGAATTTTTAGGATGTTAGTACCGTTTCTGGATATCGTAAACCGCTGATTTTGGCTTATCAGTGATGGCATATTGTAGTATGATTTGTTAGGAAACTTTCATACTGATTTATGCTATGTGAAGTGTTGCGTGTACTAGTCCTTGAAGAATGTGGAGTGTTCCAGATAAAATTGTGTGTGAGATGAGTTGACATTTCAGGAGTGGTTGATGTTGCAAGCAAAGGCATAGAGATTCCAAGATCGATCGCTAAAACAATAATATGTCGGAGGTTTCTCTAGTATGGATAACTTAGGAGATAGTGAAGTGGATGTCATATCTCGTTGAGGGGTTAGAGCTACGCGAAGGAGTTTTATTAATTGTTAACTTATTTTAGAAGACTTGTGTTGCTACTTTGTTTGTGGATATTATGTCTTCTGGAAGGATTTGCTTGTATGAAGCTTTTGTTTGTTCACACGAACTCAAAGATCTTACTCATTGATGATGTTCATGGCAGCTTTTCTTTGAGCTTCAGTGATAGTTGTAGGCACAATCAGATGCGGAATAGCTACAGATTTGTCCTGGATTGTATAACCTGTATGTCTTGAAGAGTACTATTGAGCTGTGAACCGGATGGTTACTGTCCTTCTCTGCAGCACATTTTCTTCGCTGAAGTCCCTCTCCTCTGTTTGTCAAAGTATCAATATGGAAAGCTAACTGTCTTTCGTTAACTCTGCCACAGTTCAAGTGGCGCTTGCTGAAGAAAGCTTCACAGGTTATCTATTTACACCTTGCTTTGAAGAAGCGTGCAATTGTTGAGGAGTTTCAGGAGAAACAAGAGCAGGTTCGTGTGTCTTCTAAGAAATGTCAATCATCAGTACCCCTCATTTTTGTAACTATGAAAATTTTCACTTAGTGACTACGTTTATTATTCGGTTATCATGTAATCAAAGGCAAATTATTAGTAGTCCCTTATCAGATCTTAAAAAATTGTCTCACTTTGCCTATCTACATCTCAAATCCACAGTAATTATTGCATCATTCATTCTGGATTTTTCAGGTTAAAGAATGGCTTCAGTTCATAGGAATAGGAGATCATACAGGCGTTATGCATCAAGACGATGACTCTGACGATGAGGCCTTGCATTTTCCTCATGACGGGAGTTCAAGGCACAGGTATTTATCGAGTGTGTGCAGTTGAAGGGGCTTAGAAATGGTCATACTACAACTATTTCATGCTATGGCTCACTTTTTCTACAGATACGTTCCATCTAGTGCTGCTCTGTCAATCATCAGACCATCTCTGGGTGGACAACAGACGGTTGCAGACAAAGCAAAAGTTGCAATGCAAGGGTACCTGAATCATTTTCTTGGTAACTTGGACATAGTTAATTCTCGAGAGGTTAGAATCTGTCTCCAGCAACCTATGGTACCAGACCTCCAGAAAGATAATTATTGTTTATCAAACAAGGAGGACATGAATTCTCGTCATACTAGGCTGAAGTTGGAAGTTTCTGCATCTCCCTGAACCTCCCTGAGTCTCTAATCTGATGCAACCGTGCGCTTGTTGTTTATTACTGTATAAGACTCCACGAATCAGAATTTGTTCTACATTAGGAAGGAAATAAAGGAGGGCCCAATTTGATGTAGTATCAAATGGAGTATCATATTTGTCAAAACAAAAAAACTATGGCCTTTTTGAGCAAAAATAGGAAGGTCAATCCCATTTATTAATTTTGAATGGATGCCTGCAACACTTCATCGGCTTGAGGTGGGAATTGTAGTCAGTTAGTAAAGATTGCTGTATTCCGTTCCAATTTTATTTATAATATCATTTTCAGGAAAAAATTAGCATCTTGCATTCATGCCCTGCCAAGGATTTATAGTGAGTGGTTTTTTTTACTGTAGGTATGCAAATTTCTGAAGGTCTCTAAGCTATCATTCGAGCAAGAGTATGGTCCAAAGCTGAAGGAAGACTATTTGCTGGTGAAACATCTACCTAAAATTTCCAGAACAGACGATGCAGGGTGCTTGCCTTGTCCACGGTTTTGCAATAACAACTGGCAAAAGGTAACAAATGTTATGGCCTGTGTTCCTATTTTCATCCCCTTACTGGAGTTCGCGTGTAAATTTAATGGGAGTAACTCTCCAGGATGATTTATTTGCCTCCTCAATCTGATGACAATGGTTGATGATGAGATCTTTTGTTGGCCTCTTGTCAATTATATGGTTTATTTTATTAATGTTGTATCTAAATATAGATCCTAATTCACAGTATTTAATGTGCCCCCATGTCATTTTTTCTCTCTATAACTGAAACTCATGTTTTTTTATAGGTTTGGGCTGTACTCAAGCCTGGGTTTTTGGCTTTCCTCGAAGATCCTCTCGATACCGAGCTCTTGGACATTATTATCTTCGATATACTGCCACTTTCTCACAAAACCAGCGAAGAAAAGGTTGCACTCGCTCAGGAGCTAAAGGAGCGTAATCCTTTAAGGTGTACATTCAGGGTAAAATCTGCTTACCTCTCTATCTCTCTTTTGAACACTTTCTAACAGTAGTTTCTATCATTTACCCAATCAATTTGAATTCGCCTTTCCCACCTCAGGTAGGTGTTAGCGGTTGTAGAATTCTATATTGTGAATTCCTCTCAGTTGAGCTTTTCAATCTTGGAATGTGCAGATTGTCGAAAAACCAACTCTATTAATGTATATCAACACTCCCCCTCACACGAAGCCCTATTAGGGTATGAAGTGTGAATAGCACTGGTCTAACCCATATCAAGTGTTATATAAGGTCCACATAAATAAACCACATAGATGACAATAAATGAGGGGAGGTAGGGATCGAACTCGTAATCTTTTGTCACGGTCTGTTCTGATACCATGTCGAGGAACCAACTCTATCAAAGTTCAAACTGATGGTGTAGAAGGCCCTATTAATATATATCAACACAGACAAATGTGTATAATCTGCTTGTTGATTGCCACTGCTTCTGTAAATACTTCCAATTTGTTTGCATGGGGAAATGCCATGTGGCTTGTCAAATGAATGATGACTTATATGTTGTAAATTTCACAAGGTCTGTTGTGGGAACCGGAGCATAAGGTTGAGAACCTCAAGCAGCAGCAAAGTCAAGGATTGGGTTTGTGCAATTAACGATTCCGTGCAGAAGCCTCCTGAAGGTTGGTGTCACCCCCATCGATATGGCTCTTTTGCTGCGCCAAGGGGTTTGACTGAAGATGGCAGCGAAGCTCAATGGTTCATAGATGGGCAAGCCGCCTTTGATGCCATTGCTTCAGCTCTTGAGAAGGCAAAGTCAGAGGTTAGCTTTTACCGAGTTGCTATCTCCTTGGGGCGGTTAATGTTCGTATTTTGACATCCTGAAGTTGTGTGCAGATACTTATTACTGGTTGGTGGCTTTGTCCAGAGCTATACCTGAGGCACCCATTTCAAGATCACAGCTCCTCCCGCCTTGATGCTTTACTTGAAGCAAAAGCCAAGGAAGGGGTTCAGGTGGGAAAATAGAGATGAATGTCGTTCATTTGGTATCTCATGAAACAACCAAATGTTATAAATTTGCTACATAAATGATATCTCCCTAGTAACTTTTGATATATCTTGAGTGGTTTGGTATAGATTGTCCAAAGTTGCTCTTGAAGAGCAGCATGGCTGTTCTGGATATGTTAGGAGTTGCTCTTGGAATCTTGGAATACCATTTGCTGCTGCCTTTTTTTCATGTAATATCCATTTAATTGTAAACATTTCTGGATATATGTTTTGTAATCTGTATCAGAAATCAATGAATTAGCCCCATAAGCTATTGGGTAGCTTTATGCCGTGCTATATTGAGGTATTTCTCATTCTAAATGTGAAAGATTGACCACATTTAGAACCTGCCTGTAATATCTGAAATGGTCTAAGATGGTTGTCCTGAAAGTTATTGTCCTCAATGCTTGATGCAGATGTTGGTTCCCCCCCACCCCCCCAAACTTTTTTGGTGTTATTTGACCATTGATAATACTATTCAGACGTAAAGGTGACTGGTTCTTCCCCCCCTTTTTGCAGATATACATTCTTCTCTATAAGGAAGTTTCTATAGCTTTGAAAATCAACAGCTCGTACAGTAAGCGAAGGCTCCTTCTTATTCATGAGAACGTGAGAGTTATGCGATATCCAGACCATTTGACTACTGGTGTTTACTACTGGTATGTACTCAATTCAATAGAGAAGTTCTGTTAGTACGTTATTTTCTGTCATGGATTTCTTGTCTTAAATATGCTCGCTTTCGATACTTAATATAGTTATCTGCTTGAATGCAGGTCACATCATGAAAAGATTGTCATTGTTGATCATCGGATATGTTTCATTGGTGGACTTGATTTATGCTTTGGCCGTTATGATACAGTTGAGCACAAAGTGGAAGACTCTTCCTGTCTTATTTGGCCTGGAAAGGATTATTACAATCCAAGGTCTGTTCATTTTCCCAATCAGTTGTTTCCAGAATTAGATAAAACCAGACTTATTTATACGTTTTGACTATTATAACCTCAAGCTTTATTAGTTACTAGTTAGAAGCGCAAAGTCTCTTTTTATAGAGTAGTTTATATCTGAAGATGGTACAAGTCATGTAAGTCATGATTGCTGGTGAATTATATATGTTCAACTAAATTTGGAGTGAAGGATGGATAGAATGTCTAAATGGCGAGGTGTGATTTTCAAACTCTTTGTTTGAATGTGATTTCAAACTCTTTGTTTGAATGTGAGTAGAGAGTCCGAACCGAATTCTTGGGAGGACATGATGAAAGATGAGCTGGACCGTAAAAGATATCCTCGAATGCCATGGCATGATGTTCATTGTGCTCTTTGGGGACCACCCTGCCGTGACGTTGCAAGGCACCTTGTACAACGGTGGAACCATGCAAAGGTTTTTCTCTTTTTCTAGTCCATTCCTATTTCAGCTTTCTCCCACATCATATTCCCTGTTGTGATTTAATCATCATCTGCCAGAGAAGCAAGGCCCCTAATCAAGAAGCAATTCCCTTGCTCATGCCTCATCACCATATGGTTATTCCCCACTACATGGGCAGAAGTGAGGCGATCAACATTTCTGATGACAAGAAAAAGAACCTCAATATACAGGACAACGTTTCCTCGCAGTCACCATCGGAAGATATTCCTCTCCTTTTGCCTTTGGACTCTCAGGTTGTCAATGTTGATGAATCAGATGGTCAGATGAAGAGTTATAGTCCTCTGCAACGAACTGTGGCAAATGAAACATGGTTATCTCATCAGTCCACTGTTGAACCCAAGGATGATGATCTCCACATGGATGATAATGGAAATGATCTTATGATTTCGGGTCTTGAAGCCAGTGAGACTTCTGGCCAAATGACTCATTCACATGAACCGAGTTCAGTCGAGTGGTGGGAATCTCAAGAAAGAGGTTATCAAGATACTCCTATTGATGAAACTGCGCAAGTTGGTCCACGCACCTCGTGTAACTGTCAGGTACTTCTGGCTTGTGTGACTGGATGGACTTTTTCACTGTTCAGAGTTTGTTGTCAAAACTCTTTTAACACATCCAGCTTTTGGTACTTGATTATCATCCTCTTGCACTTGCTAGTTGATACCCCCTTCAAGTTACCTTAGCAGAATGACCTAAATGTTTATCTTGTTGAGAAACCCTAATGTACTGAACTGCTTAAATGAGGTCTCCTGCTCATGCTGTGGTGTTGACAAGGGATTTGGACATGAACCCCGTTTGATGTTTATTAACTTTATGTTTCACTGGATAGATTATCAGAAGTGTAAGCCAGTGGTCAGCGGGAGCTAATCAAGCCGAAGAAAGCATTCACAGAGCTTACTGTTCACTTATTGAAAGGGCAGAACACTTCATTTATATCGAGGTGAGAAACTCTAATTCTGAGAATTTCCTACTACTATTGAAGCATTCACAAAGCTTCAATTCTCTCTTTTATTGTCTGCACATGTGTGCCACTGCGTGTAACCCAAGTTTCCATGTACTGATCTTATGTGTTCCGTTATGATCTCCTTCCCAGAACCAATATTTCATCTCTGGTCTTAAAGGAGATGCCACCATACAGAACCGTGTGCTGGAAGCTCTCTTTAACCGAATATTAAAAGCGCACAAAGAGAAGAAATGCTTTAGAGTCGTAATCGTCTTGCCGTTAATACCCGGGTTCCAGGTACTTGACATTATTATAATCTTTGTAGGGTCAGAACTGAAAAATAGAATGTTTGCCCCTCATAGGTTTGATATCATTGTCAATACAGGGTGGTCTGGATGATGGTGGCGCAGCTACTGTGAGAGCAATAATGCATTGGCAGTATCAAACCATTTGCAGAGGAGAAAACTCAATATTGCAGAGTCTTAATGCAGCAATTGGTCCTAAGACATCTGAGTACATTTCATTCTATGGCCTCCGAGCGTATGGTAGACTCGTTGGAACAGGCCCTCCAGTCACCAGCCAGGTAATCTATTTCTTTAAGATTCTCTCCGTGGTTGAACTCTGGAATACTCTTTTCTCATAGATTTGCATGAAGTTTCCGACTTCTTTGTGGTAGAAAATTGTTTTGTGGATCTATAGTCGAGACACAGCTTAGTGAAAAATTGGTTATGTTAAACCATGGGCCAGGTTTTGTTACTTCTGGGGAAGCAGCCATTGGCCTTTACTACTTATTGTTCAATTGAAGAAAATAGATAGAAGTGCTCGGCAAGTTTCCAAGGCAGCAAATGTATCCCTTATATATAGCTCTTTTGTGATACTTTGCCATGAAGCTAAAATGTTGTGTGCTAGTCTACACGCGGGGTAGTGTTTCCTCGGTGCCACAGTTAAACTTTTAAATGATGTCAAAGTTTTGAGTTGTACTAGAATGCTAATCCATACGCTGCACGGGATGAATAGTCATAGTTAAAATAAATAGTATTCATAGCAAATCAACATACTTATCTACGTCATTTTACGTTGAATTAATTTTCTTATGGATTTTAATATTTTTCGATAAATTGATTAAAGAATCATAATTTACAAATATGCTTTGTATTAGTTCTTAATATCGATTATTATTTGGAACTAAAAGATAA
Source organism: Drosera capensis (assembly GCA_001925005.1). NCBI lineage: Eukaryota > Viridiplantae > Streptophyta > Magnoliopsida > Caryophyllales > Droseraceae > Drosera > Drosera capensis. The sequence continues at coordinate 188,964 of LIEC01012558.1, read as the reverse complement.
AGAAAAATAAATTATAGACTAAAAATCGACTTATAAAATAAGATAGAGTATCACATAATATACGATACAATGGCCTCGTAGAAATTTTTATCATCTTAATAAAAAATTATTAATTTACTATGCTAAATGATATTTTTATATATAATATTGTTAGGATCTTTTGTATAAATATGTTTTTATGGAAGACTTTGTACATAGGATTATCCATATAAGATTGTTTGGATTTCAATTTTTTTTTTACTTTAAATAAATCAAAGTTCTCAGATTGTCCATTAAAATTTTACAAATTCCGTTATTAACCCGATATACCATCTGACATGTTAGTGTAACTCTATATATAATAGATTTGCATGGTGATTCTCTTGTAAGGTTTATGTGCACAGCAAAATGATGATAGTTGATGACCGAATAGCATTGATTGGATCTGCCAATATCAATGACAGAAGTCTGCTCGGGTCCAGAGACTCTGAGGTAATAAATTCTTTACTTCTATCATAGTATCATGAAGAGGGTGCATAATGCATTGCCTTCTTCGAAAAATATATTTTGTTCGAAGTCTCTCTTAGGTAGTTTTCATTGCTAAACTGCTGTTGCGAGTTAATCACTACTAAATCTATGGGATTGAATATGAAAAACTATGTGGACACTTTCAATTTTTTTGTTTTTTCTTTTAATGAGACTTTTCCTGTCATAGATCGGGGTGGTAATTGAAGATAGAGAGTATGTTGATTCATCAATGAACGGGAAACCTTGGAGTGCTGGAAAATTCTCTTATGCGCTTCGTCTTTCTTTATGGTCGGAGCACCTTGGCCTGCGTGCTGAAGATGTAAGTTATGCTTATGCTATGTTTCGCTTTTATGAGTCCTTTGTTGAACAATGTGCATACTAATTAATTAGTTCGATTCTTGTAACACCCTGGTCTCACTTTCTCAGATAAGTCAGATCCATGATCCTGTTGCTGACAAAACATATAAGGATCTGTGGATGAAAACTGCTATGGTATGTGACAGTTTGCTCTTCTTGTGCTCCATTTCTACAAATGTGAAATAGCTCGTTAACTTTAGTTATTTATTGGGTGACTAAGAAATATCGACTTCGCTAATGTTCCATATGAAATAGAAGAGAGAAGAGACATCCTTCAGCCTCAATATTTTCTCATCTTTTCTCCTTCTCCATGGTTTAAAACCCTCCAGGAAAATACCTTGATCTACCAAGATGTGTTTGCGTGCGTTCCCAATGACCAAATACATTCGAGGTATTTTTACTACTTTAAACTTGTAGCACTCATTTGTTCAACCTTAGAGTTAGTTCTTTCTCAAATGACATATTACCCAATGTATACAGGGCAACCTTTAGACAGAAGATGTCCCAGTCGAGAGAGCAAAATGGGTACACAACCATTGATTTAGGAGTGGCTCCGAAGGTTCTAGAAACTCAAGAAAATGGCAAGGTAATTTCGACGGATCCAATGGATAGGTTAAAGTCAGTGAAAGGCTTCCTTGTTTGCTTCCCTTTGGAGTTCATGCGAGAAGAAGATTTGAGGCCTATGTTCCACGAGGGAGAGTTCTATGCATCTCGTGAAGTATTTTATTGAAGGGTATCGATTAGGCACAGCTGTTATGTTCCCCTTCCAGTTTTGTGTATAGTTATATACACTATAGGTTGGAAATAGAAAGGTGTCTAGCGAATGCGAGGGGGTCCAAGTGAGGTACATAGGTATAGCTTCAGAAGTTAGCTTCAATTCTTTTACTCCTCTTGCTATGGGCATTCCATAGTAACTTCATTCTATGAATAGGCTCTGAATAGTAATAATTTGCCGATTGTAAATCAGTACAAACATTTATAATATATGGCCTCATTCAATTGAAAATATTTCATTTGTTCTGTGCTTCTAGCCTTGCTCTGAATCTTTCTGTGTTCTCTTTTGTGTCAAATAGTCACGTAATGAGTAAGCTAGGTTGTCTTGGGATGCCAGCTGCAATATTTGAGCATTGCTTCCAGGAAACTGGGTGAAAATTGTTAAACGACATGCGTGGTTGTGAATCGGCATCACCCATACATCCTGCATGCGGCTCAATCATCACCAGCGGCATGTCACACTAGGTTTCTGGTTTTTAGGCTATATGTCCCTGGATCTGATTGTATGGCAGATCCAGTACCCCCTCTTTTTTCCCCGATAGTCTGGCTAACAGTTACACAGGATGACTGGAACTTCCTCGGCATGCAAAGGAGTGTAGGAGCTTCGAAGGTGAGCAATTCGGTGACCTCTTTGTTAAATGTATGCTATATTGTTCTGGAGTGTTGACCATCTCTTGTTGATGTTTAGGGACGGAAGGAACTGGAGAATAGGAAATAAGCAATGAGTCCTGCCGTGAATCTGGTGTTACACTTGTCATCCCTTCTCAATGCCGGTGAGTGATTTTTTGATCCCGTTTCTTGTGTTCTGATTACTGCCTTAACCATGCATTGATAGATGCAGGTGTATACGATTACAATTGTGGCTGGTTTACCCTCCCTTATCCCTCAATCGTAGATTTGAGTTCATTCAGCCATTCTTCCCCTAGTATCGTAGGAGTCATTTTCGATTTCAGCAGCGGCTAGATCTCTAGTGAAGAAAGTTTGACTCGGCCGATCTTTGTTTGAATGGTAAGTGGTGACAATGCCCCCTCTTTCTTCAAAATATATCAGGAATTGCTCTATTAGTTGAAACATAGGTTCCCCTAGCTCCTATCTATCCCTGAGTCATGTAAACTGATAAAGATAGTATTCCACTTGAACAGTAAATCATCTGCTAATTGGCCCTGAAGCAGAATATCGTGCTTTACCTAGTTTTGTCTTAGTCAAATGGTACTAGCATTCCTGATTACCATAACTTTTACAAAGTAATTTCCGCGTAAACTTCTTTCTTTCAGTGGTTAATCTTTCGGCTAAACATAGCATTTCAAACCCTGTGCCTTCCGATAGAAAGTAGAGCGAGCAGCCTGTGACCGTCCTAGGGTTTCGTCAGCTAACTCTAATATCACAGACCAATCCTGACTTCTGGAATGGTAGAAAATATAGTTGACCCTACCTTACTACTTTTGATTCTGATATATCGTCGATGCCAGATGCTAGATGGCGTACATATATGGTGATCACTACAATGATTGGTCGGTATCCGTCCCTTGGAAAAAAATCGAACCACTGAGGACCAGAAATCAAATATGCACGTCCTTGTGTATCAGAGATATCTTTGATCATTTTTGGAATCTGTTCGGTATAATATATCGATCTTGTGTCATTTTTATATTAGATCTGGAAAAGTTCCTTTTTTTTATTAGATCGTTGTCTCCTTGAACTTTGATTTTTTCGGAACGCTTGAAAACAAAGATTATTTGGTCAGATTATAGAGACTTTGGTGCCATCTATAATAAGATCCTTCTAGCATTATTGAAGGAATAATATCGCCCTTCCAGAATGTTAATAAACTCACCAATAGATATGCATTCCTTGTTTTGATATCATAAGCTATCAGCATTGGCACGCATATTTTATTCAAGAACTTAAACTTTTGTTATATGATATAGAATTGATTTTTCAATATGATTATCTGAGATGTATTGATTAGTTTGTTGGGCATAACATGTTGGGTATATTATTCTGTTTGGTAGCCTACAGGAGTCAATGGCGAATAATTAGTGGTACGAGTATTTAGAATTAGTGAAGTCTGGTTTGGACGGCAGATTGTGCCCTGAGATATTTTGTTGGCATAGCCACCTGACCCTCGCTGTCCATGAAGTTTAAAACTTTTTTGAATTAAGAACCAGAAAAAAATGATTTCATTTTGCGGCATACTGTATCAGTATTAATTTCTCCTGGGAGTATTTGATTAATGTTTTCTCTTGCATTATGATCTGTTGTGATGTGATGATTTCTGCCAACCTAAATGATCCTGTTGTTTTAACAACTACAATGTACTTTTTTTTTGTACTTTTTTTTTACCATTTTAAATGGACGAGGATGCAACACGACGATTTCTCAGGAAATCATCCATCCTAGTACTACTCTTTTCCAAACACGTTTAACTGCGGAGTTTTGATGGGATCCGGTACATTAATGTTGATATGGTGGCACCCAACTACAATGTACTTTGATCATACTCTATTTTAACAAAAGGGATACTAACTAATATTCCATTCTGATAATATATATAATATTTTTTATTTGGATTTTTTTAAAATATTTATAATATTTTTATTTTGATAAATATTTAATCTAAAGAAATAAAATTAATCATGTTTTATTATACATTCGTTATCTTCTTCCGTAAAGCAAACCCTATTACCATCATAAAAAAAATATTTTTTTTCTATCAAATTTTATATAAATTTAATATCCATATAAAATTTCGTATCCGATCAATTATTATAAAAACTATGGGAGGAATGAGTAAAAGTATAATGCCTATCTCATTGATGATAGAAGAGGTTTTTCGTTTGTGTTTTGTTTGACCATACTGTTAACTACTATGGCTCATTGTGAAAATTATGCCATATTGTTGATTGATTTTGAAACCAGACAATAACTACTAGTGGTACTCTTCTACACGTCTGATTTTGTATATTAATCGTCGCGGATTAGCATTTGCACTCTTCAACATAGATTTTTCCTTCAGAGCTTCAACATTAGAACAGAACATTAGGCACATCACATGGATAGGATCATATAGGAGCACTTTGTATATATATCCAAACCATAGATAGATTCAATCCAAATCGGACAATATCCACAGAAGATATAAACAAGAAACATGGAGCACCTGCCGACCCACGTGACTAGCTAGGCAGGGAGGGGTACGTGGCAGCGTTCTACTACTTGACCACACATATGGAAAGGTCAAAAACAAGCATCCATTCACACGAATCAAGCATACATAATTACATATACAGCACTAGCCTCATTCCTCAAATATCATGATTCTTTGGGCCACTCCTAACCGACTTTCATTTTCGTTCACCGTGTCTCAACGTCCTAACTAAACTTACAGTATATCCTTTTTATTTATCTTTCATTTTTTTTAATATGAACAGATTTTGTTAATATGAAAAAAGATTAGAACTCGTGATTTCATAAGTTTTTTACCATTTGCATGAACATGAGTCATGGTTATTGTCAGTTGGGGTGGATATGGTGGAAGGTGGATTCGTGTAAAAATGATCACGAACCAATCATGCACGTTGTTTGTTTTTGGAGCAGAACAGTATTGTGGCGTGATGAATCTTTTTTTATTTTGCCGCCAACTGAGCTGCAACCGTTACTTTTTTCGGTCCATTCTTTCCTGATGGGGTTGGTTATGATTTCCACATTGGTTGTCATTTGGACCACACCGACCCATTAAGATCATGATCAAATGCTTTTATGTTCCGTATGCTTTGCTAGAATTATCAGCGTCTCTATGCTCGATTCCAGGGTCCACTGGTTGTATTCATCACTATGGATGTCGTTGATGTTAGGTCAAGGTTGTGTAAGAGCTCAAAACCCTTGTTTTATCCACCAATTATTGAACGACAATGCTGAAAATCTTAATTGTGGTTATTAATTAATATTTTATCTATCCCATAAAAATTACAATATTTATTTTAGTTGAATCGGAATAGAATATTTATTTTAGTTGAATATTCCTCAAAAATTACAACGTTTTTTAATTTGATAATAAATAATATCAAATCAGATATAATACACTTATTTCTCATATCTGTTACAATAAATCATATTTTTTTTTATTTAATATAATTTTGACACACGTAAAATTTGATCCAATCAAGATGTTGCAATTTTAGTAAAAACAACGGTGGAAGTATTAATACTACTGTAATGTACTTTTCTAACAATGTACTTATGATGTATGATATCTTAACCTTTAATAATCTATGTACTAGAAACATGTAGGCGACTTTTCCATGATAGCAAAATCTGATCCTCCTGCCTGACGAGAGCCAGGTGACTGTATATCTAATGCAATAACTGCAACTGCATACCCTTCACATTAATTTAACAACTAAAACAAAAAAAGAAAAAAAAAAGTAACTAAATCAAATTGACGTAACTTCTGGCACGAGTACACGAATCACAAATGAAATATAGATAATCACCTGCAGTTAGTCACAGTACAAAAATATTGGCGGAGAAATGCTTGTCGTCTTCAATGGTCCCCAAATAAAAAGTGGGGCTAAGCTGTTGATTAATGAAATAATTCAATTCAGACCCCAAAAAACAAAGGAGACTTCGTACGATATTGTTAAGTTAATCGTCGTTGAAGATCATAATAATTGAAATAATGTAAAGTTTATACAAAATAATTGCTGATTTAATTTAGATTGGGCAAGCTCTTGTTGACAACAAAATTTATTACTCGTAAGAATAACGAAACTTATGTTGCAGACAAACTAATGCGGGATCTTAATCCAAAGAACTATTATGGACACCAGAATTTAAGCCTCGACCTATAAATATTAAACCTTTGGGTTGTATCTCTAAACTAATTGTTTTCAAATTTCAATGTGGATAGGGTTTTCTCAACATGTCTTTTCGAATAAATATTTTCATAGCACGAAATACTTGACCGTTTAACTTAGAGATTTGATATCATATTAAATTGATAGGATTTTAACTTAAAATCAATTGATAATGAAAAGAATAACCAAGATATATATATATATATATATATAATTGTATCAATTTTTCAAACTCCGATGTGAACATTTTTCTCAACAATATATGATATTGGAATATTATGTTATACTGTATTATGCGGTAGCTCATCTGCCTTACCTTCAAAGTCTCAATTACCAACTAGAAACATTATTCCATGTATCATTCTTTTTTTGATAGGTATTATAGTACATGTATCATTCTTAATTATAAATCTCAAAATCCTTCTAATCATTCAAGGCAAAGAAGTGAGAAGTCGATATAAGTTGGCCTAAATCTATGTTCGTATTGAATTATTTCATTTTTAGACCGTGCGCATGTTCTTGATAATAATTCATAGTGTGATGTCATATTCATAACAAAGTTTGGATCTCAAATGTAGACTACTGCTAAAGAGGAGAAATAAACTGTAAATTCCATTCCTGATCGTGCACAAAACAGTCAAGTTAACGTGTAAGGCGTTTAATGTCACTAATCACGACCCACTAGCATAATCCATGGGGTATGTGACAATGGCTTGTCATTGCTTCTTTTATATTACTATTGTTGTTATAACAAGTGATGCAGAATAAAGCATTGATTTAACTCATACGAATTATATTTATAGATTTATAAAAATATAATTTAAATAAAATCCTATTAAGTATAAAATATAATTAAAAAGTAAAATATCTATTACATAATTTTATCTATGCGACTATTTTTTGATATCTAGAAACATATCGAACCCCAAAACCTTGATGATAAGTTAATAAGGTGCAGTATGGTGCGTTTTACTGACTTCTCGTTCAGCCTGCAGGAATAGAAACTATCTGTGGCTGTGAGTCTATAAACCAGACGAAGCAACTGTCTTTGTCTGCACCAAAAATCCCTGCACAATTTCCCTCTTCTCCTCCCATTGAATACTCGCTCCACAAAACAGCAACAAAAATGGCGAATCATAGTAGGACTAATACACAACACCCACCTCACTTTTCCACCCATATAACTTCGACCCACTTCACTCTCTTCATTCTCCGCCTACCCACTCAGATCCCAACCTTCTAATTAAAAATAAAAGGTACAATGTTTCACCATTTTGGTGCTATTTTTTTTTTCATGTTTGTTCTGGGTTATTTGAGTTTATTAGGGCTTTTGAGAAATGGGTGCAAGTTGTACGATTTCAAGTTCAATTTTGAAGTGTTTTTTTTATTGCTCTCAAAAAGTAGTTTTTTGGGGTGGAATTTTGAATCAAGATGGGCCCTTTTGGGATTTTGCTTTCTGATTCTTCACTTTGGCATTTTTTTGATTTGTTTTTCTAGTTATAGAAATGGGCAGTTCGATTAGATTCATCAATGAGGCAGGTATGTGAAGACGGCATGGTTGAGTATTTTGTTGTTTCATCACACATGGGTTTTGCAAATTTGCAATTTTTAGTAATGACGATTCAGGTTTCTTGTTTTGTGTATGTGTATGTGTTTGCTTTTGAGTTGCCCATGTTGTTGTCTCTGACGTGAACAGTGATATTTTTGATATTGGGATTCCATGTAAGCATATGGGCATGTAACATTCTTTGCTAGATTCGTCTCCGTTCTCTATAATAACCAAAATTTTCAACTAGGTCTGTGATTCTTGTCTCAATGAGTCATACCACATGTTGGTCAACTTGAATCAGCACTCTGCTGAGTATGATATAATCATGGTTCATGACTCACTTGTTCCCTGCAATTTGATGGCATGAATCGCTATAAATTGAGGCTTTGTATGTTTGCAGATTCATTGACTTGATATCGGAGAGAAGTCTAAGGTTGTGGAAGACAATGGGTCATTTTACGGCGATGTTTTCGGGGTTGACGAGGTCATTTTCCTCCAAGAAGGGGAGGACTTCAGGGAATTTTGATGGTATAGAAGCTGTCGATGCTATGATGAAAGAGGCCAAGAAAAGTGATCTGATCTTGAGGTCTTCGGGTAATCTTCACGGTGATGGATCGAATAGTTTTGCATCTGTGTATATGAAGAAGGGTCAGAAAGGCACTAATCAAGATTGTTGTGCTGTTTGGGAGGTATATCATTTTACCATTCTCTTCAACACATTTAAGAACTTGATATTCTAAATAACATAACAACAAAACAAACAGTGATCCAATTAGATGGAGTCAGCTATATGGATATATCGGCTTCTGCTATGTTTCCCGTGATCGATTTGTCTATGTTACGTTCTAGTTTGTGAATCACATTTCCTGTATCTTGGATTCTGAATTCTTGAAATTTATTTGCTTGAATGGTAGGAGTTTGGGTGTCAAAAGGACATGGTCTTTTGTGGGATATTCGATGGGCATGGTGCATGGGGCCATTATGTGGCGAAAATGGTGAGGGAGTCGATGCCTTCGACGTTGTTGTGTAACTGGCAAGAGGCAGTTTCTCGATTAGCGATCGACTTAGATTTTGACTTCAGCGGCGATAACAAGCTGCATTGGTTCAAGATATGGAAGCATTCCTTCATAAAAACTTGTGCAGTCATTGATCAAGAGTTGAAGCACCATCGCAGAATTGACTCCTACTACAGCGGGACAACGGCTCTCTCGATCGTGAGACAGGTAACTTGTGTTCTATGCATTTCTCAAATTCTGATTAATATTCTCTCTTGGCCAAAAGCATTCCATGTTGCTGATTAGGCAAGTCACTAGAATAAGGGTTATTCTGCATTTCTGGTTTTGGAAAGGTCAGGCTTATAGCTGCACTGTAATGCCATTGAAACATATTCTTGGTTCGAGTAGGGGATTGTCCTGCTGTAGGTATCCAGGTTGAGTTCCTCTGATAAGCAAAGGTTTAGGCATTGTTTCTGAAGCAATGTGTGGTATAGCCTTATCATTATTGAAAGCAATTTGTTTTGGACAAACGACAAGCCATTCTGATTAATTGCCTTAATAAATATTACTATTGCTATTTTCCTGCATTAAGTATTCAAAGGCAAATCCTCTTTGGTCCTTAAGATCAAGGTAGGCAGAAAACATGAACAACCACATCTTCAATTCTTAGCGTTAAAGGCGATTATGCGAATTGTGTGGCCTATATGTTAGCCTTTCCCTATGCTGTGAAAGAAAGTTAAGATGATTAGTGGACCAAGTGGGCATAACCAGCACTAACCATCTGATGTCTGACTTTAGTTGATGTCTGACTTCTGTTTTATTCAAAACTTATGTTAGAAGCGCTGATAGTGCCATTATGAAAAGTTATAGGATTCATGCATTTGTAACACTCATGTATTTGATGCACTTGACATGGGACCATTTTGACATTGTCGTACCTTCAGAAATCAATTTTGTCATAAGTTTGTCTGTCAACTGGATGATCTACATTGAATCATGCCCAGTTTATATGAAGGTAGTTTCTTTGTGCTTACCGAGCAGGACAGTAAATTTTGTGTTTTTGCTCTATAGTTGAATATGCCGATGCAGATTCATTGCGCGATGTATCCTGTCTAATAAGTTATGTATCCGCGTGCACCATGTTTGATTTGTTCATGATTTACACAAAAAATGATGGGTATACATTACTTTTTGGAGTAGGTTATGAACCCCCTTTTGTCCTAATGAGGTTCCCCCCCCCCCCTCAATGTTTGCTTGATTAGTTGCAAGTTGTGTGTCATTTCAATTAAGTTAAGGTCCACTTAATAGCAAGTTGTTACTTAGAAGCAAATTGATTATGCTGCCTACCTAACTTTATTTTGTTTATATTCAACTACTTGAGAGTTGCTTATTTAACATCTAGAAAGTGCTTTGAGTGACTCTGCATTGACACAGTTGCATGAAACCTGAAGATGATGAATAAGATCCTTCGATGATGAAAATATTAATGGTTTCATACTTGTGGAGATTGATTATATGCTTGACTTTGTGCTAGGGGGAAAATGTCGTCATTGCAAACGTTGGTGATTCTCGTGCAGTATTAGCAACGTCTTCAGGAGATGGGAGCCTAGTGGCTATTCAGCTCACTATTGATTTCAAACCAAATCTACCTCGTGAGTTCAAAACTCTTGGGTCATATAACCGTGGTTGCCGTGTCATCTAACCCACCTTGTATTTTGCGCATTGGAGCGACATATCCGTCACAAGTAAATGACCATATAGTTATACCACAATTAGCATTGACGTACCGGACACAGCTCGTCATCACCTTACCAGCCAGCCTGATATAATATTTTAGCCGGACCAATTGCGTAACACAGTATGTGGATTGTAGACCTAGTTTTTAAGCAATTATTGAACATGGTGGTCTGTGTGACTCGACAGAATCCTGGAACTGATTCCGAGCATATAATTTGATAGACTGCTAAGCGTTGTTTTATGTGTGCAAACAGAGGAGGCAGAGAGGATAATTCAGTGCAACGGGCGAGTATACTGCTTGCATGATGAGCCAGGAGTACACCGTTTGTGGCTTCCTGATGATGAGTCACCAGGGCTGGCAATGTCACGAGCCCTTGGCGACCACTGTGTCAAAGATTTTGGGCTGATATCCGTGCCCGAGGTGACACATAGGACAATTTCCAGTGAAGATCAGTTCATTGTGCTTGCTTCGGATGGGGTATGTTTTATTCCTTCCATGATGCCTTTCTGTGTTGAATTGTGTATATCACTAGATGTTTATGCAAGTCGGTCGCAACATGCTCTTTTGTATCAATTCAGCAAGCTTTGCTTCTTTTGCGTTGCCGTTAGTCTTATTCATGATTCTGTCATCCTATGACAGGTTTGGGATGTGGTATCTAACCAAGAAGCCATACAAGTCGTAGCTTCGGCGTCAAACAGGGCAAACTCTGCAAAGTATTTAGTAGAGCACGCGGCTCGTGCTTGGAAGCGGAAGCGTTGTGGGATCGCCATGGATGACATTTCTGCTATTTGTCTATTCCTGCAGTCATCCTCTTCCTCTTCTGCCCATGTATCTCAAACCGCTGCAAAATAGTATCGTTTCTCGTATTTGTTCTGTTTTTGCTGCTGTATTCCTTGTGTGTTAGTCATTTGATCAATCAATAGCCAACTCATTTTGTGGCTGAGAATGCACATACATCATTCACCTAAACGGCGCTGCTCTCGTTGACCCTTCAAGCTCAAAACAGGCCACAGACGTTATGTGACAACGAATGAACATACGCAACATGTTACTGCTGCTATGCAACAACTCCAAATAAAAATCAGGGTTCATGAGCTGCCAAACGAAGTTCTTATCAGCAGATGTCATGCTTTCAATAGTAGGGATGCGAACAAGGAAAAAACACATTTATAACATCTTTCATGACAAACTCAAAGCTATGGTCGTCGTGCTTAATTCAACTCATGTCCTCAATAATTGCGGGAACACCCAGATTTAATCAAAACATGATAGATGAAATTCAGATGTTATATGAACTGAGACCTTACGACAGAAACCCGTATTATTAATGGAGATAACTTCGGCGGTCTTTTTCTTATGGGCCTCCGGGGCAGCGGGGAATGCAGGGCAGTGCTGGTGAACATAGTATGTTTCACATGTTGTCAGAACTCTTTCACTGGGGTGGATACTTCATACTTGGGGAGAGAAAGCAAACCCACATCGGAGAACCAAAATGAAGAGGCCACTGAAGGTCCTATATAAACAAACTGCAGCTATTTGCATGATATTTACCCCGTCCTGTCAGGGGTGTGAGGCGACTTGTCAATGATCGTATAGAGACGGCAAGTCGTGCCAACACCACTGCAACGAACACACTCTTATTAGGGCGAGTGGGCCCCCGCCCTCTTTTGGCGGTCCTGCTCGTCAATTTTTGGAAGCTCTCTGCCCTATCAGAGAGCTCACCACACTTCTAATCCCGAATTTTCTTTCTAAACGTGAAATATGCTCCATTAGTGCTGATGCGAATCCACCAGTTTGATTAGGGTTAGGGTTTGATGCAATGATGTAAATTTGGTTGGCCTGAGCTTTTTCGTCGATACAGCTAATTGCATGAAAAATACAAGACGCGATCTGGTTGAAGTGGATTCTGTTGTTTTGAGAAGTGTGAAAATAGGCAGGCAACGAATGAAAAACGGTGCAGGATGTATTGCTTTGTCGGCTATTGTCGCAGCCACTGGAGTATGATCTTTCCATTGGTTATGAGCCAAGTGGTGTAAATGTGTGTTCAGCTATGTCGAACATAGCTATGATAATTTTCAACTGCCTGTGTTCTTTGATCGTTTTCAAGGCTAAATATTTATGAAAATCATCGTTACTGCTTGGTCATTGCCTTTTTTTCCCCCTTGGTTAAATCTGTGTGTTTTGCTTAAAGTCTTGTTGTTGGAATGGTATGATTTTGGAAGGATTCATACCTGAAGGCTCTTTTACAAGCCGATACAGACATGAGTATCTGAATGACATCGTTTGCCGAAGTGTGTTGTTCTGTATATAGCTACATGGTGCAGCATCTCACTGATTGTGCTCCCCTTTTTTTGCTCTGACAGTGTGCACCGAGACCTATGATGGATCGTATGTCTGAATTAATGACTACTTGCACAAAGCTCCTTATGAAGTTATGTTTTGTACTGTTGGGTGTTGGGCGAGCATCGGCTTATCCTTTTTGACCTATGTGTTGGTTCTCTGTGTGATTTACATGATCCAGCACCTGCAAACTGTCACTTATGCGAGTTGTCAACTGGTAGAGTCTTCGAGTCTTGACATATTGTGAATCGAGTAAGTCACAGATGAAGTGTTTGAAGCTTGGCAACAGTACAGCCTGATGAACTTATGTATTTCACTGCAAGAGGCGAGGTTTGATTCATCAGTACATCATGCATTGAAGGCTCATTTGATTCACTGCTTCCCTTGATGAGCAAGGTTTCATACATTGCAATATTTCCCAGGCTTACTGTACTTGTTCATTGTTAATGTAATAACCTGCAAAATTTAGTTATGATTTCCTTATCCATGTAGAGTCTTTAAATTGTCTTATGCCTATATGTTGCTGCAGCAGTCCCGGTGTGATTAATAGACCACCGATTGTTGATGATGCTGCTGATAAATTTTTGCTCGGCTGTTGCTCAAGGCTTGTAGACTGGTGGTTGCCTCATGAGGCTGCCTCAGCTGATCTGCGGGATCACCAGATTTTATCCTGATTTGTGAACGTGGTAGTCACTCTGAATCTCTTGCTCTCTCTGCTTCAATACTTCATTCTGTTAGTAGATAGATCATATCTCCCCATGAAAGAAGAGATTTACACTATATACCGTGATATAGTTTATGAAACTTATTTTTCAACACTTCTGAAGTGACTATTGACTCCATCAGGTCTGCTTGCGAATGAAAACATTGATCATCATGACATACATTATGGACAATCATAATTCTGAAACTCTCTTGCGAGTTATCAGAACAGAAAAATCAAGAAATTATGATTTACTAATCTTGCAAAAAGGAAAACAGAATTCTATCAACCCTTCTAGGAGACGTAATCTTCTGGGATGAGGACCCCGTCGGCATCATACCTCAGCTCCCCCGACAGATTCATGGTCTTACACTTCTTCCCCAACAAAATCCTTATCTTACACAGCTCAAACACCTCCTCGTCGGCCTCCTCCTCCTCCTCCATCATCTCCTCACTCTTCATCGACATCGTCTGCTTCCCTGAAAACAGCTCCTCCAGCTGCACCTTCTTCTCCCCAAACCCTTTCCCACCCGCATTATTACTCTCCCTCGCCGTCCTCGACCTCGCAATCACCGACCTCTGATGAGACAACGTCGGTCCATACCCCGACCCACATGACCCCTTAGCACCCAGGATCACCGACACGATCGTGTTCACCCTCTTGTGGATCGGTGTCCCATACTTCTTCCCCTTCGTCGCCTTATCATTCTGATTCGTCTTGTTGAAGAGTAGTCTCGGCATGGGCATGATCTTGGTGGCGAAAACACGACGAAAGGGTCGGTGTTGATGATGGTGGCAGTGAGTGAAGATGTTGCGGTGCAAGATTGGGTTGCGGAGTAGATAATATGGAGGGAAAGGGGATGGCAATGGCGAAGAAAGGGGTCGGTTGGCGGGAGAGTGGGAGAGTTTGTAGGAGAAAAAGGGGATTGTCACTTGGAGATTTTTGGTAGTATATGCTCTTTTTGATGATTATGATCAACAGATTAAGAAGCTATCTCCCTTTTTTTTCACTCTTACAACAAAAAGTGTGCTTGATGATACGGTCCAAAACAAACTAGGGGATAATTACCGTGTTCTTTTGTTAGGTGATGTGATCCAGAATAGATTTGTTTTAGATGAGCTGAGATATTTGTCATTCTACCCAGCACGATGTTGTAAAAGGGGAAAAATAAAAATTAATCCTTTAACAGTACTTTACGAGGGTATATATTTAACATCTAATTTTTTTTCTCATCAATCAATATATATTATAAATCAACAAAAATTCTTGCATTCTGTGATATTGGGAATGTCATGAGGGGTATTTTCATAGTTTTAATATTTGTTAGGTTAGTTTGAGTATTAAAATTTGATTAATGCAAAAATAAAATGCATTCAAGGTTGATAATAAAATTATGCAATGATCAAAGTCCTTTCAGTTTTTAAAAGATTATACGTTCAATGATGTTAATGTCATACGGAGAGCAGTGGATTAGTTTAGAGAAGAAATTTGGAGAGAAAGAGGAGATGAAGTTCCAAGTGACCATGTTTAATGGGTCAGTTCCTGCAGCGCAATCTCGTGACGGTAAAGGTAGACAGGCGGTGGAGGAGGTGATGATGAATAACACTGATTGTCAGCATATTCAAGGAAGGGCTCAATGATTTGAGTTTGTGTGCTCGTCATGGCCAGATGCCTTGGACATCGATAAGGTTTATGTTCGTGCTCGCTGACATCTTTTCAAGTATGTTTTCCTCGTATCTTTCGGTGAAGCTTTTTTTCCTTTCGCCACAGGATTTTGCTACATGTTTATACAAGTGCTTAAATTATCGAACATAAATTAAGCTTGCAAATGCAGAAGTTGGACAACCTTATTGGAGGTTTCATCATCCAAATTTTAACCATATTGTCTTCAAAACATTAATGTTGTGCGTTTTAGAATATCTGATGAGGAATTTGATTTCTTTCTTGCAATTTCACAGTTTATCTCAACATTGTTGAGCAGTAGTTACATGGGGATATGATCATGCAGTCGATGTATTGATTATGATAATTGCTGCTAGGAGTCATGACCAATTATGAAATATGTAATTCTGATTCGATTTCTTTTTTTGGTAGAGTGTAGATGATAATTGTTATTATTAATATTATATATGTTATTCATATTATTACTATTACTTGTAACGAAATTCATAATAAACAAATGAGTATTAGTGTGATTGACTTGATAAAATAGTGCTCCCAAAACTCGTATTTGTAATGTTCTTCAACTACCTTCGATGCAGCAAAAATTCTACACAAATTCCAATCAGATAACATTGCTATGTTATCAATCCGAAGTAAGTAAAAATAAATAAATAAATAAATCTCACAGGTCAGTCGGTTCTCGGTCCGTTACTTGGGCCTGAAAAAGCCCACAGCCCATCTAAACTGCTAAAACGAATAGCCTTTCCATGACCCGTGCCTCGAAATAAACCCTAGCTGCTCCTCCAATTCCCAAATTCAGAGTCTCCATACGGCCGCTCAGCGCTCATCCAAATCCAGGTTCTTCCCATTATCCAATTGTTTTTTTTTCCAAATTTTTTTTTGAAGTGCTTGAATTTTGATTGATTTGTAGTGCGTGATCAAATTCAAGCGTCTATGATTCATGCTATAATCATAAAGTTTCGATTTTTAGTCGAGATTTTATGATATGATCAATTTGTGATTTTTAGGGGTATTTTTTGATGAGCACTTAAGTTTTTGGGGGGCTTTGCTGATTTGATTTGTGGGGTTTGCAGGAACCCTAGCGTCTGCATCAATGGCAGTTGTTTTCAGCAATCTGGGATCTGATGCTACTCTTAAGAAGCTCGATGAGTTTCTCCTAACTAGAAGTTATATCACTGGGTGAGTCTAGATTGGTTTTTGTATCAGATAGGAGATTTATGTTATGTTGTTGTATTGTATCGTGAGATTAATGTTTTATGTGCTGCTTTGTTTAATTTTAGGTATCAGGCATCGAAGGATGACCTAACGGTTTTTGCTGCGATCCCGAAACACCCTTCACCTGAGTTCGTTAATGTCTCGCGTTGGTACTCTCACATTGATGCTTTGCTCAGGATCTCGTAAGTTATATTGGTGGATTGTTATCATTAGTGAATTTTATTTTTTGATGGTTTGTTTGAGGGATGTCTATGGGTTCATTGATGGCCGTGCATTTTACTTGCAGTGGTGTTTCTGGAGAAGGGGCTGGTGTTACTGTAGAAAGCTCTGCCGTGGTGGCTGAGGAGGCTGTTGCTACTCCTCCCGTCTCCGACACCAAGGTGAAGTTTAGTACCTTGATCAACAATTTGATGCTAGACACCTTTGCTTTCTCTTATATCGAGGTCTAATCATTGCCGATTAATTCAGGCTGCTGCGGCCGCTGACGACGACGATGATGATGTGGATCTTTTTGGTGAAGAGACGGAAGAGGAGAAGAAGGCTGCAGAGGAACGTGCTGCTGCTCTTAAGGCGTCTGGAAAGAAAAAAGAATGTAAGTGTTGCATATTTTGTAATTGGAGCTAACTGCTAACCTCCTTTTCCACGTACAAAACCGCTGTTATTTACCTTTCTGTTAGCAATTGGTTACATATGTTGCATGTATCTTCAGATGCTTTGAAGTTAGTAGGATGGTTTCTTATAGGGAATCTGTTCTTAAAAAGGGCTAGTAGTAGAGGGTAGACTAAATCGTGTTAAATTTTTTGAGTGAAATTTTGGTGAGTTCATGGTTGGTGTTCATGTATCAGCTGGCAAGTCATCAGTCTTGTTGGATGTGAAGCCGTGGGATGATGAAACTGACATGAAAAAGCTCGAGGAAGCAGTTCGAAGTGTTCAGATGGAGGGATTGTTCTGGGGGGCATGTAAGTGATCTTGTGAACTATACTGAATTTCTGTAACCATAGCTGTGTTCCTTTTTCCCTTCCATGTGAAACTATCTAATCTGAGTGTTTCTGGAACAGCAAAGCTGGTGCCTGTTGGGTACGGTATCAAGAAATTGCAGATTATGCTTACCATTGTTGATGATTTGGTCTCCGTGGACTCTCTGATCGAAGAGCATCTGACGGAGGAGCCCATCAACGAGTATGTCCAGAGCTGTGACATTGTGGCCTTCAACAAAATATGTAAGCTATCATCGTCTCTCCTTGTAGCGAAATTCCACTAACTAGTCTACTGGTCATTGAAATTTTCTTGTGTATTGGACATTTTGCACAGAAAATGGTGTATTCTTTGCTTCTTTATTGATCTTGTGCTTCTTGCTGCAGAATTTTGGGTCGTATCTGGGCAAATGGCATCCTTGGCAGAATTTCGCCTAGTCTATCGAGCGGCTTGATCATGGCCTCGAGCTTTAATTTGTGCCCTACTATTTATCTAGTCTTCTTGTCGCATTTTGGATGTATGTTTACTAGATGATACTGAGATTGTACTTGGTTTCCGTTTCATTCAAGTGGTGAACTTCAATCGTAGGCAATACTCAATTGGTTCATCCATTTTACATTTTGCGAGAGTGGTCATGCATGCTTATGATGAATCTTTTGGTTGAATAAGCAGTCAAAGTTATTGGTTTTGCTCCGATTCCTTATAAAGCTCATGTGCGCTGTGATGTTGCACTTCAACTCATTACCATGTAGTCTCAAAAGTTTGAATATAATAAGGTGGGCGTCGGTTCTTATCTAGCCAAAAGTTTAATCTTGATGTTGAAATAAATGTGGTTATTGTTATAATTTGACATACAAAAATATTTTTAATACCAATTATATAATTGTATTGTTAATGTTTGCGTTATTTTACATCCCAAAGATTCTATTTTTAATAAATTTTTGTTCGATTTCATCTTTTTCTTATTAATGTAACACAATTCAAATATCAATGTTATTTTTAATAAATTTCTTATCAAAATTATAACACATCATAAACTTTTCAAAGTTATGATCAATTATTTTTCCACTCAATTTTTTTCCTTTAGATTCAACTAATTTTTTCAAGTACATATTTGTGTATTTTTTTATTTATTAAATAATTATATAACCTTTGGAATTTTTCGAGAATGAAAAACATTAAAAATAGATATTATTAATAATGTGACAAAGATAATTATATTTATTTTGATTTTGAATATGAAATCAATTTTATAAAAAACTTATTTTAATATCAATTTTAATTAATATTATTATTACATTCAGATTTCAAATTATAAATATAACTTCATTTATGTCTGCACTTGCTAAAACAAAATGGGAAGAAATTGGTATGTTGTGTTCGGTTGCGGCTCGTCACGGAGGGGTTAAATTGCAATTATTTGTCAAATGAAGATTACTCGGACTCACAAGTCCATCAAACGACGCGTATACGTTCATGTATCGTATAGCCGAACCAAAACCACACTGAACACTGCTGGGAAGCCGAAACCCTTGTAAAACCCTTGAAAGAGGAAATCTTCTCCTCCGCTTCGAATTCAACACATTTCAACTCTCATCACTGATCGACACCATGAACCCAATCGTTGCGAAATTCATCAAAAATTTCACCGGCTCCTCAAGATCCAGAATCCATCTTGGTTTCTCCCTCTCCCTCTCACTCATTAATTATTTCTTTTGACCTAGCAGCAATTTACCGTAGCAAATTCTCGAATGGTCCTCGATCTATTTATTATTTTCGCACATTTCTTGTTCATTTGCATATGATTTGCATTTGGCTATTGTGGGTTTCGCTCAAAATTCAATTTTGGGTGATTTACAATCCATTTATTTAATCGGAGGAATTCTGTCGAACAGTGCTGGGCATTCTCTGATTTAGGGCGAAAAGGTTATTGTCGAATTGGGAATGCTGGTTTGTTTAGTTTCTTGATAGATTGCTATTTTTTATGTTGTTTTTCAGCTGCTGGTGTTCAAAGGAACTCCAGGCTGTGTCAGTCGACCCTATCCTTCGTTGATGACATTGTGGATGACAAGAAGAGTGATGCTGAAGACGCCGATGATGGTTTCGCTTCTCAGAAGCGAGAATTCGTCCCACAAGGGGTGGATCCTAGAAAGGGTTGGAACTTCAGGGGTGTGCATAAGGTATCTGAGTTTAGTCCTTTGCTAGATACTGTAATTTATTGGATTGAGGTGTTGTCGCTGCAAGAGAAGGTGTATAATCAGGTTTCATGGATACCGTAAAGTCCAAGTTCGATAATATGTTTCATATTGCATTTAACTTGAAAATCGTTGCCAAATTTCATTCTGGTTGAGTGAGATGATGGAATTTCGAAATTAGAGGCGGCTCACATCCTTGACTAAGAACTGGTTTTTGTACTTGGTGATTGATGAAAACAATGTGCACTAGGTATTCCATTGACCAAATGTGGAGAAGGTAAGTGAAGCATCCATACGGTCGCCCGACAATATTGTTAGTTGAACTGAGATTGGTGGTTATTTACTAATTCATGACATGTTCTCTATGATAAGTGGCAGCTTACTGAAGCCCATGTATGGTGTTGAAGTTTTTATGATCTTTGATTTTTAAGGCAATCATCTGCGGCACAGTGGGTCAAACACCTGTGCAGAAGCTCTTAAGGAATGGCAAAACATTGACTATCTTTAACGTGGGAACAGGAGGCATGTTCGACCAAAGATTGGAAGCCAATTACGGCTTGCCACAACCACCCCAGTGGCATCGAGTTGTTGTGCATAATGAGCCCCTCGGAAAATATTGTGTGCAGAAACTCATAAAGAAGTATGTACTCCAAGTTTTCCTTTTAAGTGCAAAATCAAATCTCTTCTTGAGATCTGAGGCATTCTCTCTTCATTTGCAGCTCTTCGGTTTATGTTGAGGGGGACATTGAAACTAGAGTCTACAACAAGAGCATTTCGGGGGAAATTGTTAAGTTATCTGAAATCTGTGTCCGTTTTGATGGTATGCCACTGCTAAATAGAAATCTTATTGCTTCCCTGTTAAACGTGTTCCTTGGCCTGTCATAGGGTAGCTTAAGAACTCATTCACGTTTAAGAGTTCTTTTTCTGTATTAAAAAAAAAAAAAAAAAAGGAATCTGAAACCAAATACTAGTATCTTATTTTTTTTCAGGCCTTTGATCTGCCTTAACTTGCCCTATGTTGATGGAATGTGGTTGATTTTTTTTTTTTTTCTGTTTTTCATTTTGTGCATAATCAGCATGATAATAGTGTGTTCCATGGATGCGTATGCCCATATTTGCTTGAAGGTTCTCTGTACAGATTATGCTCATTTTATTTGTATCGGGTCTATTTCCACAGCGGTTTCCCAAAACTTTTTCTCAAGCGCCTTTCGAGATCATGTGCCCAGAAATGCTTGCAGTTAGAAAGGATTCATAGAATAGTCTTCTCTGTAGTTGGATCAAAGCTTGCTCTATATGACCTGAAAATTTCAAAGTGGATATCTTTTTTGTGTACAGAACACTTCAGACTGTCTTTCATAGAGTGCCAACTGCTGAACATCTCATGTCCTCTTCTTTGTTGATGTATCTCTGAATCAGAAGCACTGACATAGTGACATCTGAAAGTATTGTGCAGTAAAATGAGTCTCTTGGAAAAATTATACCTGACTTTCTTTGATTCATATTCTTTCTGGTTTTCCATGATCATCCTTCAGGGAAGATTCGCCTTATACAGTCTGGTGAAAAAATCAATGGCATTTCCTTCGAGGAATTGAGTGAGTCCCTTTTGATCTATGATCAGTATCCATGTCAGATGTAGGAAAGATATTCTAGTTATCGCTGATTCTCATTGATTTCTCTTACGTCTGCTGAATATAGGTCGGGAACTCCAGGAGAAGGACGCCTCCGATCACGATGAAGATGACCTTGTGGTGGATCTCGAATCCTTGAAAGATGTAGACAAAACGAAGCTCGATGTTGTCTAACTTTGTACATTTTTTTTTTCTAGTTTGCTAGGATATGAGACAGACATGTGTACTATTTGACGGGAACTGCTCTTCCTTTGTTCACATTAGCTTCCCTATTTTGTTGATCTCATGGAATGCCTGCCTTTGAAGTTGTATTGCCTGCTGGTGAATGTCCATCTGGATTATGTGTTCCATTTCTGTTGATTCGATATATGTAAAGCACAGACAATACTCGGCCATCATCATCCAAGATGCTGCCGGATCATTTGATCAGTATGGGTCCGTATATTGACAAGAAGCCGTTGTGTTGGATGAGTTCATCCAATCAACATGTTCATCTTCAGTTGTTTTTTAACTGTAGAGAAAGCTATGCCTAGGAGATAGGTTGCAGTAGATTTTTACTAGAAGCATAATTGCAATGAGATCGTGTGATGAACAATACTTGAGAAAGGAAAGATTGAAAACATAAATAAACTTGACGTCACTTTTTCAGGTCCTGTAGATTTGTCCGTTAAGCTTGAAACAAAGTAGAACGGGGATAACAAACCAGTTGATCATAACTACTCGAGGCAAATACGGGAGCGAAACACATAAATCATGTGACTATCGACAATTACTTACATTTTAAAGCTGTTAGCAGGGAAACACCCTTTAACAAGGCAAAGGAGGGCATTTTCTCTATCAGTCAGTCCAGAAGCAGGTAGAAATCACACTCAATTACAAACCATTTCCAGCCACCTTAACATCCCCTACTGCACCTTTCGCTCTGCTAGTACCACATAAAACACATCTAGCACTGAGTCACGTCCGTTAATGAACACATTATGAACTGACGTTAATGAACACAATCCAGAGAAAGAATAATTGATATTCCAATATCCCTGATTTGGAATCAACTGTCACGTGGATGCTTGGGATTGGATTGGTTTCTTTCCTTCCATGGCATCTTTCTTCCTTTGACAGTTTGCGCAAAGGAAAGGTCCTGAGATAACGGTTAGTCCATCAGTTGGTGATTCATCCACTTGGCAGATGACACACCTTAACATCCCAGAATCTGGGCTCACAACCAAGTCCTTTCCCAGCCTGCAGTTTGATAGAGGGCGATCAACAGAACTTTAGTGCTAGTGCAAAATTGAGTAATCACCTCTATTGCATGCTCAACAGACAAGGGACTTGAAACATATCAGTTCCGCAGTTCGTTCTCTTTCAAGTCCAGTCAGGTTTAATACAGACAACAGTCACACGTTTCTGATATGGAAGAATGCTACATCCAATAGAAGGGATAGAACAGATGAACCGAGGGAGAAGAGAGTAATTAGCTTTGAGAAGGACCTGCAGGCACCTATATCACCGACTATATTATTTAACAAAGTCAATATGTTTTCCACAGAAGACATACACAATGCCGTAAGGCCAATTTGAATTGCATAATAGACAGTAGAGACAAAAGATACCACAACCAAGAAATAACGATGGAAAATCAGGGAACGATCCCACGAAGTGGTTTCTGTATGCTTTCTGTCTTTTCATTATTTGTTTATTGCTATGATGCCTGCATATGGCGAGATTGAATGGGTGGTGGTTGTTTATTGCTATGAGAGAAGGACCTGCCAGCATACCAGTTATGCATGGCAATCCTTCATAATTTAATCTTTCACAAACTAAAGATCTTTCCATATGGTGTTTTGAGCATTTTCATTCGTTTTTCATTTGTTTTTCAGTGTTTTGAGCTCATTTCAGGCTCTTTGAAGAGATTTTTTATATGTTTGGAGAATTTAGGTTTTTTTCCCCTCAAGTTCTTATTTTATCTCTCAGAAATAGCTTGTTCATTGGCTACCAAAAGAGGGCATTTAGTAAAGAACCAACGATAAAAGCCAACATCATAATAAGATATGTGAGGGCATACCTTTCTGAGAGCATAGCAGATCCTTCTTCAAACAATTCTTCCACAGCCCCGACAGCAGAAAGCTTAGAGGATTTGGTACTTGAACTTGGGACCTTTTTCCGGAAGAATATAGAACTGAATGGAATTTTCTTCTTGGTGGGTGGTGTCGGAGGTAAAACTGGGTGGACAGATGGGAAAATGTATACCACTAGGCAGGTAGTATCGTCTTGGAGGCCACTGGACCTCAAAGCTTCCTGCAGACAAGAGAAACTAAATACATCAACAAGACAATATCTGGAACAGGAAGCAATAAATCATTGCGGAAACCTGAGCAAATTGAGCACCTTAACCACAAGCTTTGCGGCAAGATCAGCAGGAAGGCCTCTGCAAGTTTTTGCAACATTATCATTTGACAAGGCATCCCATATACCATCGGAAGCAATTATAAGCCTTCCTCCAGCGCTAGAGAGCTGCAAACCACAAGATAAATCATGCCATTAATGACAACTCTAATATCAACTCCTGCAGGGCATGTAAGTATTAGCACTCACCTTGACTTGCTTAACATGAGGTACAGGGACAATATACTCCCCAACATCGGTATCACCAATAGATCTGGAAAGGCACAACCCACCAGGCCAACACCGAAGAGGACCATACTACAAAAGAAACACACAGACAGAACTTTTATCATAGATACAGAGTAAACAGGAAAATAAAGCTACACCTCATAAATGGTCACCCGAGAAAAAAGGATCCGGTGTTTCACCTCATTGCCCAGGTAAAGTTGCCTCCCAACTTCACCACCACTTGCTGTAACACGTTGCCTCTCTTCTTCATTCTCTTCTAGGCGGTGATCAACAGTCAACAGAGAAACAACACCCCCTTGTGTATCCAATATGCATCGAGAATCACCTACCGATGCAACAGTCACTGTCCACCCATCTATCACTACAAAAGTGGCCGTCGTACCAGAAGTTTCGCCTGCCATAATACCAAGCTAGTTAGACGATAATCCAGACAACTGGACCTAAGTAAACACCAAGTCTACAGAATCACCTTTCTGCTGGAAATCACTATCAGTTTTTACAAACCCAGCTACTAAAGCCTGTGGAAGGGCTTGAAGCCACCGTTCTCTTGTGGCACCTTCCGGAATAATACTCAAAACATTCTTGAGCAAATTCTCCTTGGCAAATACAGCGGCGGACATTCCATTATGCCCATCAAATATCTAACAACATACCACACGTTAGCTCTATCTCCATCATAACCAACATATATACAGATAATCCAAACCAACTATCCATAACAAAACTTTAACAAGAGTCGTCACAAGATTACCGCGAAAACAGAAAACGATGTCGAAGGATCCCCAGAAACTCTCTGGCAATCGGGTTTGATCAGAAAATAATCCTCCCCTTTCTTCGCCAACGCTGCTTGCCCATAGGCAATCTTTGGTTTCTCAACCTTCTCGCCCCTGAGCTCACGACTGATCAATGTCCCAAGTGGAACAAGGGGCGGCCTATCAGTCGATACCTCCATCTGGCTCATCGTCGCTCTACATCTCGCAACCGCCTAAACCATCGCATCCCCAACCCTAACCACAAATCATCACACACATCAACTTAACAAAACCAGCACACTTTCCCATCACAACTTCCTAGCATAATCACACAACAAAATCGAATCACATTTCGAACCCCAGAATTCCCAGGATCAAGCATCAGAGAACACATTTCTCTACTATGTTCACCACATTATCATCCAATTCCAGCAAAATCAACAACAGTGAAACCAAAATTCAAACAATGAACCCCAATTGGAGAATTCTACAAAGATGAGCACAATTCAACTCACAAGTCGATCGATTGAAGCGAGTAGAGGAACCAATCAAAGCTCATTCCTCGCCAGCCGCACCATGAATCTCTGATTCGGAGAGAGATCGAGAATCGAATCTATGGGAAAGAAATCAGAGATTCGAAAACCCTCGATTTCTGGGCTTGAAAATTTGGGGGAATTCGATTGGGTGAAAGCTCTGAGGGAGAAAAATTTGTGGACTTCGTGGGGAGAAAAAATGGGGAATGAAATGAGAGAGAATAAAGTGGTGTAATGATTTTGAGGGAAAGTCAATTGATAATGATGCTTGACACTTGGTGTGTGTGCTAATCATGGTTGTAAAAATTATGCTAATGGACCTACTTTATCTTGTCAAGAATGGATTGGTTACAGGAAAACTGTCCGAGGAGTATGCAATGACGCATGAATTGATCTTCTAGGATTCGGGTGTCAGTTTTGTTGCAGAATTTTTTGTCATGTGATTTGTCACAGAGCTTTTCGTTTTGTGAGGTTAATATTAAAATATCTTTTTCTATATCATGTTCATATAATTAATTTTATTAAAAATTTAAACAGATGACGATAGATGAATTATGTATCGTGATAGATCGTGAGAAAAAATATATGTATTATGTCTTATGCAAAACATCATGTTCACAAACAATGACAAGCCTATTTCTTATGAAGTACAGTGGTTCTAATGAAGTTAGCAGAAGACGTAATCAAATGGCAATGACCACAAGAAAGAGCGAACCGTGCAACATGGAGGCCTCATGTGCTTTACTATTAGAAAAAGTTGGGGGAACTTTGCTGGAATTAGTGTGGTATAACTATGACACATTATTCTCATACTTGTGTGCATCAAATAATTTAAAACTGTTCATACATGTTACTGACATTTGTCAAATTATGATTCTCCTGGAATCAAGGGTAGTATTATTATTTTTGCACATCCGACACTCACAATTTCGTTGGAACATGCTTTTACATGTTAATGTCCAAATCTTGTTTGAGAATAGGCGGAGTGTTCAATGCAAGCAATACTAAACGGCCCTTTCAGTTCACTTTTAACTTTTCATGCCTTTAATCGTCTTTTGGGGCAGAAGGATAGAACAGTAAACCACTAGTCCAAAGATTTATTGGGCAAGGAAAACGACATGTAGGGTCTCAAAGTTATGAATCATAGGGCAATAAATAATGTAATTTCACCATGGTGCAGTTACATTGATACCAAGTTTGATCCATATATAACAGGAACAAAAAGTGTGACTGATATATGAAACGTTTGATAAGCATATGCCAAATCTAAACTTTTAGCTTAAGTTCTTGCTAGACAAGTTCACATGTTGACGAACCTAGATATCGAACTTCAAAGTTCACAGACTATACGCTATTGCTTCCGTGACATGACGATAAATCGATGATGGTGTTCAATGAAGAAACCATGTCTTCAACTCACAACTGTGTGTGTACCACTAACCAAGAGGCCACAAATGCCTAATATGATCACTCTATCCAACTATGCCAACGGTGTTAATGGAGATGTATCACTCGCTTATCACAATCAAGGGCAGAAAGATCAGAGAAAGAGACTAAAAGGCTCCAAGGAAATCGGGACAACTTTCCAGTACTGTAGTCTCTTACAATCGAACGCAAACAGTCATCGTTCAAGTGCTCAAGTATGATTCTGTCTCAACAATCGTATCGTAATTGTCTCAAATCAATCAACACCTATGTACTGATTCTATGCACATTTCTCGTTCCTCAATTTCGAGAGAAAAATAGAATAACTCAATAGAAGCATGAAAATTCATCATGGCGCACTGGTTGCTTCAGCTTCGAATATGCTCCGGTACTGTGATCCAAGATGCATAGCTAGGCGACCACAAGCAGCTCCCAGTAACTGTATATCTAAGTAACTGTATACCTACACGGTAAATAAAAAACGTAAGCCTTCGGTTCTTTGCGATGGCTGATCACTTTGCATTCGCAGCTTTACGCTTGACATAAACAGCATGCCTTCCGTTCTTCACAGAGGGCAGACTAGTCCCATTTGACAGTCTTCGGGTTGGTGGCGCAGGAATGAAACTCCTGATACAGATAACAATCACAAGGAAAAGTTCAGATACATCTTCCAGTGATAAACTAGAAACGTGATTTATTGATGTTCGAGTAATCTATTTCATGTTGCGGATCATAAACGCATATTACCTCATTTCTGTGTTCTTCAGCGGTTTATGTTGAGATTTTTTTGGTTTCGAACTCAGTCCATTTGCTACACTCGAAGCTCTTGGAAGACTCGAACCATGCAAGTGGAAGTCTAACTCAGAAGAATCGCTGTTGGTGGCTAGTTCAAGCTCGTCCAGATCTTCAGCTACAGACGGTTCACTTCTGCTCGCCAAAAAATCAGAATCCTGGCTTTCTCTTCTGTGGGGAACATACCCATTTAGAGGCTGTGTCAAGGTCTCATAAGGCTGAAGCCCCTGATAATTCGCCTCAGGTAAACTCTGTGTCTCATCTTCAGAGTTCCCGTACACGCTATGCATGTCGATGGTGTCGTGCTTCACAACCACCTTATCAATCCATTCACCAGAGATCATGTCTGTCTCATCCTCCTTATGTCCATTTACAGTTCGCCAAGAAGCATTATCCTTCGCTAGATCATGTGGATCCAAGCTTCTCCTTCTTGGCTTTGATGCAGAGTTCTGCATCAGTTACCAACATTTCAATACTTGCTCAAAAAAGGTCCGTTATCGAAACCAATGCAGCTCGATTTTACCAAAGAAATTATCAAATATACCTTGATGCTACCTACGTTCTCCATCTGAAGCCTACGGCCGCCTGGCGTATCTCTGACAGGCCGCCACTGAGTAACGGAAGGCGATGATGAGGTAGACTTCAGATTTAGTGTTTCTGGGTTGCTGGACAACACTGAACTGGAAACCTGCTCCAACTCTTCCTCTCTTTTTGCCAAAGCTGCCTTAAGACTAGCAATCTAGCAGGACAAAAACTTCTTGACATACAAAACAAACTAATATACTACATTAAACAAAAGCCACCTTCCCAAATTAAATGGCTAGATTTCATGTGGCGAACCCTCAATTGATTGCTTGAAGTTCTAGCTCAAAAAGACATGGGTTTTTGTTTGATATTAAATAGCCTTTTGGTATTCTTTGTGATGCTCATTGGCAATTATGATAATAAAACTGTATCTTTGTAGAGTAGCAGATACCTGTTCCTTTAGCTCTTTCACTTCAGTCATATCTTTATTAACCTTGGCAGCACCAAGCTCTACCGAAGAAACACGTTCAGCAAACTTAAGGGTACTCAGAGTTTCTCCAATGGCTTCTAGCTCCGGGCTTATATGAACGAACATCAATGTCTTTGCCTGCCCTCCTAATGTAGTACATCGACCAGAAATTGAAATAAGCAGAAAGTATACTCTATGAGAAGGCCTGATTGAGGACACTTGTTGGCTTATGACTTACCAAGTGCATCCTGGAGCAGCTGGGTGAGTTTACTGTTCCTATAAGGAACATGAGGATTTTTCTGAGCAAGAGAAGCAATCACGTCGCCTAAGGCGGAGAGTGATTTGTTTATATGCACTGCTTCCTTCAATCTGTCACCTGTCACCTCAGATTTCTCCACCCGTTCACTACCAGCCAGGTCAACCAAATGCATACAACCTCGAATAATAGCTCCTGAAGTTAGGTCTCTTCCTTGAACATGAACGGTTAAGCAGCTGAAGAAAATATAAGCTTTAGTAGTGTAACTTCGCCAGATTTAGGGGTCATTATTCATGTCACTTCAGAAATTATACCTGTGAGAGCGACTACTACGTTCGTTCATGGCAGTGGCACTCACTGCACGATTCTTCTGTCCAAGGTTCATCAGGTTGATCACATCCGTAGTTGAAGAAACAGGTAACCGGTTGGCATCTGGTACATTTATCCCGTTCTGCGAACTATTGCGGATTTCTAATGTTTTCAAGAGTCAAGGATACACAAAGTTGATTTTCAACTATGATAATGGAACCATAATATAAATGCAAAAGGCCAAGGAAAAAGGATATTTTTTGTTCGAGCCATCAGTGACTAGGAGATCTCTGACTTGTTCATTGTAAATCTCCATCATTTGAACAGAAACCTCGTAACTAAAGGTGTCTTTCCTTTGTTCAGCAAGAAGAAATAGGTCATTCAGCGTCCTGTAGTTAACGCCGAATGTTTCTTCTGTGAGGTCATTGGGTCCTGACTGGATAATCAATCACATTTTCAACACAGGGTATATCATAGAACAAAAAGGAAAGGGAACACATGGACAATGATACAGCTGTATTGTTGTGTAAAATTAAAATATTCTTTGTTCTCTTACGACTCTTACCATTGTATATGTTTTTCCAGATCCTGTTTGACCATATGCAAAGATGCAGACGTTGTACCCATCAAGAATCGACCGAATAAGAGGCTGTGTATCAGCAAATACCTCCGCTGTAAAAGGAAGAGAAAAACACAGGATTTTAGCAAGCAGGACAGCACCATAGATGGTGATAAGAAGGAAAAATTAAGGCAATGTTTACCTTGTGTTGCAGAAGGACCAAACACTTTGTTGAAAGTGAAGGACTTTTTCCCTTCTTTCCCATATTTTGATGACGGATTAATAACGGTAATGTTCCCAGCTTCGATGTGATCGACAACATTAGACTGACTTATTTCCCCGGGTAAGAAGGGCCGCACTCTACAATACACTCTAATGTTACCTGCACAAAAAATATGTCTTGTGAACAACAGTATGAGAAGATTCGATTTTCACAGATAAAAAGCACTATGTTGGTATGACTTGATATTGGAACTAAACGCAAGTGATGGCTTTAAGACATATTGCTGCAAAGGGATGAAGTTACCTTTAAGGTCCTGGACTTGGTTGTACAACTTGCAGTTTTCTTCAAGAACTTTTCTGTATTTTGAGGCGGCATGAGCCAGGGTGCACATGTGTTTCCCTGAAGGAAGCTTATATTAGGATACCCTTCGCATTCAAATTTCTCAAGGAAAACGAGGAACATGTAATGATATTACCAAAAAAGTTGAATTCTTCAAGGTATGTCCTTTGGAAATCCTGAATGCTCTCTTTGGTGGTGTAGATATTAAACTTCAACACCTAAAGAGATCAGCAGCATGAAGACAACATTCAAAACAATGTCATCAGCAATGCAACGGTAAGTTAAATAGATCGTGTTTTAATCTTCTATCACTTGTGTTGGAAAATTTTACCTGAATATGTTGTTGCTGCTTCTCAAGCAAGTGCTCTTTTCGTTGTTGTTCAAGCAGCCTCGGTTCATCTTGCTCTAACTGAGGCATTCCCTGGCCTTGTTGGCACTCGAGCAAAACCTCCTCATTTTGTTGGCGCTCCACCAGCCTCTCCACGTGATGCTGATGCTCTAACAGGGACATGTCCTCTGGCTGCTGTTCAGACAAAGCTTGCCGCTCACAAACATCAGTCTCAGATCCTTCATTGTTAAGACTTGGCTGAAACTCATCTTCCTCATTTTCAACAGGTGAGGCAGGCTTCTCATCGACCTCAGGCATTTCATCAAGTCGGCTGTTTTCAGCAATCTGTTATAAGAACCAGAAGTCCATCATTGTTATCCCCAAGTGAGGCAGTCTACTTACCGTTTTCCTTTATTTTATTTTATTTTGTTAAGATGCTTGGCGCTTGGCAGGTACTTACAGCAGAGACAGGTACTTACAGATTCGATCTGATTTGCTGCTTGGCGCTCAAACTCTTCCATGACTTTACTCAGCAAGGACTCAACAATCTGCAGTAATCAGCGGGGCAATTAGGTAATCTTAAAACATTGGATGCCAGCTGGAAACTGACAGCTGCAATCTTTACAACAGCAGTTCGATTTCCCTCCTAAAACAGCTACCATGTGCAAAAGTTGGTCTGGTGAGTTATCAGCCCATATTTTTATTCTGGATTGCGTGACATAGGCATAGTACCACCTAGTTGTTATCGTCATATAGCTCAGCATTGAAACGAGGCATGTATTTATCGACTTCATATTTCTTGATGAACTTAAATTGTCTCCATGTTATCAACAAATAGAGACTAGATCAGTACTGAGAAAAAATTCTTACCAACGGAATTTCTTCTTGCTTCTTGTCTGCAAGCAGTGTTCGGACTAGCACACTCAAAGAATGGGAACTATTCTGCAGACAGGAGAAATGCATAAGTGGTGAGCATCCTTCCTTATTGAACTTACACTAGAACCTAGTCAGAATCATAGGAAAGAAAATTCACTGACCATACAATCATCAATGCTGAGATCACCCTCAGCGGCCAATGGCTCTAACGATTTCTCACTCGCAGAAGAGGTCCTTGAAATTGAATTTATAGATGGTTCTGAGTTCTTCGGTACAAAGGGCTTTCCTGTGCTCATTGGTTTTACATTGCCACCGTATTTCCACGATCCACTCCCTCCTGCTTGTTTCCACTCATTATAAGATTTCAATGCCAATACACAGTTCACTATCCTTGCAGATTTCCCACCCTGACAATCACATTGAAATAAACGCATCCAAATAAGACAAGATGATAGATACATAACACATTTAAAGTAACCTGTCAAAGTAGCATTATCTAGATTATAAGAAGATCAATATGTTGTGTGACCCTCTCGACTTGGCTGCAGGTTGCTGTGCACATACCTGTTCCAGATTGGAAGCATGAAAAGGGGGAAGTCCCATTTCCTCTATAACATGGAGGAAGTTCTTGACATTCTCAAAGTACTGGTAGGCCATTAAAGCCGCCCCATCAGGTATAAGCACGGAATCATTCGGAGCTTCCACTACCTACAAATTGACCATAGTTCATACTTCCCATAACATAGCCAAGAAGATCTTAGAGTACAAATCAAAGAACGGAAATCTACCTTCGGCACTGCCCCTGGTTGAATCTTGTTGAGGACATTGCAGAGAATGATCCCGCTCCTCAATCCGATCCTGAAATGTTCTTCGGATGGCTCCGCCGGCAGATCCTTTCCTGCGACCACTCCCACCATCTTCCTCAACCATCCTGCCGCTTCATATCTTCTAAGTGCTACAATATTCAAGCACCACATGATCAAACTCGTGATTTTTATCTCGAAGGCATTACATCGAATAATTTAACAGCAATGAACAAACAGCCTAATAACGATCACACACATAACACATTATTAAGTTCTCCACATCGCCCTCTCAACATCATCCTGTGAAAATCCCAAGCCCATAAGCACATATTTCGAACGTGAGACAATGTATCACAACACAGATTACAATTACCAAAAACACATTGCAGTTAACAGCCGTACCCTAATCGTGACATAAATTTTATGCACATTTCGTTTTAAATTAGCGATTCCAGCAACTAAATCACGGTTCGACCAGATAGCAAATGGAAGAGGGGAAACGATCTTACAAGCCTCCTCGGCTTTCCTTGAAGCCAAATCGACGTCGCTCAATCGACCTCCGTGCTTCCGAAGAACATCTTCCACGACAGACGCCATGGAAAACGACGCCATTGCTAAGCACCGCGGAATATCAAGCCGTTGCTTGAAAAATTCAAAACGAAAAGTTTCGATCAGTTCGACATTTTTTCGCTTCAACGAATTCGAACTTCGAAACTTCGTTGTCAGAATCGGAGGTCGAAGATGATTCAACGGGAGGAATCGAATGAGGAAATGGAGATGACTGATTTTTTGAGGGTTGAGAAAAAAAAAGGGGGGAATGAGAGAGGATTTTTACTTTTTTCTGATTGTGTATTGCTTTCTGTGTTTGTTGCGAGAGATCTCCCGCCTCCTTCTCCCCACTGTTTATATTATTACGGACTTCTAGTCATTCTCCTTTTTCAATTTCATCCTCTACTTTTCTTCTTCTGAAAATTTCACCGATCGCCCCTCCCTCCATTTTTACTTTTCGACGAGCATGTACATTTCACGATATTTAAACCCTTTTATTACGAATGATAGTGTAATTTGTCACATTATTTATTCGATAATATCAAAAATAAATTCGGATGATTGAAAAGTTTAAGGATATAATTAAGTTTTGTGATTCTATGAAATCTAACTTACTATGTTTTTTTTTTTTGGGGTTATCATGAACTCTAATCATGATTAGGTCACCTAAAGCATAATGTGGAAATTACTTTTCACTTCATTGCTTGAATTAAAAATGGCTCCAATGCTTTCCAGGACCGCAATGGACCAAGACGACAAAGATAGTGCTTTCCACTACCATAAAATTCTTCTTGCATATATACATTTTGTTGCTTGACGTGTAAACATGTTTAGGCAACTCTTTTTTATTTTCCCTTGTTTTGTGACTATTTACAATTGCACTGAACAGAGTCAACCCGTAAGAAATGGAGAGATCATTTGCTTTTGCATCCATGTCATGATATCTTATGATAGTTCAGACGGTACATGAAACAACTCGTGACCAGATTCAAGAGCGGCAGTCACTTCTCGAAGAAGCTGAAGTGAAGAGCGGCCAATCCTCAAAGTTACAAGGATAGATTCTGAATGATGGATCATTTAAAGACCATAGTCATTGTATCGAAACCAGCAAACGAGCACGAACTGAATGATTACATGAGCTGAACTGACTCACATGAATATAAATAGCGCCCCATCATGGAAAAAAGATCCCTAGATGAACTTCATTCTTCATTCTTTCCTCTTTTATTGGCAAAGATTTGCAAGTGACATCGGAATACAAATTTGTTTCATACAACTACTGAAATGCATATATGATAACACTGATGATAGAGATTACATTTCTTTCCTACTAGTACATATTATTACTTCCACCTCTCCGATACAAGTTACAACACATTCACACACATGAGAAAACAAACGGGGGAGACACCACCAACTCTTCTGGTTCAATCCGTGACACAGGAAGCAGTATCCCTCATAGCTTGTCCTCGAAAATGGCGCACAACATAAGTTCATGAACAAACTCCGATCTCTTAGTCCTCTCCTCCTGATCCTTGACTGACAAGGGTGGTGACTGGACCTTCCTGTCACATTAGATATGTAGTTTTAGACTTCTTACGTAAAGGAATCGACACACGATGCAACTCATTAGCATTATAACAAGTGCAGATGTGATATTCATCAATCATATGGCCATGCTTCACATAAGGGCTCTCTTTTTTCTATCAACCATATACTGTTATACAGCAATTGATCTTCCACGATACCATGAACCCAAGTTAAACAGAGAGGCCAAGAAAAATAAAAGAGAGATTCGGAAGGCAGCAATCCGCACCTTTCTACCATATTCTCATCACTTCCTCTCTTTGCAGGAGTAGCCTCGGTTGAAGAATGAGACTGCTCATTCAAAAGTTCATCAGCCATAGGCAATATAAACGAAGATAGCAACGGATCAGGAGCTGCATTTGCCAAGGATAATAAACATGAAGAGTCCCCGAAAAGGGACCAGAGGTTTCCTTCTCCTAGCTCCTTCCTCAATAAAGATAGAGTGGAATACCAGCCACTTTTACGGGTTCTCCTCTTACGCTGCAAGTAACCTCTGGTTAAGGATTTCAAAGCTCGAGCTACACATGTCAGCATTGTTCACAGTTATAAATGTGTTAGTGCATGTCAATTCACAAGGAAAAAGAGTGTAAAATTGCACCCCTGGGCTGATTTGACAGATGCAAACAGACGCAGAGAATTTTCTAATCATGACTTTCAAACAAAATTCACAAAAAAAACTTCAATGTTAGAGATACCTTCTCCATAATTCAACTAGATGCATAATGTAGCTGCAGACTTTATAAAGCTAGCAAAAGATAAGGAACCTCAGCTTTTTATCTTCCAACAAAAAGAAGCATTATTAAAAATAAAAAGTCAAGAGAGTAAAGGATATCTTAAATCTGTTCACATGTTGCAGGGTTATGTGCGCGACCATATCGATCCCCACCCTCATT
Source organism: Drosera capensis (assembly GCA_001925005.1). NCBI lineage: Eukaryota > Viridiplantae > Streptophyta > Magnoliopsida > Caryophyllales > Droseraceae > Drosera > Drosera capensis. Next base: position 153,596 of record LIEC01012558.1, on the reverse strand, counting down.
CCACAAACCGGACACACCTTTAGATAACAGCAGATCACCACATTAGAGAAGAACTAAGGACACATCAAGGTTCAAGGTTTCATTCTCACAGAAAGAAGATCTCCTAAAGATCTGAAAACACAAATCTCACCAAGCAAAGTAAACAACTAAACATGATACCTAACAAGGACAAAAGTCTGCTGGTCTAACAGGTTATCTAGCAACGAGACACATTTTATGACCTTCCACTGCCCCTTCACTCACCCATTCAATCAAACAGAAACCAGGAGAAAGGAAAACCTCGTTATAATAACTGTTATAGAAGGACAACGAGGACCAGCATGGAGTAAAGACCCCACCTCATCAAGCATTCCCACCAAATGAATTATGTGAATAATACACACTCGATGGAGTTGAAAAGTACGATTAGGCAAACAACTCAATAACTGCATACATTTGAAGCAGCTTGATTCACTAAAGAGCGACTCAAGTACAACCTCAGTTAGAAAGAAGATTGAGCGGTTACCACATATTTTGTGGGGCTGCACAGATTCTAAATGCTCGCTGAAGATATTTATATTAGTACATTGGTTATCCAAATTACAGCTCACTGAAATATAATTGTACAAGTGCCATACCAGCATTCCTCATTGTCCTTAACCACTACAGTGATATACATCAAACCAACCCAATCGCCATTCGCCATATCATTTCCTAGGAAATTCAACCAAAACAAGAGCTATGGACAGATCCATTGATTGTTCTTCACACACTGAGTCTGAGGATCAAAGCTGTTTATTACTCGTATCTCAAACCATTACAAGGAAAAACCTTTTCCACAAAACTCAACCAATGGCAAGCTAGAAACAAATACGACACAGCAAAAACAAACAACTTATCCCATCATATTCAAATAGAAGACAGTATGTACAACTACATCCTACACCAAACACATCATAAACTTATTGCTTTCTACTGCACACACTTCAATTAGGAGTCATAGCACATCATATATCATGCCACTTGTCTCTTAGTCTACAATCACACAGGCAGATAAACAAACTAGTCACCTAAGTTTCCACTCAAGAACAATCGTAATTTAACACAATAAACACAAAACAAACCCCATAAACCGCGAAAGACCAACTCTATGAGCCATACCCCGTTCTTAGACTCGAGAGGGTGCTCATCATCAATATGAGAACACAACCCAACAATATCGAAATACTCGGGACAAAAAGGGCACCCGAACTCCTCCCTCACATCGTCTTCCACATCAATCTCCTCGAACCCCAACAACAAATCTGCACAAACAAAAACACCTCCCACAATCAATCCATCAATCGATCAATCCATCACAATTAATAAAACACATGACATACATAAGATCGCAAAAGGGTATACCGGATCGAGATTGGAGGGCGAATTGATAGTGTTTAGAGATCGAAGATAGACGAGCAGCCCATGAATCCGATTCCATATTCGATAATGCGTCGATTTTGATTTTCCCTCGATTAGGGTTTCGACGGGGAGTTTGGGAAATTCCGATCTGGGATGGAATTGATGCAGTTGGGTGAGGAAGAGGTTGGTGAACGGTGGCTGGAGAGGGCGGAGATGCGGTGGCGCGGATGTGCGGCGTAGATGAGGTTTCATCGGGTGAGGGGAAACTCTTACCGCAAAGAGAGATAACGAGCTTCAACTCTGGATTATATGGCAATGTATCAACTGGGGTGAAAGAAAATGGACTGATAATGGTGTAAAGGCATTTTCGTCAAGAAAATTTAAAATAAAATGATATGAGACGAAAATAATTAATATTAAAAATAAACTGATGAAAATTTTAATTGTCTAAAAAAAATAAGTTTTTAAATTATTTAATGTTTACAAGTTGAAGTGAAATCTGAATTGAAAAAATAAATTACCTTGTTATAAAATAAAATATTAATCGTCTAATTTTTTTTTCATTATTTTTTATTTCATCTATTCATTTGTGAATTATTTTTCATCTTATTTTTTCTTTCTGTTAATTGTTTAATGTTAGGATGTTCATAAATATCATTTATGAAATTTAATCAACGATTAAAAAAACAAGTCAATCTTCAGTTTTTAGAACTTAACAAGATCTGTGTAAAACATTGGAGGTTAAGGAACTTAACATTTTGACTACCATTTCATGACCCGGCAAAGGAAACCACTTCCTTCCCCAACCTAACCAACACCAACCCGCGCTGGCGCTCTCCACTCTCCTCGCCGCCGTCCGCCGCCGATCGGCGACAACAACCGCGCCTCCTAGCTCCGGCGATATCACATCTCCGACATCAAAAACCCTCACACAGTCATACCGATCTCGAATCCCGACCACACCGCGCCGATTCCGATCACTCGATCGCCGGCGATTCTTCAACGATTCCTAACCTAATCGAAATCATCGAAAATTTTCACTGGAGTGGAGAAATTTGAGATAGATCGATCTTGTCTCTTTTGTGGAGTAATGGGAGGGGGATGAGGAGTTGCGGTGGAATTGGTGGTTTCAGATCCACGATGATGATGATGATTAGGGTTGTGGATTGAGTTAGAGAGTAGTTGAGGTCGATATTGTTGAGATTGAGTGTTTTTTGAGGGAGAGATTGTTGGATTTGCGATGGCGACGAGGAACAGAACGATACTGTTTAGGAAGTACAGAGATGCGTTGAAGAGTGTCCGTGTGGTGCCGTCGGCGGCGCAGAAGGGGATCGAGTTGGTTAGCTCGTCGCTTTTGAATCGCGATGGGAGGTATAATGCGCTCAGTACTGAAGATCCTGGTGCCAATTCCTCTAGGTGAGGGTTCATTTGTAAGTGTTTATAGTCTATTTCTTCACGCTGGTGATTCATTGTTAATGAGTGCGAATGTGATTCGTGAAAAGTTTACACACATGAGAACGATGTGTTTAAACTGTGTGATGATGCGAATTTGATGGATAAGAGGATGATAGATTCAGATGAATTACTGAAATCAAAAGGGAGTTTGTCTAGTTGTCAATTGAGTTGTTTCAGAAGCGATTTTGGACGTGGTTCATTGGGATTGCACCTTCTTTGTCGATCACGTTCCTAGAAGATTGTAGTGATCCAGTGATTGTGGTACACAGAGAAATGCCCATGCCCATGTAACTTTTGGGATAATGAGCGACAGTATTTGTTAGTTAACGATGGGTCTATGACTGATAATAGTCATAAACCTTTGTTGAGTAGCAGTAAAAGGTGAATGATATCTTCACTGCGTCATTGATATTGCTTGAATTTTATGTAGATTTCCATAGAAAGCTACCAATTGTACAAATGTTTTTTGAAGAAAGTTTTGAGTTATTACCTTTTGCTCTGGAGCAAGTACAAGGTCAGTTGCCTTTCAACATTAGAAGGATCCTGTTTCTAGCTAAGCCCTCCCCTCCCCCTCCCTTGATACAGTGGCGGTGAAGTTGTTATTGGTCTGCCACCAGCATGGGTAGATGTGTCCGAAGAGGTGCAAGACAATATTCGACAGGCAGAAGCAAAGATGGCAGAGTTGTCGAAGGCTCATGCGAAGGCTTTGATGCCTTCATTTGGTGATGGCAAGGAAGATCAACATAGGATTGAGGCCCTTACGCATGAGATAACGGATCTTCTGAAAAGATCTGAGAAGAGATTACAGAGGCTGGCTGCTGCTGGGCCTTCTGAGGATTCCAATGTCAGGAAAAACGTACAGGTATAATGCTTATTTTTGTTACATCTGAGATCCATGAACACAGAAGAAACTTGAATCGAGGGCGCGTTAACTTATTGACCTGATCTTAGAGCTTGCAACTTGTTTACTTGTTTATCCATTTATCGTACGTAAAAGAAATGAAGTAATCCAGTCTTGTACAATGCTTCCATGTTGTTCTCCATGCCTTTGTGTTATTTGTTCTCTTTCTTGCTCGAAATGTGAACCTTCCTGGGCCAGAATTGCTTGCATTCTGTTATTTCCTTATTTCTTTTTTTTTTTTTTTAATTTTTGTTTGTGTTGTACCGTGCCACTTAATAGGTTAGTGATCCAGTATATTTGTATTTGCTTTGTAATTGTCCATGAGGTGATTGCCTCGCAGACTTGTTTCTTAACATTAAAGATTGCTGCGAGGTTGAGTACATAAAAAAGGTCGTGGGGCTCTATTGCTGATCTAGCATCTATGTATGTGCTACTCCATGTGTGCTAGCGTGATTTTCCTAGTGTTCAGTGGTACATTCATGTTATTATCAGTCAGGTTCTTCCGGTGTCCTGTATTTGGTCAATACTTTCTTCTGCATAAGTATTTGGTCAATACTTTCTTCTTCTTTTGTCCTTTCCTGTGGAGCATTCGCTTAAAGAAAGTGCTCTCGAGGCAGCTTATTGGTTCGCTCATTTTATCTTTCGGCTCCAATTGCAGCGTTCTCTAGCCACTGACCTTCAAAATTTGTCAATGGAACTGCGCAAGAAGCAATCTTCTTATCTAAAACGACTGCGACAGCAGAGAGAGGTAGGTCCTGTTATAAGTTGTCTAGATCAGATGCCACATGCTTTTCTAGAATTCAGACTGTTCTTCCGTAGCAATTTTCATTTATTTATCTATGTACCTCTTGTTTTCTTGTTCAGGGGCAAGATGGGATCGACTTGGAAATGAATTTGAACGGCAGCAAATCACGAATTGAAGATGCAGACCTGGATGATTTGGTAATGCCCTCTTAACTTAATAATACTTCTCCTTTACCTTTCTCATAAAAACTTGAAATGTCTTGACAATTTTCGTGGATTAAATCATTTAATTCATTCTGCAACATCAAGTGAAATGGTTGCGTGATTTGTAAAACCTTTCCTATATTTGTTGGTTGAATAGTAACTGAAGTGTTTGATATCGAGAAGCCATGGAATCTGAACTTCTTGGTTCCAAAGAATCCAGACCTCTCCACCGTTTGATGTGGCCAATAATTTTGTTCCTGGCCGAGTTTTGTATACCGTTTTCTCCGTATGGTACATCATGTCAAACAAGAGTCATGCTGCTCCGAGGATCATATCAAACACGTGCTCTAGTAGTCATGCCTGCACAGCTTTAGCTATCTTGAGAAGGTAGTGATTTGTCCTCATGGCTCTCATTTTTCTCAGAAGATGAGATTTTGTATTCGCATATTCGGGAGTTAAAGGTGTAACAGAGGCAAGCTGACCTTTATGGAAAACACTCCCTCGAAAAGCTCTTGACCTGTAGCATGGAGTTAGATGTGAATTTGACATCAGGGTGAACAACCATGAAGTATCTTTGTTTGATATCTGAGGCTCTGTTTGTGATTTTCAATTGGAGGGCTGAAGTTTAATACTGTCATCTAGTTCAGCTGAATGACACCAGGGATAGGAAAATTGACTTTGTCCATTTTCATGTTGGTTTGTGCTACATTGGATGCTTGTCCAAGAGTTTCTTTTTTTTTTTTGGTATTATTTTTCCTTCTTTGTGCCTACATTTGTTTCCACTATGTCTCTTACCAGTGGAATGACGTTATCTTTGATTCTGCAGGGATTTAATGAGATTCAGCTGGCCAAAGTAAAGAAAAATGAGGTGTTGACAGCTGAAAGAGAGCGAGAAATTCAGCAGGCAAGTCATTGCTGTAAAATCATATAATCGCATCTCGTTTGTGGCCTGAGACTCATTCAACCATTTTTTTTCACAAAGATGTTGATTCTCCATTACTCTATATCAGGTTGTGGAATCGGTTAACGAGCTCGCCCAAATCATGAAGGATTTATCCGTTTTGGTGATAGACCAGGTCAGGAACTAAATGATTTATGATTGGTGGTTCTCAAACTTCTCTGGATATTTGCCTCATATCAATTCCAACCCCCCGCCCCGTCTTATAGGGTACAATAATAGATAGGATCGACTACAACATTCAGAATGTGGCAGTATCAGTTGAGGAAGGCTTTAAACAGCTACAGAAGGTACTCTTTTTCTTCTTTATTTGTCACTTTAATCTGCAGCTATCTATTTTCAAATATAGGAATTGTGGTTCGAGTGGTGGTGCTGGTTCTAAGTATTCACCGCCATCTGGTGTTCGTGGTTCTCTACAAGTTGTAACTTTTCTTGTTTACTGAATCTATCTATGCCGCCTTTTCTAGTGCATGTATTCTAGGGTTTATAATGTGTGTATAATTTAATTTAAACTTTCAAATTTCATTACTGGTCTGCAGGCAGAAAGAACTCAACAACAGGGCGGCATGGTGAAGTGTGCAACGATTCTCATTATCATGTGTTTCGTCATGCTTGTGCTCCTGATACTAAAAGAAATTTTCTTGTGAGGTGAAATCCACGGATATTACTTGAATTTTGGCGGTGTGTGATCTTGTTAGCTACCCTCGGCCTGGATGCTGTTCGTTCAGCTACTGCATATCGTGATGAGCCGCCTCAATCAGACTCCCACATTGCACATTCACTTTCTTTAGCAAAAAAGTACTCCATTGTTGTAGATAACAGCTGACGAGGGATTTACTACTCTTCGCTTGCATGGTGAGAAGCTCAAGTGTTGTGCTGCTGCTCTGCAGAACTATGAAGGGCTTCTTGCATAGTCATAGCTTTTCGTCTTTTTTTGTGCAATGCATTATTGTTGTGAGTGGAACTATCTGCAACATCAATTGAATTTTTTTTCAGAGGAAGTAGAAAGTCTTGTTGATTCTTTTATGAGATTTATATATAGAATCATTCTAAATCTTAAAAATTTACAAAAAAAAAAAATCATCGCAAATCTTTATATTTACATAAATATTATTTAAATCATATGAAATTTACATAATATCTGTTGTCGTCAGTGAATTCATTAACATTAATAATTTTTGACAATTTTTTTTATTTAATATCTTTATTTTTATACGCAAATAATGATCATTATAATTTGAGTGGTTGAATTAAAAAAATTTAATAAGATAATTAATATTTGAGAAATTTAAAAAATTTAAGAGCATTTTACCCCTGATTTTCCTTTTTTTTTTAACCCAACACAGTTCTTAGTCTGCACGAACACTGTGATATCGGTGCACGGAATAAGTCTTAACAAATACCGACATCAATCTTCTCGTCAGTCATGTTCCACTTCGTAAGGTAACTATGCATGGAGTGTGCTCCGAGTTACAATAAAAGTTTCACTATAAACAAATAGACGATACAACAACTACTGTTCTCTCTGCCTTGCTTTTGTTTCCTATACCAACTATTTTAAATCAGATGCCTTGAAACATCTCTCTATAATGGTTGACGTCCGTAATTTCAGGTCAAAGGTTATCCTTTGAAAAACATGCGCCAAGGAGTTGACATCCGTCATGGCCCTGTGCGCTTGACCGGTCTGAGGAATCTTGTAGTGTTCACAAAGGGCTCGAAGTGATACTTTACATGGAGCCTTCGATCCTGAGAACAAGTTCTGATAGTCAGGTGGCGGGACAGAAATATGCAAATAATCGTGATAAGTAGAGATCATGATGGCAACAAGCTAGAGAGCAAGGGACATACCTCCATTTCCGATTCTCATGGCCTCACGACATAGAGGAATCGTGTCTAGGAACAACCAATCTGATGGGATTTCATAGGAGCAGCGCCGGAATTCATTTCGTAAGAATGGCACGTCAAACACTAGGCCATTGTGGGAAATGATCACCACAAGTCCCCCAGGCTTCTTACGGCTATTGACATACTCGATTAATTTCGGAATCAAATCCCTCATCCTACAAAAACAAAGTAGTGATTTTCAAAATATTAAGAAAATGTTTCAAAAAAATTTCAACATAGAATACCTACGCCAGGAAACAATTTCTCTACGAAGACAATCAACTTAATTTGCCAAGTTTATCCTGGTAAACCTTTCAAGGCCATGAGTCAACCCTTTTTTTTGTTTTTTTTTCCTGTGATTTTTAATGCAGTAGTCTAACAATGGTAAAGGAACCAAGTATGAGGAGATATGCAAACAGATCAGAGCAAAAAAAATCTCAGAACAGAGTACCTTGGGACCTCAGGCCTGTTCACCATACAGGTTGTAATATGATGCACCCGTGAATTTGGAACATGACAATCAGGATTACTCAGTGTTTGAAACGTGCTGTTCCACCCGCCTTGGAGATCTTTAATGGCAATCTCAATAATCCTGTCTTTCAATCTGCTAAGTCCAGTGGTCTCGATATCAACAACTAAGTAGGTCACTCGGCTTGCCAAGTCTTTACTCTCGCTACTCTGTACATGAAGGTCATTGGGGAGATGGACTCGTTGGAATTCTGCACCCACAACCTTAGCTATGTTTAAGTTAGTCCTCTCTACTAATTCCCCTGACATCCGAGGAGCAATGCTTGGTGTTGCACTGGTCACCGTGCTGCCATGGCTGCCTTCAGAGTTGGGCATCCTTGGTCTTCCTATCCATCTCTTTTCAGGTATGTTTCCTGATTTATGAACATAGGAAGCGAGTACCCTAGAAGCGCAACCATTGATGCTGCTGTTCCTTTGAAAATTTTCCCACAATATGCTGCCAAATGCATAAAATCTGCTTTGTGGAATTTGAAACATTGAAAAGCACATTGAAGCTGTCTTCTGCTCAGCCTAAAAGCAGGAGGAGACCAAGAATGGAGCTTGCAGGACATGTGGCTACTTCAGACCTGGGAACATAGGCCAAACAGGATTAAAAAAAATGAAAGAGAAAGATTTACTAGTGTGGTTCGAGTGAGTGATGAAGGAATTCCTTTCATCAGAACAGTTTTTTTCCCCACAAGCAAGAAGTCATGTAGAATTAAACACAAGCAAGTTCTTAACACGACGAAACACCAAAACGGGGAAACATCTGCAGGCGAACCGACAAAATCTCCAGAAGTACACTTGAAAAGAATTACTGCAAAAAAGAAGCGGATCGACGACAGTCACACACCCTTTGCTCCCAGAATCTCTCTTCACCTACTTTGGAAAGTAATAGATCGATTTTCCTCCCACATTTCCTAACTTCTACTTGGTTGAAGAAGAACACAACACTTGCCACTTCCAAGGATAGAGTTCAGACTAGTTTTCCTTCCACAATCAACCACCCACTAAGCCTAAACGAACAAAACTACCCACTACAATTTTACGGGCAAGTTGTAGGTATTATCAACAAACGCAAGTAAAGCAAAAAAGTATATGCTAGCTATTTGTCATGGACGAATTCTGGAGCAAAAGTGCAGTTGCACTGAATCAAGAAACCAGACAGAAACATAGAAATACGCGGTTCAGGCAAATGTGGAAGTCTCCAAGGCAATAAGAAACCTAATTGAACCGAGTGTCCAACCAAAACTTTCTGAATATGATGAGAACATGCAACCTAATTGAACCTATCACAAGAAGATCCAAACAAGTACAACACCTCATCACCTAAAAGATCATATGTCAACCACATTGAAATCTCAGGATGTAAGAAGAAATAAAAGTGAGCACCAATTTATGAACGACCTATTGAGTAATGAATCTATTACGTTAGGCAAGCCACAGAAAGGGCGGAGCCTAGATTGGCATATAGTGCTATCCCATCAATCCAGATTCTCATAAAACAATTTGAGGTATTATGATAAGTCCCGCATACTATAATGTGCATTGGTGAAATTCCAATAAGTATTCCCTCAATCCATCCAAAATCATAACTTTCACAATTCCCTCCAAATCTCTCAAAACTTCTAAACCAAATACCCACACACACCATGAAACACAGCCAAGAAAGCCTATCATCTACATTCTTCCACGCCCAAAATCAACAGATAAATCAATCCAACAATTGAAAACAACAGAACCCATGACCCAAAAACACAGCTTCAAGAACGTAAATCAAAGATGAAAACCTCATAATCAAAGCAGAGATAAAGCATGTGGGATGGTGTGTGAAGAATCAGAAAAGAATTAGAATGGCCGATATTTGGAAAATTTGGACGGTATGAAGAGTGAAGCAACCCCCAATTGAGGCATCCATCCATGCTTTCCGGATCACCGGCCCGCTCCACTTCTCTCGGGTCCAAACTTTTTCCTTCCTATATCCACTCTCTTTTTTCCCCTCCTCCTGTTTGACATGGTCACTGAAGGAAAAATAAAATAAAAAATGTTCTTAATCCACAAACAATATCATAATCATCATTAAGTGACGGCAGTCCCGTGATTTAATTGTAACACCAATAACATGAAAGATTATCACGATGTTTTGTCAAATTTGTGAGTAGTCATAAAAGAAAAACAGACTTCAAAACTACTTTCAAAAAATAACCTAGGAACTTTGGGTTCGGCCCAGCTTATTAACCACGCGGGCCCAAATTGAAGACACTCACTCACCTAGTCGCACGGCCCAAATTCAATCACAAAACCCAAGGGCAGATCCGTCATTTCCTAAAATACCCTTTCCCAATTCACCCCGCTTTTTTATTGTCCGAAAAAAGACAGCACAAAAATCCTCAACCTGCGCTGTCGACACGTCATCGCCCCTGCCTCTTCATCTCATCCACCCAAATCCCCCCCTCACCGAAGGACATTCCCGTCATTTCACCAAAACCTCTTCACCCTCTATCCTCTCCCTGATCCTAGGGTTCTGTGCCCCAAAAGAATCTCAGCCATCACTCATCACTGTCTCTCTCTCTCTTCCCTTCACCGATTCCCAACACACCACCATGCCCACTCTTCCACCACCACCACACCGCCGCCGTCGCCGCCGCCGCTAGTATAATTTCACCACCAGCATTTCATTTGGAAGTCCCAGTTGCTTCATCTGGGTTTTCTCTTCATCGACTGCATTTTCTGGAAGCAAAACCCATTTTGGATCAGATCAAATGGAACTTACCCACAAGGTAAAATCACAAAATCTCTCTTCATGTTATCATATTGTCTTCAGATCTGAACTCTTTGGTTATACCCATTCGATTGGATCACTTGATTTTGTGCATTTTTGGTGGGTTCTGATCCGGATCTGGGCAGGCATGTTCTGGCACCGAAGACGAAGGAGTAGTGGAAGGGATCGATGAGAGCAAGAAATCATGCACAATTTGCAAGACGACGAAGACGCCGATGTGGAGAGTTGGTCCTTTAGGTCCCAAAGTAATGATGAATAATCCCATGAATTCGTCTGAATTCGGCATGGGATCCTCCCTGTTATTTGGGATTTGATTTGGTTTGTTGTTGTGTGAACAGAGTCTATGCAATGCATGTGGGATCAAATACACGAAGATGACAAAGACGACGAAGAAGGGAGCAGACGTCAGTTCTTCGCCTACCCGTTGCAGGAGTCCTAAAAAATTGAGCCGGAGCAAAAGCCCAATCATCAAGACTGTGCAACAACGGAAGAAGAAGCGTGATAAACCCGGCTCTTCCTCGGGCAGTCGGGATGATTCGGGATCTGCCAATGGCGATAATTGGAAGGATTCGGATCCGAAGAACCGACATTCGATACAGTTGATGATGAAGAAGCAAAGGAGTAGGAGGAAGTCTGGGGAGGTGGAGAGAGCTGCTGTGCTCTTGTTGTCACTCTCTTGGGGCTCTGTTTCTGCTTGATAGTTAATGATTCATGGTAGTGATCAGATCAACCCACCAATTTTGGCTGTGTTTTTTGGCTAGAAAAGGGAATGGTGGGATAGATTAGGATAGTTTCGAATCTAGTTTGGAAATGAATTGGGAGCAAAGGGGTTTTGATTGTGATGATCAGGTTTTGTGTTCTTTTGGTGTAGTTGGCATTGGATCTTATAGTATGTAAATAGTATGTTGGTTGATGTGTAAATGAAAGTTTACTTGATCGAGTTTTATCTTGTTTATAGTTATTTAACTGTGCTTACGACGAACCACTGAAACGTAATCTTCATGTTTATGTTAATGTGAAGAATACGGAGTAACATGTTTTAGTGAAAAATTAATGAAAATAGATAAGATTGAGTCTCCACGATATTATTGATGGTGAAAATCTTTCTTAAAATGATACAGTACAAATTCAGATTCTGATTAACAGAGCATGTCTCAAATATAATCCAAACAAATCCCCTTTGCTTCCAAATAAGCTAATCGTATCAGGTTTTCTTTCTTTTCGTACTGTCATTCAAGCAAAATCAGAACTTGTCAAGCCTAGTACATCCATTGACAATCTTCGAGGAAAACAAACGAAATGCTGTACCTACCACCGGAGATCTTGAATACGCTACTATTAAGGCTACCGGCGAAGACGCTGGTGAGGTTTGGATATGTTGGCAGATCATGGCGCTCCATGATCGACGACCCCAACTTTGTAGCCCTTCATCGCCGCACCTATACAAACAATGTCGACTCTACCCACCTAATGACATTCAGATCTGGTGCATTCACCCTCGGCATCGACCCGCCTTTTCTCAGTTCTGTTAAAACTTGGAAAAACAAACGACTTCCTCTACCTGATTTGAATGATCGAGTCTTGAAAGATTACTGGATAAATGGTTACGTACATGGGGTGATGCTGCTGGTCTCTTATTTTGCAGCCGATAGCCCTCCAGCTGCGATCTCTCTCCTGAATCCGTCTATTCAGAAGTTCGCCAAGCTCCCGCCATGTCGGCCCCTGCAACATTGTTACGTCCCAACGGCAATAGGTTTCTGGCATTCGACAGATTAAGGATTATAAGGTGGTGGTCACGGCCGAAGCTGACACTCTCAAAGTTATTGTTCCTTCGGCTGCAATTTACTCGCTCAACACTGGCCGTTGGAAGACGGTTGCCGTTGCCCTCCAACACTGCTTCGATTTCCCTGTCTTCCTCCACGGTAATACTAATTGGTTAGGGACGATTAGTATTGATCATCCAATTCTTTTTTCCTTTGATGCAACTAAGGAGAGGTTTAATTTTCTAGGCAGACCACAATCCGGTGACTCCCTGTTTCAGACTCTAATCGCTTTTCATGATGAAAAGTTGGCGATGCTTGAGATCCTCGGCCGCAACTGTTGCCTTTGGGTGATGGAGGACCATGGCAATGCCGAGTCTTGGAGCAAGAGATGCTCCCATGTTACTTCGAACATGCAACGTTACATTCACTTCAATGATAATGGTGAATTGATTTGTAAGGGAGATAAAGGTGTGGTACAATCTTATGATTTTGAGGCCCAACTAGCGGAAGTCTTCCCTGGATATCGAGCTCCTCATGGTCATTACGCAATGAAATATATTGAGAGTTTAGTGCTCTTCAATACAGAGAGAAAAGCTCGATAATTATGTTTAAATTATAATGCAATTGAATGTTTTTTTTACTATTAGTTATATACATTAGAGAACATAGATACTTGATGTAACAACTAAGCATCTTAGAATATCATAATCTCATGACTATCCAGTTAGTTAACTATATATGTGATCCTATCCTAATTATCTTATCTAAATAAAATAAGTTATGAATGATGAATATAACAATTTAAAAATTCACTCACAGTATATAAAGTGATTCCTTTCAAAACACATGTCCTTACTCACAAGGACATATGTGTTGAAGACAAAATACAAGTGACACTCTCATAATCACATGCAACTAGAAGGATTGACATGTGTCCTTAACCTTTACGAAAGAAAACATACACAGGTATTATATATAACATGTGCAAAAGTCAAGAAAGAGAGCGTATCATTTTAATTTTTTTTTAAAAAAAACACACTCCATCGCCAACCTTGAACGTCTAAAGCCAATCCATGATGAGAAAAGAAACGGAAGTCCCCCTTGGCACCGTTGGCAATATATATTTGCAGGTGCGAGCTATGTGTCACGGACCAACGAATTTGGAGTCTGGTCCAAAGTAAAACCCGTGACAAATTGATGCGGCCCAAGTACGCGGTCCATCAAAGAAGGCCCAAGTTTATCCAAAGAAGGTACAAACCTAGGGAGGTGATGTTCTAGAAGCCGCAAAGGCTTTATCTTGGGTAGGTTGGTTCCAAAAGTTTACATGTAAATATAGACCATTAGATCGTTTTGATCTCCACCGTTGGTTGTGGAGGAGAAGTTGTATATAAGGGGATGTTTGGCTCATTTGCCAAACCATCCATCCTTGAGTTAAATCTTGTGTAAACCCAAAAAACCCCGAGAGTAATACATTGTGTTTTCCTCTCAAAGGTTGTTCCGAGTTCCCATTTCTCTTACGAGTTCTTACTTGGCTATTTGGTGAGCGAATTAGGCTGAGCTCGAGCGAAGGTGTGAGTAGCTTGAGTGCCGCACGGATTGTGAGAAATCTAACCCCGTGACATATGGGTGATGGAGGAGTACGGTAATGCCAAGTCGTGGAGCAAGAGATGCTCCATTGGCAGTGGCATTCGTGCACGGTGGCCGTGGAACATTCACCTCGAGAGAAACGGTTAACTGATCATTAGGGATATAGATGTAGTACCATATATCAATTCAGTGAGCCGATTGAACTATGTCTCTATACATGTCATATAGAAACGTTCATCGAGAGTTTAGTTTTGTTGACTACAAATGCACAAAAAAGAGATAGGCATGTTGTTACCCACTGTTCTTTTCAAGTTCTTTACAGGTTGCTATATCCTCATCCATTGCTTTCCTAGAACTATTATTCCCTACCTTTGAATATTGAATTCTCTTTCAATATGCCTCGCCAAAACCAGCTTGATTTTCAGAACTGAAACATACCTCAAGCAGCTGGAGATTGTCATCATTTGCAAACGAACCAGCCATTGCCGGTTCAACATATACCTTCCTGGTGAATGCAGACTATTGAACATAATACAACAACATTCAATTTACTGTAAGAACATTAAACATATGACATGAATACTGCAATCTATGCGAGCCCAGGAGCACATAATAAGATCACAAATCAAATAATTAATAATATTTATTATCAAGAGAAAGATGACCATGCGAGGAATAAATCCTGCAAGTTTCAGCAGATTGTTTACCAAAGAGATCATGAAAAGTTGCTCTTTCCTATACCAACGAATCATAATAGCAGGGGTGAATAGATTCTGCCATCAAGAGAAGTATACATTCTCTTGATAGCCTGGAGAATAAGTCTTTGCTACTCAGTACTAATAAGATCAGAGCCCTTCAATGAGTCGAAAAAAAACGAGATCCCCTTTCTGTCATTGGAGCTCCTAAATCAGGTGTTGGCGAGGCTGCTGGATAAGATGCTGGTTCGATTCAGATAGGTCAGCAAAATCATGGTCGAGGACCCCAATTTTGTCTTTCAACATCTCTCGCAATGCAGAATCAATTCTGATGCCACCCAACTTATGATCATCAAACATAGGGATTCCATTGGGGGCGATCCACTCAATGTCCACGGCAGGTGATACATTCACCAAAAGCCATGAACTTGATCTCCAAGAATTGGGTTTAAACTCGTCCGACTACCTGTTCAGGGGTTACATCAATGGAGCGATGCTGCTTATTCGCTCATATGACAGGAATTTTCCTATATCGATCACTGTTGTACCCATCGATCAAGAAATGCATTGAGCTCCCTTCATGTCCGATCCTGCCCCCTGGTTCTCTACATTGCCAAGGGATTCAACCGTCAGAGAAATGGTCAACAGGTGGTAGTCATGGCCGAAACTTCTGATAATGTTCCTTTTCCTCCAGCTGAAGTGTACTCACCGAACACTCTTATGCTGGAAGACTGTTGCTTCTGTTGTACCCGTCGGAGTGGCTGTTAAACAGATCGTGCACCGGGGGGTGGGTTTCCCTGTCTTTCTCCATGGCAATACTCACTGGCTGGGGGATATGTGACTAATCTTGAGAAATAAGAAGATACAAAGAAATTGTGTCATCATCTTATTCGATGCCACTAGGAGACTTGAAAGACCGGAATCTAAGGGCTCTGTGCAGGAGTCTCTTACCACTTTCCGCAACCAAGAGTTGGCACTGTTAGAAATTCGCGAGTACAAATGTTGCCAATGGGTGATGGAGGTGTACGGCAATGTCGAGTCATGGTACAGGAGAGGAGATACTCAATTAAGGTTTACGCAATGCGGCAACACATTTACCTCAAGAGAAAGGGTGAATTACTTATTTGGGGAGACGAAGAAGATGGTGTACTATCTTATAACTTAGAGTTCAACCTTTCAAGACTATCATACTGAGACATGTTGAGAGCTTAGTACTTCTAAACGAAACATGAAGGTCCTAGAGTTACATTGTTGCCAACATTTCATATATCTATACATACGAATGTTTAAACACCGCTTCACGCTGCACTTACGAAATTGTCACTCTTTATGATGATAGGGAGCAAAGGGGATAGAAGTACATAACTATTACTAAGCTCTAGACAGTGTAACCATACACACGACATTTCAGGATACAATAGTCAGGTTCCCTCCACCCATTTTAACATGCTTCAAAAAAAAAAAAAGCCTTGAAGCCATGGAGCCTGTTTTCGACTAGAATGTCATGGCTCTATTAGTAGATGACATGGCATTCGCCTAACATATGTGCAACTACCATTTTACCTCACATGAGGATTAAGCAACATTGAGTATCAAATTCAAAACAGAACAATGGCAAACGATGCAATATAAGAAACTTTATTACTTGCTGAATAAGGTCCAAATGCTAAAGTTTTGGGGTCTCATACTAACTATGTGAGACCACCAGAGAGCCTTTTAACACTTCAACAACTAACTAGGAGTTCTTCAACATATAACAAAGGGGCGAACCCCCCCATAAGCTGAAGTCAGTGAAGGGTGATCGAACTCACAAGGTCTCTGTCCACCCCAGAGAAGTTAACGATTTACAGTAGCGGCCTTGCTAGATGAGCAATGGGGATTCCTGGTTGCTGCTTGATTGAAGTCAAAGCATACGCCGTCTCCACGAACCATGTCCACAAACATCTTTTGCAAGTCTTCAAGACTGTCTGGCTGCTGTGTTTCAGGTAAACCATGAGATTGAACCCAAATCAACCAACAGCTAGAGACTATCAATTGATTGTATATGCCCATGACAAAATTGAGCCCCGTAGACACAAGGTGGTTGGGGACAAAAACAAATGGTTACTAGGTACACATTTTCGAGGTTTTTTAGGTCCATCTCACATTGCTTAAATGCAACTATGAACTATTTAGAAACAAAACACTACTGAATTAAGAAACTCTGCCAAACAAGTTGTTTTTATTGGGGTAAAACTGCCCATACACCTTTTGACCAATCCGAAGATCATTGTGGATTGATAATACAGTCAAAGAGACAGTACTAGCATAATTTGGTTATCAAAGGCTCAAGTGAAATTGGAACTTCGATAAAGTGTTATCACATGTAAATTAAATATTCAAACAAAAAAAGATTTTATGAATAGCAAAAAGGAAGAATGTGTTTATGCTAACTCAAAAACTTCACATCGATATTAGCACGTTTAGCTTGGACCACAGTTATGCACACCTAGAAAAAAGCATGGCACAAAGCAAATCTCATTCTCTATTTAGGCTAGGTCTAACTTCTAGTTGATTCTCTTAAATGCTGATTTTACAAGGAGATAAAGCACAATTTAGTGTGGATACATACAACAAACTGAGATCTTTACAAATGAAATTCTATATACGAAGGTTATGATAGTGTACATATGGAGGCAAAAAAGAAAAAATCACCAAAAGATTCATTCCATCACACCAACCATTAAATTCATAAGAGTTGAGATCCTTGTATGCCCTTTTTTACATCTTCCATCGAAAACTTTTTATTATCGATTCACCAACAATGAAGCTCATGTATTCGAAAGGTTTCTTTAA
This sequence comes from Drosera capensis, assembly GCA_001925005.1. NCBI lineage: Eukaryota > Viridiplantae > Streptophyta > Magnoliopsida > Caryophyllales > Droseraceae > Drosera > Drosera capensis. The sequence goes on along the minus strand of LIEC01012558.1, from coordinate 135,901 downwards.
CCACAAAGTTTCCCTCTAAAATATGAAGAGGATTGTTTACTTCAGGAAAAGTCCCTTATGTAATTAAGCATTGTACTATTAGGCTATTAGCGAGTGATTATGGTCCAGAATGAATTTTACGAAGGAGACAGTACTGCGTTTTCAAATGGAGTACACAATAAAGTGTGTTCAGCAACGAGTATTCCTATTGAAACAAAATTACACAAAAGCAGAAAATGACGAAAAATCCAGTACCTCTCCTCCCACATTGTCCATCATCGATAGCATCTCTTGCATGAAGTCGCAAAATCCCTGTTTCCATCCCACATAGATTTCACAATCTCAATCAAACACAAGCAGAAAGCTAAATCACAGAATTCCCTGATGAGAAAGGTGAACAAAAAACAAGAGGAAGAGAAGAGCAAGTATTGTTGTAACACTCTCAATACTATTTTAATACAAGACACCCTACAATACTTTGATAGCATGCCTATTTATAGGTTTACAAGAGATAAGGACGGAATACAAAAGGACTCAAACGTTGTATCTAGACTAGACTAAAATGCATTGAACCAAATTCTAAAATAATCAAGAACACTATGTTGTTCTAGAATAATCAGGATTATTCTTCAACATTCCCAAACAAAATTGAGTTGACCAAGTCAAACCATCTCTCACCCTCGTACAAACTCTCATAATACCGATGATCAAACATATCTCTCCGCACCAAAACGAAATTCAACAGATCAAGAATCGATACGAAACGAACCTCGTCGTCCTCCTCCGTCGGATCATAGAACCCTGCATCGTACATCGATCTCTTCCCTTGATCCGATAAAACTAACAAAATCAAAAAATCAAAAACCGAAATCAAAACAGATCTGATCTGATGATCGCAACTGGCTTCCAATGAAAATCACGAAACAACACCAATACTAAATCCAAAACAGACCTGAATAGGCCTCCTGGATCTGCTGAAACCGCCGATTTGCCTCCGCGGCCACCGACGCCGTCTTCCCCGCCCACCGATCCGGATGCCACTTCTACACAACCAACAAAACAAATCAAAACAACACACACACAAATCGGAAACCATTGAAGAAAGAGTCTGACTGGAATTACGAGAGCGAGTTTCCGATACGCGGATCGGATATCGGACGACGACGCGTCTTGCCGGATTCCGAGCACCGCATAGTAACATCCTCCGGCGGATCCTCCTCCGTCTCTATCCATCTCAAAAATGCCACGACAATTAAAAACACTTTCGATTTCCTTTGTTTTCTTTGATTCTGTTTCTCTCTCCCCTGTGAGAGAAATGAGGGGAGAGAGGTGAATTGTGGGGTTGTGTGGAGAGGAAAATATCCAAGGAGAGGAGGCTCAGTTGTGGCGATGGAAGAAAGTTCGAGAGGGTCTGACTCCGCAACGACGGAGATTCGGGGCAAGATATTTTTGGGGTGTGGGTTCGAAAGTGGGGATGAAGTTTGAAGGAAATTACGAAGGTTGCCATTACATATGTTTTGTTACTTTTGTATGGTTTGTCTTTTTTGCGCTTTCGCGCCGGGCCGCCGGCCATGTGGTGCGTTTGGTTATTTGGTTTTCGCTGGGCAGAACTCTATTATTTGGTTATTTGGAAAAAAATAATGAATGAATTGATATGATATAAAATAAGGATATTTTAATATTTTTATGTAAAAAAATTATTAAATATAAAAATATTATAAAAAATATATATTATAATGTAAATGAAACGAAGAGAATATCACTAGAGATCATAGCTAATTATTCATGGACATAATTTTCTGATACAAAATGTACCTACAAGCATTGCAAAAACAATTCCAATGCCAACAATCGATGTCCGTCCGTGACTTAGGGCTCTCTGTCCACTACAGCTACAAGATCGAGTGAAGCAATGAGCGATGAAACACCAAGTTACAACATCGCGCAGTTTTTCCAAAAATTGTCATTGAACTAGTGTATAAATAGGTGCGTTGCACGTGATAAAATTCAAAAAAAAATAGTTTTAAAATAATTTTTAAAATGTTAAGAAATATATAATGTGGTTGTTAATGTAGTAAAATATAACGTTCCAATTTTGTTAATCTTTTCATAAAAATCCACATGACATTATTATCGTTGGATCCAATATTTCAGTTAGAAAAAAAATATACTTCATGACTTAATCATAACAATTAAGTTAAGTTAACTTATACATCATTAATTTAGAAATTTTTGATACACTAAATCATAACTCATAATATCATATTTACAGCGCAATTTATATCTTTTTCTAATATCATAATATCATTTACACATAATTTATATCTAACATCAAATGTTGAGTCACATTTCTCCTCAAAATCTTATTCTTATAACAAAGAAAATAAGAAAGACACATAAAATAGTAATCGTGAGTTATACAATTTCTAATATCATAATATCATTTACACATAATTTATATCTAACATCAAATGTTGAGTCACATTTCTCCTCAAAATCTTATTCTTATAACAAAGAAAATAAGAAAGACACATAAAATAGTAATCGTGAGTTATACAATTTCTAATATCATAATATCATTTACACATAATTTATATCTAACATCAAATGTTGAGTCACATTTCTCCTCAAAATCTTATTCTTATAACAAAGAAAATAAGAAAGACACATAAAATAGTAATCGTGAGTTATACAA
>LIEC01012558.1:104276-133177 GCA_001925005.1 Drosera capensis | reverse complement strand
CATCATGAGAAATTTCCCAGGAGGTCACCCATCCAAGCATTACTCTACAAAAAAAATTTACACTTTATTGATATAGATAGTACAATCAAACAATTTAAGCAGGTCCTCACATGTTCCCTCTAAACTTTAAAGATATACACTGATCTTCTTTTCAACTCTTACAAATGATATTTATCTCAAAATAATACTAGTCCTTTAAATGTGTTTTGTGCTCATTTACAAACATCATGAGAAATTTCCCAGGAGGTCACCCATCCAAGCATTACTCTACAAAAAAAATTTACACTTTATTGATATAGATAGTACAATCAAACAATTTAAGCAGGTCCTCACATGTTCCCTCTAAACTTTAAAGATATACACTGATCTTCTTTTCAACTCTTACAAATGATATTTATCTCAAAATAATACTAGTCCTTTAAATGTGTTTTGTGCTCATTTACAAACATCATGAGAAATTTCCCAGGAGGTCACCCATCCAAGCATTACTCTACAAAAAAAATTTACACTTTATTTATATAGATAGTACAATCAAACAATTTAAGCAGGTTCTCACATGTTCCCTCTAAACTTTAAAGATATACAGTGATCTTCTTTTCAACTCTTACAAATGATATTTATCTCAAAATAATCTGATTTTATTTTAACCTAGCAAAAAATATATTGAAACAGCGTGTGTAATACTCAATAAATTAGAATGAAGAAAATATATAAAAAAATTATCAAAAAATAAATATTATATATATTTTAAAATAACCAAAAAAAATAATAATCAAAGTATCCAGTTTTTTACTGTATCGATCGACCAGGAGTAAGACTATGGGCGCGGTAGCTAGTGTGGTACCAACACCAACCCACAGAACCTTCAATCTCCAATCCAGTACTTCTAACAACTCGCGAAATCCACGTGTCACTCCACCATACGCGGACAGGATATTCCCCTGGCCCACAGAAACCAATCTATCCAAGAGCGCAAGAACGTAACCCAGCAGCTCACCTCACCAGTCACCTCGCCATTTTGTTCCAAGTTCTTAGCATTAATCAAGTATTCATTTCATTTCCATTCATCACACACCACACACTTCAGGCTAGATCTCTCATCACCATCATCATCGATCGTCTGATCCAATCCAAAGTGGTATGCAACTATGCTCTCAACCATCACCATCATCATCTAACTGTCGTGTCCGACCCTTCTGCTACTAGCTCGAACTCATCCATGGAGTCGGTGTTTCCGCTGATGGCTAGAGCTCCGCATCCGCCAACCACATCATCGTCTTACAGGGCAGCTGCCGCTGTATGCGATGTTGTTCCGATGCGGAGGAGCTCGTGGCGCTTCGCTGGTTCCGGAGCGAGACTGTGTAGGAGGATGGCGGCGAGGGCGTCGGTGGAGAGGGCGGGGGAGAGTGTCGATGGAGGAGCAGCAGTGGAGAGGGAGAGTAGTGCTCGGATTAGTGGCGGCGGCGGAGGAGGAGGAGGAGTTGGGGGAGGAGGGCTGATGACGGGATCTGCGATGGAGGTGAGTTCGTTTAGTCAGAGTAGTCTTGGAGAGGCTGCTGAGGTTTGGGATCAGATTGGGGCTGTCGTCCGTCTTAGCTATGGAATCGGTCTGTTTGTGCTCTCTCGCTTGTTTGCCTTTGCATTTATTCGTTACCGATCTCATAATAAATGAAACGTTTTTCTGTTAGCGTATCTTGGTCGAAGTGCTTGATCTATTGGTCGAAGTGCTTGATCTATTGGTCAAAGTGATCCTCTAAATTATAGTAATGGCTTTATGACCTATTGTGGACCTTGACCCCCCAATTTGGTAGATATATACTAAGTTTGAGAAGTTCTTGTTGTTTTCTTCAGATGCTATGAGTGAGTTGCTAAGTTCCTGTTTTACTAGGATTAGAATTTGGTTGGAAACCAAGTCTCACTACAACATGTTAGGCTTTTGGTAGCGTTTTCTTTATAGCGTTTCAACATGTTGAGGATGCCTATATGGACCGTGAAGAAAAAGAAAAGATAGAATATATATGTGAGCTACATATAACCTATTAATTTGAATTTTTGGATTAGCAGTGGGTCCAATTCACATATGTTTTCTACTCAACAAATACTACTGTAGTTGAACAGCTACTAAATGTATAACATGCTGTAGTGATCTAGTTTTATGTGCAGTAGGCCATCTTAGGTTGTGGCTTTGTTTCACCTCAATCAATCAATTAAATTCATTGTGGGAAGAATGAGTAAAAAGTATTTTGACACTAGATCCACTTTACTCGTTGCCTTTTACTGTTAAGATCAATAATACATTTATTCAGAGGTAATTGAGTGATTACTGATGATTGCTTTTCTTTTATTTGTTGAATTCAGGTATATATGGGGCTATGGCTTTAGCAGGAAGGTTCATTTGCTCGATGACAGGCATTGATAGCATGGGAGGATTCCACCCGTCCTTTGACGCAATTATAGAAGGACTTGGATATGCAACCCCGCCAATTATGGCCTTGCTCTTCATACTTGATGTAAATCCTTCTTCTAGTGTCATTCCACTTAGAAGTTGAGGATATGTTAGAGATGTTTCTGAATAGAAAGTTCCACTGCAATTTGGAGTGTTCCTGAATTAGAATGTTTTTAATTTCTCAAAAGATAGGAAAAAATATCATTGTATGTTAATGCATTCACACTAGAATCTCTATAGCAATTCCCTACTTGACATGGATAAGTACATCTTTCGGACTATATAGATTTCCTATTTGTTTACACTAGAACTTTACTTGTAAGAACCTATACCATATTGCGTTAATTTACTCGTGCTGTAGCATAAAATAGATGGCGTGTAAATAACTATGACGACTACTAAAGTATAATTTGTTATAGTTTAATCGATGCATATTTTGTCGATATCATCCCATTTAAAGAATTTTAATTGATTGCTGCAGGATGAAGTTGTTAAGGTATCGCCTCATGCTCGTGCCATCAGAGATGTAGAAGACGAAGAACTCCGGAGCTTCTTTTATGGTATGCCCCCCTGGCAGGTAAGGATAACAATCTACCTACAATTGCTAATAGCCTAATATATCATCCCTGTGCATGTCTTGAGTAATGGCTGCTCTCATTTGTCAAACTTTTCTTCATCTGTGTAGCTTCTGCTCATTGTGGCGGCGAGCTCAGTTGGAGAGGAGCTTTTCTATCGGGCTGCCGTTCAGGTTTGTTGTCATTTGCATGCTGAAGTTTTTTTTTTCATTCTATGCTAGTTAGTGATGTATTCTTCTACTTTTGAGGTATAGCCCTAATTGATAATAAGTAGAGTAATATGCTAGTTAGTGATGTATTCTTCTACTTTTGAGGTATAGCCCTAATTGATAATAAGTAGAGTAACCTAGGATCTTAAATGCATTGGTCGTGATTTCTCGATTCACAATTGTGGCCAGCATTATTCTTCCGGTCCCGCTATGTTCTAAAAAGAGCATGTGTCTTATCCTCCATTGAGGTTGATCGAGAATGTTTGGCCATTTTGTAGGGAGCTCTAGCAGATATATTTCTGAGGAGCAGTGATTTTGTGACAAATGCCAAAGGCATGGTATCATTGGTAATTATTCCATAACTTTGTTTCTCAACTGTGATATTGGAGTAGCATCTTACTGATCTTATACACTTGTACCTCTTTAAATTTCAGGCTGGTGTGCTGCCTCCATTTGTGCCATTTGCTCAAGCATTTGCAGCTGTCATTACTGCAGCACTCACAGGGTCGCTGTACTATGTCGCTGCTTCTCCCAAGGGTATCTTCTTATCTGCAAGATTGCAAGCATACATATAAAATATAAATTTAATTCAGAACTCCATGATATTTATAGAATTAAAAATTTCAGATCCGACTTATATAGTGGCACCGGTCCTTCCTCGTTCTGGGCGTGGAGATTTGAAGAAGCTCTTTGCTGGTTAGTCTCTCTCGGTCTCTCCTTATGTTATGATATAAAACTTCTTAAGGTTGATCAAGTATATGGCATACACACGCTGCTACTTTATCCCTTCTAAAGAATCTTTGTTTTCTGATACACAAAAGTAGGCAGTTTGTTGCTGCTTAATATAAAGGGTCTTTTATGACTGGTTGCTTATGAAGAACTTGGATAGAAGTATGTTCTGAATACAAAAACTTGGCTGTTGTTTGGTGCTTGCCCTAGTGAGCAACTCTTAACCACGTTGTGTAATACTTAGCTTTAATCTGTGGAATCTTTGGGCTATATACCCGTTTATTCAATTTCAGTATTTCTATTTCTCATTGTTTTTATAAATTTTCACAGCATGGTATGACCGGAGGCAGATGAAGCGGATATACTCCCCGCTACTAGAAGGTATTCTGGCATTGTACCTTGGATTTGAATGGATTCAGGTTAGCCTTCTGTTCTATGATCTTCCCTTAACTCTCATGACTCATGAGGTTGGATTCTGCATGTATGTTCGCTCGTTTAACATGGATTATCTCCTCCAGACAAATAATATTCTTGCGCCAATGGTGACGCATGGGATATACTCTGCTGTTGTTCTGGGGCATGGCCTTTGGAAGATACATGATCACCGGCGGAGGCTTCGCCAGAGAATCCAGCAACTAAGAACAGAGAGAAGCAACTCGAAAGTTTTGTGATATAGGAGGCATGCCCATAAGTTCTCGCAGCAATATTATTGTTGTTGTCATTAGTCAACATTAGCAATACTGAAGGTGATATTGAGTTGTAAAGGTTGATATTGGTAGACCAAATGTATATTTCGGTGAGACGAGTTGATGTACATAAAACTATAGCCTGGCAGGGTATAGATGGCGATATTTTGCTTCCAATCAAATGAGGATGTCTTCAGCTTCGCGAGTTCTGGTTTTGGAGTACCATGAATCCTTGTTTTTTGGATAAACAGCCCATGAATCTATCAAATGTTTTCCATACTATGAATATAATACATCAATGTAGCAGAAACAATATGTGATATCAAAGTATTGTTGCAAAAACATGGTGCTTTGCTTATTGATGGCAAATGACGAACGATGTGAAAGACTTCATCACTGTCCTGCCTTTTTCGCATTTAGTGTGAGCCAATGCTAATCAGTATTCTGCGTCTGTGAAGAGAAGTCACTCTTCCAATTGGGAGATGATGCTGGCGAACACCAGATACCCTTGGCACATATCAGACAGCAAGCAGTACTCATTCTTGGCATGGTATGTGGCTGTCAAACCTGCAAAAGTTTATAAACCATTTTGAACACAGGGCTTCAAAATTTCCATTAAACTTGCCATATGATTCCCACTAGAATGTTGTTCGTCATGCCAATTAATGTTTCAAGACTACTCAATCCTCAAAACATTTATGACATGAAATACTATCTTTTGTGTGCGTGCCAGTTTCGTTCGATAAGGCACGTAATCGTATCCATGCCAAGAGCAACATCTAAAATTTCCCTTGACCCAGCCAAATCATACAATCTTTACCGTTCTCTTTGGACTCCTCTTAGCCACTGAGAACAGAAAGAACCAAGAGGGTTTGGTTTTCAGATGTGTTGCGAGTCATAATTATCTGATTGCTCCTACTATCTCTATGCAGATGATCATGCCATCGCAAGCATTCCACAGGTCGATGTGCCACAAGCAGTTTCTTTAAAATAAATCAATTTTTTAATTGATTTAGGAACCGAGGAGTAATTTGTTGTGGAATGTATATCGGATCTTATAAATCCCCCACAGGAAACAGCTATCAACCAGTCATTCACCGATGTCATTTTCTAACAGTTTTAATATTTTTTATGATTCACACAGAAGGAGAAGCTCACCATAGCCTGCAGTTTGCACATCAAAACCTTCATCCTACAGAAAAGCAAAGCTGAAAGTAAATATATAATATAAAGGTCCAAATAGTTGTTTTTCCTCAAAAAAAAAAAACACTAAAAAAGAACAAAACAGAGGTAATCCACGTGATTTTCGCACTCACCTGCAGTTCACGAATGAGTGGCAAACTCCCCGTAATGGAGTAAGGTTTTACATGCCCAACCACTTCTTCGGTAGCTTTGCACAACACGTGAAAGCCATGGGAATTAAGATCACAAGCGACTCCCGACATCGCCTCATCAAAAGTAATCGTAAGACTACACGAAAGGAAGATACCAAAAAAATCAAGAAATGACAAAATCGAATGTCACTAGATAAAATAATCGACATCGACCCTATTTACTTGAGCAAATAAAAGAAGGTAATAAAAGAAAATCGTTCATACCTTCCTCTCAAGTTTTCATCAGGTAGAACATATTTGGAGACGGGTCCTCTTGTGGGCAGCTTCTCAATGTTAGCATTTATGTCGTCTACATACTCTCGTAGCTTTTTCATGCAGTCAGTCACACTGAAACATTATGATAGAGCAAAACATTATTTATTCTGTCTTCTGTTCTAATCGTATTCATGGACCAGGAAACAGAGAAAAAAAGAATAAAGTAGAAGAATGCCATCTAGTACCTGTAAAACGGCGTTAACCTGACACCAGAAAAATAAGAAAGACATGAGACACCATTGCAGAAGAAGACGCTAAGGAGACACATGGTAAACAAAGATGGCAAGATCATCTTACCTGACATCACCAGATACCGTACAATCACCAGGGATTTGGTTAATCCCCCCGCCCGGATCTACAATTAATAATGATTCAAGACAATCAGACCACTTCTCAAGAGACAATATACTAGGCTATGAAGTTACTTGATTGGCAAAATGGTAACTCACAGATCCATTGGGTTGGCTTCATAGTTGAGGGAGTAGCAAATCCATAGACTTGTTCCTTAGGATGTGGAGGGAAGTCTCTGTAGAAGCGGAATTGGATCTCTTTCGATGCTTCCATGGCCAATTCCATGGCATTTATAGCCTGTAAAATGTTCATCAGACAGAAAACCTTATGCATGACCAATTCCCAACCTCACTGTGAATCAGCCATGAAAAAATAACCCAAGCCTTCATCCTAATTGTGGCCAGCTATTAAAGAAAATAAAAGACGTATTTTTATACAAGGATTGAGATTGCCAAATTTGTTTTTATGGTTTCATTTTATATTTACTCAAATGAATATATTACTGTGACAAATTGTGGCATCTTCTCAACTCATATAGCCTCATCTCTAGTTTAGGGGAATGTGTAAATAACATGTTCATTTAATTACCCACCAACTGGTCTAAGAGTTCCAGCAAGATCGTCTCTTGTTCGTAGTCTCTTTCACCTAGAATTGGCATAAGATTTGAGCTTGATGTCAGGTCGATGACTTATCTCCTCGATTTCTTCCATTAAATCTCAATTTATATGAAGCCAAATACGTTTTCTGTGGTTGATTGGTATCGCTATAACGTGCCTTATGGATTAGTCACCTATCTTGAACGTAACATGCCTGTCTGTTACCGGGGGCATTACAATGATAATCGCTACACAAACCAAATGCAAATGATAATTCTATCTTGCAAATTTTGTTTAAATCATAAAATGGCGCTACAAGATGCATAATTCTCTACCCCAAATTTCTGTTCAGAGTGACCTAGACACCCCCCAACCCCTTCGACATCATACTTAGTAAAATACGGGGAAAAGAAGACAAAAATGTGTGAGTGGTTGAATTATACAGAAAATATAAATTATATAATTGATTTGAAAAGAACATCTATGCTTAATACGTGTATAAATGGTCGATATGTACAAAACTTCAGAAAGAGGCATAGGAAAATGAAATTGCAACATTTTGAGAAACGATGTTTCAAAACAGTTTTAAGTTCAGCGATCTAATTTGCAAAAGGTTGACCCACAAAGACAGGACTACAAAAGACTCGACCAGCAATTCAGACACAAAAAGGAGTACCTTGTGAGCTAAACCACTGTGGAAAAGTTTACCCGTCACATGGAGTTTCCATGGGATCATACCCCCCGTGCCAATGCAAGGTTGTTTATCAGCAGTGTCAATCCAGAAACTGCATAACAAGAAACTCAATTAAACTTAACATACTAAAACTAGTAGTTAGATTATAGGTCAAGGAAATGGAGTTCACATACAGAGGACCGCCCTTCAGCTTATCAAGCAATCCATCCTTGACAAGTGCGTCAACGCCCACACCAGGAATCGATGAATTTTCTTCACTGGCTATAAAAACAGCTACCACAGTCGACTTCAGCTTAGGCTTAGTCTCCCCTAGTTTCCTCATCAGTTCTGTCACCAAGGCAACATGTCCCAAACAATCAGTAGTTCCTCGACCATGAAGTTTATCTCCATCGATGCTCAAGGAGAATGGATCAAAATCCTGCAAGTAAATTAACCTATTGGTTTAAGATAATTGTCCTACAAAAGCATTATCAGAGGCTAGACTATCAGTAAAAGAAAAAAAATCCCTATAAGAGAGAACTGTGGAATCCATCCCGAATCAGTGTCATGCCTTTAATGTTGATTTTAAAAACAAGCATGAATTTTGATTTTTGATAAAGATTAGTGATAAAGATTAGTACACCTTACATGTAGATATATTTGTCATTAGATGTGGCTTAATTACAAATTTGATCCCCTGATCAAAATTGATGAGTTCAAACCCTCCCATTGATAATAACTTGAAGACATTTTTAGACCCAACTGAAAGACCCTCCTTGAACCTTCACCATGTGTTTGAGCATAGCATAGATGTGATTCTTGGAACCGGATTCTTGGTGAAAGTGTATGATTCTTGGAATCAGGTGTCTTTTTGTAAGTTTAAAACGGTAGAAAAAAAAAATCTAAAAATGCATTAAAAAGCTTCCAAGGACTTCTTTTTGAAAGACTCCTATGGAAAATACTAGTGAGATACAACAAGAAAATCATAAAAAACACTGAATAGAACATACACCAATAGCACCATGTTTTCATCCTCGTTCCAATCAGTGTGTAAACTTTAGATGCTGGATACTCGCAAGCATGATCATACACACCCGATTCTAATAAAATTTATCATATGCTCAGATTTTATAAGAAAAAATCTGAACATGTTTTCAACCATGTCATTGAGCATCACATAGAGGCAATTCTGGGAACCTGATATTTGCTCTTTTGTGACCATTAGTGATGGAAAAGACTAATTAGCATCATGTCTCCATCCTTCTCAGTTTGGAAGTCCTTGGATGCTAATTGCCCTCAAGCATGATCACACTCTCCCAATTCCAAAACACACCCTTTAAATAAAAACCAACTACAGAACACAAAAAACGAATTCCCACATAGAAACCACAACATCAAGTTCAAAAAACAAACAACAAAGCGGCGAAAGAATCAGATACCCATTCACTGGGATTCGCGGTGACGACATCCATATGACACCCAACGAAAGACACAACCTTCCCCTCCTCAGTCCCAGGATACTCGACGATAAGATTCCCTCTCCTGGGCAAATACGTCACGTGCTTCACCACCAGCGGCCCGCCTCCGGTGCTGGTGGAGAAGGGGAGAAGCGACTCGAGCAAGTGGTTCACCACTCTGTCCTCCTCCGGGATCAACTCCGGCGGGTTGTTCTGCAAGTACTTCGCCTCTCCGATCAATTTCCTCAGAAGGGATATAAACGAGTCTTGATTCAGAGTTCCGATTGCTTGCTTCACGGTCGTAGCCATGGCGGCGTCGGAGTAGGAGGAGGAAGAGACGATGTTGTGGGTTTGGGAGCGGAGAGGGGAGAGGGAGAAGGCGAAAACTCTGTATATACTTCCCTCCCACCGAAATTAGAATTTGTATAAATTTTGATAAATAAATATTACATATGATTTATAAAAAAAATATTGGGTTAGATCATAATAAATATTATATTATTTTATATAAAATTATTATAAAATAATAATAATTTAAATTATATATTTTAATTTTGAGTCAATAACGTAATTTTTTTATGTCGTAAAAACGAATAACGAAATTTTTCAAAATATATATTGAATAATACAATAATGATATAACGTTGTAATTTTTATGACACGGAGTAAACAATACCATATGAGATTGATTTGTTATTTTTTATGTTAAAAAATTATAAAAAAAAAATATTTTAAAATAATTCAAATAAAAAATATACTAATAGTTAATATAATATGAAAAGAATTGGAAAAAAAAGAGGAGAGAGAAGTTATACAATACAATACAAAATGACTATCGATATTTCATTTTGATTAAGGTTTTGTTGGTTGATTTCTGGAACTAAAAGGGGACGTTCAAGGAAATCAATGAGGGGTTACTTGACCAAATCGAATAGCAATTTCGTGTCGGTATAAGAAAGTAGGATGTTGTTTGCATGTTGACCAAGAAAAGTCATTTGGTCTTTGCTTTCAAGCAATCAAGAGGAAATCCATAGATATAATTATTGTCATAATTTAATATAAAAAAATTATTTTAAATATTAATTATAGAACTATCATTTCAACTGGTTCTATTTACATCAAAAAAGATTCTGTCTTAAACAAATTTTTCTTTGAACTTGTATTTGTTGATTTATCTAACATAATATAAATATCGATGTTATTTTATATAAATTTTTTATCAAAATATCTAAAACATCATAAACTTTTTAAAATTATGTTGAATTATTTTTTCATCATGACATTCAATTAATTTTATCAATATAATCTTCAAAGGTTTTTTTAAGTGATTAAATTTAAGAAAATAATCATCATCGATGATATGACGAAAATAATTATATCTATTTTTAATGTAAAATATATAATTATTTTTAATTTATTTTTATTTTAGCGCAAGATATGACTAGGATTGAAACTTTGTATGTATAATTTAATTTTAAATTATAGATATAATATTATATATAGTTTATGATTGAAATTAATCTACCTCGATGCGATTCCATCGACTGTCATTTACAAATTGGGCTTAAAGGTGGTAAATTGTCTTTTAGCGATGATCTCTTTGGTTCCGATGAGAGCTTCGTAACCTTGCTCCAACGAGCGGAAAAGTGGGAGACAGGGCAAGGGCCGTCCATCCAAGTCGTCGCCACCGACCCTCCAAAGTCGTCATCCGACATATCGGAGTTGGATTCTAATCAAGGGGATGAAGACGACGTTGTAACTCCCCTTACGGCGAGGTCGCTTGCGTACTCGGTCCTCGCTTTTGAGGATGCCGAGATCGGGGTTGACCTGCCTAGGTCGTTCGAGGTCGTCCGATCTGCCTCAGGTCGGTGGTGCCACCTCTTCCGTCCGGCTCCCGAAAAATATGTAAAATAATTATCATGTTATTATTATGTCACGATTCGAAAACGATTCAATAAAAATTCAATCGTGATCCACTCGCCCATTCTATTTTTCGGGTCTGAAAACATTGATTACGACAACCTTTTCGATAAGAAATACACGCACAATGAGATTGTGCATAAAACTACAACAGAAGCATAATAAGTAATTCGCCCATTCTATTTTTCGGGTCTGAAAACATTGATTACGACAACCTTTTCTATAAGAAATACATACACAACGAGATTGTGCATAAAACTACAACAGAAGCATAATAAGTAATTCAACATCGATTGTTATATTTGGATAAAAATAATTGAGATGTCTTAATATATAAACTCAAAAAGGGAAGGAAAAAAGAAGAAGAAAGAAAAAACATAACATATTAGGACATACATGAAAATGTAATACTCCATCCATCCCATAAAAAATACAATAATTTAATTTTTGATATTATTTAATACGTATTTTGACAAATTCGTTTTATCATTAGACAATATAAAAATAATTTTTTTAATCCATATTAAAATTAAATTCGATTTTTCAAAAATGAGGAACCAAAACAAAGCCGAATTGAACTTCGTAATTCGATTTTGATTAATCAGAATTCGATTCAATTCCGTTTTAATTTTGATTATTTATCGAATTTTCAAAAAGGTTTAAAAGTTTTACCTATTTCTCTTAAAAAATTAAAAAATGACATATGAATATTAAATAAACAATTCAAATTAATTCATAAATACATTAAATAGGGTATAACAACTTTTTAATACACTTAATAAATAATTTTATTGCCGGTATCACTCTAGTATATAGTTAGACATAAAAAAAATCAAAATCTTATATTTTTTATCAACCGAATTATCGATTTTTTTAGAAATCCAAAACTGAAACCAAACCTGAACCCGAAATTCAAGGAAAAACCGAAAACTGAATTAACCAAGCCGAATTGAATTTTTCGGTTCGGTTTAATTCGATAATTCGATTTTCGGGGTTTTTTTCCTCGCCCCTTGTCGTATCATATCGAGTCCGAAGCCATACCAATAGTTCACACATACACAGATGACCAACATATTTCGAAGAGTTTATTTAGCGATCTCGAAGCCTGACCGCATCACCAATGCGTTCCAAGGAAAAACAAATAAACACCGACAGTAATAAGCATGCCAATGATGACCAATTGTATTTCACGGACAGATCTTGCCTAATACAAATAGTTTAGTACAGTGATTGAATAACTCGGACTGCACGTTCCTGTAATTTGTTGCACTGGAATGAACGAAGAGAGCAGATATGGATCACAAAGATTGTGGTCATGCTCAGGTCCATTCATTCCCATGAACAGGCAACTCTTGCTTAAAGACAAGAAAGTAGAGAGAATCAGAGGCAGATTATGATTTTTATAGTAAAAATTGAAGAGCAATCGGCTAACAGTTTTGATCCCACTTGACAGAGGGTCACACGATATGACGGTTGTACTTAATAAGCAGTCACTAAGATGGCAGCGCATCAGTGGTAAGGAGCCTTTCAACTTCATCGTTAGCTTCAGCTTGCTGTCTCCACCGCTGTATCATGCAAACTAAAAGAGCTAAGAAAATATAAGGGAGAAACTATAGGAGCATTTAAGTTTTGGCATCCGAACAAGATAAAAAACTTCGAAACCCATTGAATTTTAAGAAGAATAACCACTATTATTAAACTGATCAAGGGGCGCAAAAAGAATTCAAGTCCTAATGGCACTACAAGCTTTCACGTTACATTACACATTTGTAGCAGAAGACCGAAAGCATACCTCTTCAAGATGTTCCAGGTCCATGATTTGCTTTATTTGCTTGGCAATGATTCCCTGCACATTGAAGATTGCTATATTGAAACCATGCTTGAATTTATCAACGTCTCGAAGAATGAGCATTGTCAGAGGTGCAATGTGTAAAGAAAAAGAGGAAGTGCACCGCGTTGCTAGCAGCTTCAGCTGTTGGAACATCAGTGTCCAGTTCGACCTCGATTTCGATCATGGAAGTGATCTGATAATGCAGGAACATAATGAGACTGATATAAGCAGTCACTGACCAAAAGCATGTGAATTGGAACATAACGTACCCTTGCATAGCTATCCATCAGTTTTACTCGCCTTTTGAGAGAGCTTTCTAAGTTTTCACGTACTCTTCTCACTTTAGTTCTCCGAGCACTGGGAGGAGAAAATGATTGTCAAGAATAACTAAGAAAATTATATCTTGTGACCGTTCCTTATCACAATAGATAAGTTAAGGGCACCTGCAGTTATTTAAAGCAGCCTTTTTATGGGAAAATCACGAGTTCATAAATACTGAGAGACGAGAAACTCTTACCGATAAGAAGGTTCCCCAACAGCAAAAATTTTATGCTCCAACTGATGCATCCGAGCCAACAATTGGACCTGAGGGTGCAAAGAAAATTAAGATCCTCCAATGCACTTCAACTACTTTGTGGCCCTTCCCGTTTTCACAAGTATCATGTTTTTGCTCCATATACTCAGAGACAGAGACAGAAGAACAAAGATGAAAGGAAAGGAAAGAAAAGGAAATGAACTCAACATATCCACATAATCCCCCAAATGTAGGGTGTGGGGAGAGGACCCCTATATATAGACAGGGTGATGTATGCAACCTTATCTTTATTTTTATATAGAGAGCCTGTTTTTTGATGCTCTCAAGTGTCGAATCCCCGACCTCATGATTAGGAGCGCAGCAGTTTACCACAGGAAACAAAGATGTCAAGTAACCTAATTTTAAATTCTACTATTCAAGGGACTGTCTACCCGTCATGCGATTGTTTATATTGCAAGAAAACCAACATGTTTTCCTTTCTATTCTTTTCCAACCTCTAAAAAGATTGTAAAAAGTTCGAACAGGTGCAAGCAAGAACTAGAAAAGATTCCCATGTTTCACTGAACAAGCAACTGGAAAAAGTTTATTATCGTTTGTTCAACTTAGTAAGCTCTTCCCCGAAGACCATCAAGTTATTTTTCCTAGTCGAGTGAGCAAGAGAAACCATGGCAGCCAACCAATTGAATATTTGTGCATGTCCATGGAAACTGAATAAAGTCGGAATGAACAAACATTTTAGCATGGACATATGAAGATCAATTCGTTACCTCATTTTTAGCCGCCTCCTTAAGGTCTACTAGATGAGATTGAAGGGTATCATACTGAGCCAAAAGTTCCTGCTTGATGGCAATGACATCAACTGATCTCTGAGGAAGCTGGAACAGACAAAAGCGTGGGTAAGAGATCATAGCCATAAACAACAGTGTTTCCTCAATTTTTCCACTCCTTTTCAGTTGTCCCCATTTTAGTAATTCTCCAGCATTCTAAAAGAAAGAAGCATTGCATATGAGGTCAAAATGGAGCAATCTATTGCAAATCTTGATTAACTTTCCTTTATTCCTGGTTCCATTTTGATGATAATGATATTTGGTAGGGAAAATTGTTGAAAGGTACCCACTACAATTTCATCTACATTTTAGGACCCGTGAACTATAATTATCGTTCTATACACAATAGATCATACGTATCTACACGGCAATTTTGCACACAAGAACTAAAAAAAATAATAATCAAAATATGTATCAAAGCGTAAGTGAAACTTTCATTAGGTACTTCAATATAGTTTTCCTTATTTGATTTGTTTTTAATGTATATCATATTGTGGACATAAAATATCAGTACGAACTTTTGTTAGAATTGGTTCCTTCACAATATCATTAGTGCACCAATACTTTTGTGTTAAAAAAAAAACCTAACAATCAGTCAACAATGAGATCCATACATTGGTACATTAATTATGGCCCAGCCATTACTGAAGATAAATCATGTGTACCTAGCCACCTGAAGACAAAAATTAAAAAATTTGACTACACATGAAATAATTCCAGTATTTCTGACATAATCCGCTGAAATGTAATGCCGAATTTACTGCATGGGATAATAGAATATATGAACTGGAATATCACACCCCTTATATGGCCATAGCATGACAGTCTCACCTGACTAAATTGGGGCAAGAGTATTACGTTGATAGTAGCTCCTACAGCAATAGATCCTAAAGCCACATAGGACACAAGCTGGGGCAAATTTGGATCGATGATTACAGATGCAGCACCTCCAGCAGCGAGCACAGCAACAATTGGAAATAGGACTCCTGGACTCAGCAAGGACATGCTTCTATTTGCTGATGGTACTCTTAGAAGTACATACTCTCGACCATCTCTATGGTTAGTGAGGCAGATAGGTTCTCCAGGGTAATGAGTAGGTGATTTAGGACTAAATTTAAAAGGGCCAACTTCCCTGTAAACATTTGAAGGAGCTGCAAGTGAAATAGTGACTCTATCACCTTCTTGTGCTGGGAGATCAACAGAATTGGTCGCAAATCTGTAAGTGCGCGCTACTGAACCAGGGGTTTGGATCTGAAAATAAAAATTCTGGATAAGGCTATGACAAAAGCCAATGATCACAACAGAATGACAAATACAACAGAGTCAAGGCTAATAGTTCTGATACTAGATAGGAAAAACAAAGATCAGCACTAATGAAAGAGAGAAAATCTTGTGTTACAATGAGCATATACTTGTACTTTCATCATAAGGCATGGTTTTTAAACAAACATAACACTGACCGCACAACTGCAAAAAGAATGAGAAAAACAACTTGGACAAGTAAAGCAGTTCTGAAGTTTGAAGGGCCATGCCTTCACGATACAAAGTGGTAAAAAAAGAGAAAAAAAAGATAACACGTTTTGTCTCAAAAAAGTGAACAGAGCACCAGATGCCAGTAATCAAACAATATTGACTCCACAGTCAGTTTCTTTTATCAGCTATTTACTCGGAGAAAAAGAAAGAAAACCTGTACATAAAAAATACTCCTACATAAAAAAGATATACATTGAATAATAACAAGAAAACAATGTCATGAACACCACAAAGTCGGTGACAAAGTAACCAAAAGAAGAACTGGGAAAGCATCCGTCTTCTCAGTGATCAGCAGATCAGTGCTTTACATAATTGTCAAACATAAGTCTGCCAATCTAAAAGGAAATTGCATTTGACACGGGCTTCTCACCAGAAGAGAATGGACAGCAACAGGCAGCTTTTGGTTCACTATTTGTAGATATCTAAGCCCCATTTTCCATGCTGGAATATCCATGCTGCGTTCGGCAGGATCAGATCCTTAGGAGAGACAGATATATCAGGATCAACACCCCAAGGATTCAAGTTCTTATTCCTAACTCAAAATCAAACCTATAAAAGGAAGGAACACTCATATACACAAATTAAATCATAGCCCAATCAGGAAAAAACACTAAGCCTTGAACCAATGGCTTGGAATTGAACACAGAACTTGCACAAATGCCAACCTGATTTCTTCCGATGAGATGCCAGTTATATCTCCAGATACAAGCTCATATTGATAACGGCACTTTGAACAAGACACGATCTGCATTATAACAAGATCACATAACTCAGAGAACAAACCTATCTACATAATTAGTTGTGGCAGACAACGAGCAACTGCCATGCATCCTTGCAATCAAAAGAATGAGCTGACCAGATGCTACAGGTTTTTATTTGACATACTTTTCAAGTCATTTAACAAGGTTTATTGGCAGAAATATAGATCAGAATTCGTCCAAGATCATATCGAGTTGGTTCACCTGATCACAAAAAAATCAGCCAAGTCACGCTGATGTCTGTTCAGGTTGGATTCAGGTTATACTTAAATTATCAAATTTATCATACATTGAAAAAAAAAACACGTGCTGAGTGGGTTTGACCAGAAAATCATGCTGAAATTGACTGGAACTGTGAACGTAAAATCTAGAAAAAACCCACAAAAAAGGCTTCTTTCCATGTAGAGGCTCACTGTTACTCTACATTTATTGTTTTGTCCTAGAGGTTTAAAGAATGGGAGTGTGATGTTAGTTTGAATAAAAAAATCATCTGCATTACCATGGTACATTCAAACATGAAACTGAAAAGAAAGGAAAAACTTGAACTGCATACTTGGATACCATGTTGAGGTTGAGCGACTGCAAGAGCTATCATACACACTGGGCATTTTACAATCATGCCAAAAGGAACCTGCAGAAAGTGCTATGAAATATAGTTACAACAGAATAGTGAAAATATTAAGGGCATATGAAAACCACAATATTATCAGCAGAGGACAAATTACTTAATTTCCTTGCATATCATGAGTAGACAACGGAATAGTAAGGATTGAAAAGAAATGCAGAAATTTAGTGATGTAGCTTGGTGATCAATGCCTGTTGGCAGGATGTGGGACAGTGGGTTATAAGCATATTAGGTCCCTCCAAGTTGTACACATAGACAACCAGATTAGTTCAAAATTTCAAATAGTTCAGAGCTTTAGTGGCTAGCTGAGAAAAATGAGTATCATCCTTGATACAGTATGTACATTACATCTTTTTTTTTTTTACCATTCAGTATGTACGTTACATCTTTGTAGAACCAAAATTCCAAGTAATCTATTAGTGCTTTTCAATTCAATTGTATGACAGCCTAAAATAGCTAGAAATAACAGGTACAAGATGTTTTACGATGCTACTCCCTCAGTGGAATCTGACAGACAAGTCTCCATGCAAACACCACAAAATATCTATGAAAATGTACACCAAGGGTATTAAATAATTTAAGGCAAAATCTCTTGTTTGATAATACAGATATATATATATATCTGTATTATCAAACAAGCTAAATTGCTTGATTATGTGCATGAAAGTTGAGAACAAGAAACACCAAAAGTCAGGAACTTCAGTTACTCCATGATACGTTATCAGACTGTAAATCCCTACAATTGAAGTAAGGCATTCTGCTCAATTGAGGAAAAGATCAGAACTTGATTCAAATAGAAGGACCTGATTGAAACTAACACTTTTCGGGGGGAGGGGGGACCCATACTTAATCACGCCCCAGTTATTGATAAAAAAATATAGAAAAATTTGAAGTGGATAAGGATATATTGAACTCTGATCAAATGGAAAAGACTCTACGGGAGAGAAGAAACACACAACCTAACCTCCTAAACCACGTGGGTGTTGCCATCGAGATTTAACCTTATAATAATGCATCTTTGAGGGGGGAAGGGGTACAGTCTACAGATTGAACCCCTACCCTCAAAAATTGAAAAGTTTTTTACTCAGATGATGACCTGACATGATCCATGTAATCTGTTGCCAAATTAGTAGCTAAGGTGAGAATGAATAAGAGCCTTGTCATGACTCATACACCAGTTGGTGGATTGTTAGGCAAACTACCTTTTGAAGACTCATCTAAATTAGAAAAGAGTCAAAATGAAGTGATAAGATGCCACAATTGCTATATGGAAACACATTCGTCTTGATTCTCGAAAGCTAAGCTAATAATGAGCAAGAAAGACCCTTCTCGGAACACATATACCTGTAGGTGGATGGTTACAGAAACCCTTTTCTTCACACTTCTCAGAAGTAAAAAAGATTTTAGATGAAGCGAAACAATGACACAACTGCTACAGGGAAATGCATTCATCTCAAAAATCACACAGCTAAACAGTAAAACAATGAGTAATAAATTTAGTACACCTCTTCCTGCAAAGAATCGCCTATGCGGGAGATGGCAGAGAGTACTTTGAAAGCATCGGACACTCGCAAGGAAGCTGAAAGACCAAGAACCAATGTGGTAAAGGTGTTCACATCTGGCCTGGGCCATTTCCATCTTTCCACAGGTTTTCCATACTCCATAGAATCTGGAATTCCCAACAATAGATTCAAGCATAGAAGATAACAAGTCAGTACTCGTCAGCCTCTCCATACGACATGGCAGTAATCCAAGGGCCCCCTTTTGGCTAAGACAGCAAAGCCGAGAGGTTATGGATGCAACCAACTAAGTTAAAGTATGCTGAGAGATTGTAATCGATTACCAAATACTCCCTCTGTCTACAATGGCATGCATTTTGAGGTGATTTTTTATTCGACTAAACGACAAGCGTTGAAATTTATTTTCATACTACGTAAAAATGTAAAGCATGGACTCTATCGTGTGTAAAAATAAATTTAACGGTCATTGTTTACTCAATTAAATAAGCTCCTCAAAATACGTGTCATCATAATTTATCTAGCAATGTTTCTGTGATATGACTGAAAGTACAACAGTAATTCAATTTCGGAAGCAAGCACAAGTGATATGTTCAAGCTGAATTACGTTCTACCGATAATAAGCTACCACTTTCTCATAAAACAAGAGGATCAATCATGTATACAAGAAGGGTAAACGCTTGTACGCACCTATATCGAAGCTCGATCGCATTGCGGCAAAAATAGACATGGCAAGATCAGAATTATGCCTCTTGAGAGCAGACGCAATGATTCTACAACAATCGGAAGCACACAAAACACCACATTCCCTCCCCAGCTCATCTCCCAACACACTCAACACCTCGCTTGCATCTTTCAAACACGAGACTCGCCCGATCAAGTGGTCGTCCAACAACGAGTCCTCTGCTCCATCGCGCCCGCTCGTTGAAGATGATCTAACTATCCCGGAGCAGCAGCAGCGCGACGAGGACGAGGACAAGGACGAGGAGGGAGTGAATGTACGGAGCAGATGATGCAGTTGAGCGTTATTGTGGTTGGTTTGGGAAACGGAGAAGGCGGTGAGGCTTCTGAGGATGAAAGGGGAAGCAGCGGGAGAGCGAGGAAGGCAGCAGAGTATTGGAGAGCGCAGCTTCATGGTGATCATGATTCAACGGGTTCTTCGACTTTCAGCAGGTTTTTGTAGCGAGGCCTGGTATGTACTCCATGGATTTGTGCTCTGCGAGATGACGATAGGGTATGTGAGGCTGAGGATTTGAGCTCGGGAAACTGGACAAAGGTATATTTACGAACATTTGTTTGTGTTTAGTGTCTGTGAATTTTATTGGTGATTATGTGCATTTTATATATCTTATATATTTATTAAATTTTTTTATATGAATTATCAAAACATAAATGTAACTTGTAATGAACTTTTGATAAAAAAAATTATTATCTAAATGTAAATGAAATTTTTATTTGATTCTCAATATAATTTGTTTTTAAATAAACAGATTGAGTTTGGAATGATTCAGAATTCTACACGAGGGCTTACATACATAAACAAAATATGTTAAGTAATGATTTGATATATATAGTGGAAACAACTTATCAAATCATTATGATAATTATATTTGGGTAATTTTTAAAACATCGTTAATATACAAGTTACAAATCAATTATTTAAGAACTTGATTTTGCAGGATTTATAAAAGTAAAGGAATTTCTCTCATAATTGTAAAAATGAAATTATTGCACAATAAAAATTTACATAATCTAGATATTTTGAGTAAAAACAATTTCTAATAATAATTCGATGTTATTATTTGAAAGCATCAAAATAGAAAGACAACATTCTAAAAAAGTCACATCAATACAATAACATCATTCTCAAAAAATTTGACATGATGATCCAACTACTTTGCAGTCACACGATGAATATTTTTGTGCCTTCAATCGATTTCGTGAACTATTCCAATGTTTTTACCAGCTTATGTTTTTCATATCTATGTCTGACATCTGAGAATGAGATGTGGGGACTACTAACAAATAGCAAGAGTAAAATTGCACGAAAATTATTAGGAAGACATTGAGGAATAGATCCGGAAAGTTGAAGGTGAGAAGAAGAAGCTCATCGGTCTATTTTGATTGTTTCTAGGGTTTTTGGGGTTGGATCTGAATGAATCACATGGCGAGGCGGACGACACCAGGCATCCTAAAGCAGCTACTCCTCAACAACAACAACAACAACATGATCAACATCAATCATGGTCATTCATGGTGGTGGAGGAGGTCGGTGACGTACATGCCTCGTCCTGGCGACGGCGCTCCCAGACCGGTCACCCTCATTCCCGGCGATGGGATCGGTCCTCTGGTCACAGGTGCGGTTGAGCAGGTCATGGAGGCGATGCATGCTCCTGTCTTCTTCGAGAGGTATGATGTCCATGGCGACATGAGCAAGGTCCCCGACGAGGTCCTCGACTCCATCCGCAAGAACAAGGTCTGCCTCAAGGGCGGCCTTGTCACCCCTCTAGGTGGTGGTGTCAGCTCCCTCAACGTCCAGCTCAGGAAGGAGCTCGATCTCTATGCTTCTCTTGTCAACTGCTTCAACCTTCCCGGCCTTCCTACTCGCCATGATAATGTTGATATTGTTGTCATCCGAGAGAACACCGAGGGAGAGTACTCTGGCCTCGAGCATGAGGTTGTCCCTGGCGTCGTCGAGAGTCTTAAGGTATTCTTTTCATTTCTTTTCTTTCCTACTTTTCTCATAAGTTATTTCTTCCACGCCTACACATGATGGAGTAGTTGCTTCGGCTCTGTGTTCCCTTCACCGTGGAGAACTAGCATTAAAATCGGTGCCCACATTTCTTAGGGTTTGTATATAGATATAAATTTGCAATCCGGGAATGAGTGATTTTGCAATCGGTGCCCACATCTTAACTACTTTATCAGGAGCAATACAATGATTTTGCTATCAGGAATCTGTTCATGAAAGGAACCATCTCTTTTGTTGCACGTAAACCTCTTGTTGGATTCAAGTTCTGCTTTCTTTCGTTTCGTATGAAAAATTCATGTTGGGGATTATCCTATTCCTATCTTCACATTTGAGTTACAAACAACTCATAATTCGTCCCTGAGTGGTTTAACTTCTTTTTTCCCCTTTGGAATTGTATGATTATGATACGTTGTTTTCCTTGAATGGAGACACTGAAACAGTATGCGAGAGTTCTGGTAGTGCAATAGACCATGAGTCTAAGTTCTCGCTAATTAGTTCATTTGCATAATGATCTTCTAAAATATTATCTACTTTGTACTCCATCCGTCCCTAAAGTGCGACATTTTCAAAAAGATACTATTCAAACAAGTATTTTGATGAGTTTTGTTTTTTATATCAAATAATGTTTGATCGTTTCATCACTTACATAGAATGAAAGTACATAACTTACACTCCCTCCGTCTCGAAATATAGCCAATACTTTCCTATATGACTGTCCAATGTAGTAAACGTTTTATATATATATATATATATATATATAATGTTTTTAACATCAAAATACCAAAACAATCATCACCTTATACTATCACCTTATAATGTACACTCCAATTACTCTTCTTTCGCCTGCTACTGTAAATCTCACTTCCACTATGAAAATTTTGATTTTCTAATAAAAATCAACACATTCATAAATATGCGAGTAGAGACAAACTGTTTACTATATTTCGGATAGAGGGAGTATTATGATTAATGTTTCACGTTAAATATACAAAAACGATATTATCGCCGTCTAAGTATAATTGCAATGATATACACTTCAAAATTTCCATGAGACGATCAAATATTTTGTTTTGCAAAATTATCGTGAAATTATAATGATATATTAAGCTGTGAACTAATCCTAAGCTGGGAAAAAACTGGCATGGTTAAGAACAAGAACAAAACGTCTAGAATTACATGTTGTAATTTTTCTTGAACAGAGGGAGTATTAGATTGTCCCGTCGTGTTGGTCAAAGTTTACCTCGACAAGTCCTACGGCCCACCCATGCATTTTTCATGGGATGGAGGGAGCATATTGAAATTCACAATTTTCTTACTTTATAGCCTTTCTATTTATAGACATTTACATAAAATTCTCTAACATAAAATCAGAATATTATTGAAGTTTTGATTGAGATAGAAGCAGTAGAGATCATGTAAGGAAGAGAAAGGAGAGAGTTGATATATATATTGAGACCGTGGACAGTAAATCTCCAATTATGGAGAATCAATGTTCACCATTCTGATTTTAGACAGTAAGAAGATGATGCTGAGTACCTTTGATCAAAATCTTCGCATTTTCATTACCTAAATTACATAAACCACACCATTTTACATTATTCAATGCAAGTGCTCCAAGCGAGACATAGGCTCATAGCTGTGATCATTATATGAGAAGCGACTGAATAACTCCACAGAAAAGGCTTGATTCTCAGCAAAATTTAGGTAACGCTACTGTTGCTTAGAAGTGTGTATAAGTGGGCTTCTTTCCGTAAGCTCATAAGAAAAGCATATGACTTATGCCTTGTTGTCGGAGCGGTCTATAAGTCATAAGTCGTGTGATAGTGACCTAGAAAAGTCTTGGATATCGATCTTGAGAGTCATCAGTTAATTCTGGATGATTTGATTTTGGTTGTGAGGTTGTAAACAGAGCACACTGAGATGAAGGTATTAGGAAGTGAAGAACTACAGCTGCATCCTAGTTTAGGGAAGGTGAGAATGCATTCTGCTGCTTATCGACAAGAGAGATGTTGGAAATTTTGATATGTTATTTACAAGAAAACTGGTCTTTGTGCGACTTATGCTTTTATTAAAAATGCTTGGCATAAATTGAAGTAGCTGATTAAGATTCAAAATCGATTGTGTACCTTGATGCTATGCTTTATTATTACAACGGAGGGAGCATTATTTTTAAGTTGTTTCATCCGAACTTTTTCCTTTATGACTGCATGTCAAGCTTGTTTTTTTCCCCTCTCTAATGGAAATCAGGTTGGGGTGTCGTTATTTTTGGTAAATTGTTTCAGCTTCATGTTCTCATATGGCTGAAGTTATATATCGTCTTGCAATATGCATGTCTACTAGCTGAGTTGATTAGTTTGCGAAATTGTTCATTTTTCATAAGTAATTGCTAGTATCGAATTTTTTTGATTCTTCATGTTTTTTCCTAGGTCATAACCAAGTTTTGCTCGGAGCGGATTGCAAAATATGCATTTGAGTATGCTTATCTCAATAACAGAAAGAAGGTGACTGCTGTCCACAAAGCCAATATCATGAAGCTTGCTGATGGGCTTTTTTTGGAATCTTGTCGAAAAGTCGCAACCAAGTATCCTAGTATCAAGTATAATGAAATTATTGTGGACAACTGCTGCATGCAACTTGTGTCGAAGCCTGAACAGTTTGATGTCATGGTATGTGCATCTGGTTAACCTGTTCTCTCTTATTCCAATCTTTGTGTAGATATTTTCTGGTTTCTTCAGTAGTGTTAAAACTAGAAGTATGCTGCTTTTCTTTTGTTTGACGCTATATTCTCAGTTTCAGCCTAAGAAACATTCTTTTCCTATTGTATTGTATTGCCTATTATTGGCGTGCTGGGCAAGCAATCGGGGTTTTTCTTCTTCTTCTTCTTTCGCGACAGGGATAAGACATTGTATATCTCATTCTCTCTGGACCTTGTCGATTTTGTCCATGATGGGAATAGCTGAGTGGTGGTGTTGTGTGTATCTATTGTCGCCATGCTTCGTTTTGAGGCAAGAAGCTTGCCCCTGCCGAAAACCAGTGAACTCATAGTTGCTTCTTAGAAAGGAAAATAGTCTTATACTTGTGTTCCCAGAGCTTATGAATCAGAGGCTGCCATTTTGGGCATCACTCTCTAGGTGTATGATAATAAGTTGATCTATTTCGACTATCGTGGTAATGCCGATTTTAAGAAATCATTCTCTTAGCATAATGTGGCACAGTAGTCTGGCTCTGAGTAGCGAGGTTGTTTGCAACTTCTTGACATCCTACTTCTCTAAATACACACAAGTTTTGTTAGTCTTCAAGGTTAAAACTAAGTTTCTCAGTAGGAAGCCTAGCGATGGGCACTTTACAAGCTGTTTTCAAACATTCATGAATGACTCTTGCCATTAGTCTAGAAGAAAAGTGGTGGTGTATGATCAATTTATCATTTTGTGAAAATTTGTTGTGAAAAACTAATGATAGTGTAGGTGACGTACTTTTCGTCGTATGTTTAACAACTTTTTTGTGATGTTGATTAGTAGATAACGTAATTTCTTAAAATGCGTGTTGCATAGTTCATATCATAGTGAATTCCATGACTTTTGTGAGAAGGAACAAATAGTGTTTGTCAATATCACCTTTTTATATCAGATTAATGTCAAATACTGTATCATTTTGGTGTCTAACTAGGGATATCTGTCGATATTAAGGGTTTTATCTACGATATTTCGAACAGCGTCAAGGATGATGTTGGAGAAAAAGACTATTGAAACACGATTATATGAAATAATTGTGTTGTTGTAACACCCTGCTCTTGTATTGGGCCGGAGGTATCACCAAGATCTTACAAACTAATGAGTAGCCTCATAGTCTACTTGTCTTTCCAGTGTGTTTGTTCTCAGTCAAGCACACTCCTGGGATGGTTCCTAGAAGTCACCCATTCTTATAGTACTTGAAATTTAGCATGCTGAAATATGGAATATTCTAACAATAGGCTCCCAGGAAAAAAGTTGTATCTGGTTGGTATAGATTGTACAATCAGGATCTAATCACAAAGACATTGTTGAGAAAAAGATGGGTTTTCCCGGATGAAATGAAATCTTTTTTCATGGAACAGTAGAAAGATTTCCCATTCCTTAACTCTAAAGATATTTAGATAGAGAAGAGAAGATCATTTCGTGATCCGCTGGCGAACTTATTCCAATTTCAAGATCTCGGATTGAATCGGTATATCAATATCTTCTAATACTGTAGTACATTTCACGTTACATCACCAACATCAGCTTATCCAGTATCAGAAGTTTCCAATTCACAAATTGGGTGATAACATTGATTGATAATTGAAACTTTAACAAATACATATTTGACAAGAGTGTTTGATCAATGGGTCAATCTCTTCTGAAAATTGATAAATGACTTTTTACATTAGTTATCTGAACCATATTCTTTTTTTATTTTTTTCATATCAGTGATTAAACCATTTGGTAGAGTTGTGTGTGTGTGTGTGTGACTATTGGCAATAAATTGTAGCAACAGGAGAAATAGTCTTGTGCATTGATGCGACTGGTACATTTTGCAGGTTACGCCGAATCTTTATGGAAATCTGGTGGCAAATACTGCTGCAGGTATAGCTGGTGGTACAGGGGTTATGCCTGGAGGTAATTTATCATTCTATGTCTTCTTCCTTGCTCAGTCAGACCTCGAGAGTTCTGCGGCCGAAATTTGTAATATTTTACCTGCCTGATTCAATAAATAGAGAGCTAAGTTTGATACGTTAGTTTTGTTGATTCATTTGTGGTGGTCGTTTAAGTTGCAAATGTTAAACTTTGAAACCTTGAAATCTAAAAATGAACTGTTAGATTTCCTTGCCTCGTACATTTTCTGAGCCCAGATCTGCAGATCATGTGCTCGAGCTGAGCAACACACATCTATGCAATGCATAAAATTACGGATCTCACATCTATGGTGCACCTTCATTTTAGTGGAAAGAGGAGTAAATTAATTGGCCTAAGAAGAGGCAAAAATAAAAGAAGTGGATTGAAACTTAGTTTCCCTTGAGTAGGTTTCAGGTTCTAAGTCCTGTGGATGGGAGAAACAGGTATTGGGAGAATTTTGTTCTTCTCATGAATCTTTCTTGCTCGACCCAGAAATGGACACTTTCAGTGAAAAAAAAATGGAGACCTTTTTGTCTTAATTATTGATAGATGTGATTTCGCTTATGGATCTCGTGAAATCTAATTCTGCAGGCAATGTGGGTGCCGATCATGCGGTGTTTGAGCAAGGTGCTTCAGCAGGAAATGTAGGAAGTGGGAAAATAGTGGAACAGAAGACTGCAAACCCTGTCGCTCTTCTCCTTTCATCTGCTATGATGCTAAGGCATCTTCAATTCCCTTCATTTGCAGATCGGCTGGAGACAGCCGTGAAGAAGGTGATATCAGAGGGAAAGTATCGGACAAAGGATCTCGGAGGAGATAGCACGACCCAAGAGGTGGTTGATGCTGTTGTAGCGGCCCTTGATTGATGTTCACTTTCACTCTCTGAAACTATCCTGTCGCACGAAACGAGGAACTTTACCTCGATCCCCCCAAAATCTGCTCATGCTTGTGCATAAGTAACCAAGCAAAATCTGCTCGTTCCATTTCCTTGTGAGAGTAGACTTGAGGAAGCTTATTTCTTCTTTTTTTTCCTCGAATAATGCTGATATAATATCATGCAGTGCAAACAACACAATCGGTTGGAACGGATTACACAATCTTTCATGTAAAAGTTCAAACTGGTTAGAGTGATGTATCTTGGCCTCAATTCCGTTGCTGCAATTCAACGCCAGGATGGATGTTATTGGCTGGCTTTATGAAATGATCCTCCTCAACCATTAGATTTTCGTTAGACATACATCATGTATAATGGCACAAATCCTACAAGCCCATCATTACATTTATGACATAAATCTCCAAAAACTTATTTTTCTATAATATGGAGTACTGAATTTCTATTTAACATCCACCAATCTTACAGGATTAATTCAAACTAGTGCTTAGCAGTGACTTCTAATCAATGCCAGGAAGAAACATAGAAAAGAGGTTGGTTTTGCCAGCCGAGAAACAAGCAATGGTTGTGATGATCAACCTCAAGGCGCTGCTGCTGAGGAGTCTGGTGAAGGTGCTGGAGCAGCTGGTAGCCTTCGGAAGGATAGTGGAGCCTAAGAAGAAGCTTAGCCTGGCAGAGGTTGAAGGGGCTTAGAGGGGATATGTGAGAAGCCGCAGCTTCTTAGCATGGGATCCCAGCAGGTGTCGAACCTCTCGCGCCTTATTTGACGCCTGCCTGCCTCCCTCCGACCCCACTATGTCCATGATCTCCCTCCCGAACCATATCTTCTCCAATAACAGCCGTCTGTCATGGACCAACGAATTTGGAGTCTGACCCAAATTAAAGCCCGTGACAAATTGATGCGGCCCAAGTACGCGGCCCATCAAAGAAGGCCCAAGTTTATCCAAGGGAGGTACAAACCTAGGGAGGTGATGTTCTAGAAGCCGCAAAGGCTTTATCTTGGGTAGGTTGGTACCAAAAATCTACATGTAAATATAGACCATTAGATCGTTTTGATCTCCACCGTTGGTTGTGGAGGAGAAGTTGTATATAAGGGGATGTTTGGCTCATTTGCCAAATCATCCATCCTTGAGTTCAATCTCGTGTAAACCCAAAAAAACCCCGAGAGTAATACATTGTGTTTTCCTCTCGAAGCTTGTTCCTAGTTCCCATTTCTCTTACGAGTTCTTACTTAGTTATTTGGTGAGCGAATTAAGCTGAGCTCGAGCGAAGGTGTGAGTAGCTTGAGTGCCGCACGGGTTGTGAGAAATCTAACCCCGTGACAAGTGGTATCAGAGCGACGATCCTACTTCGTGGAAGTGGTATCAAGGCGCGGTTCAAGTAAGAAGGGAATGGCGGATCAAAGCAACACGACCGAGTTCGTTGAAGAGGTGAACACCGCGAATGTCACCATGCGCAAAGGGAAGGAAAAATCGAAGGATATCCTAACATTCTTCGAGTCACGACTCGAAAGGGTGGAGGACATCATGGGGAAGGTGGTGGTGAGATTGGAGGACGACGTACCAAGCAATGAGACCATTGATGCTCGGGAGGACGCATTCAAAGGTGAGTTGCAAGGTGTTCTTAACTCTCTCACGGACCAACTTCGTAAAGAATTCCAAGCGCAGTTTGATGATGTTCGCACCGAGGTAACTTCTCTTCAAGAGGAGTTGAAGGTCATGAAGGAAAACGTTTCGCTATGTCGGGCAGCCATAGCGAATGGGGGAGTT
>LIEC01012558.1:27107-102978 GCA_001925005.1 Drosera capensis | reverse complement strand
ATCCAAGGGAGGTACAAACCTAGGGAGGTGATGTTCTAGAAGCCGCAAAGGCTTTATCTTGGGTAGGTTGGTTCCAAAAGTCTACATGTAAATATAGACCATTAGATCATTTTGATCTCCACCGTTGGTTGTGGAGGAGAAGTTGTATATAAGGGGATGTTTGGCTCATTTGCCAAATCATCCATCCTTGAGTTCAATCTCGTGTAAACCCAAAAAAACCCCGAGAGTAATACATTGTGTTTTCCTCTCAAAACTTGTTCCGAGTTCCCATTTTTCTTACGAGTTCTTACTTAGCTATTTGGTGAGCGAATTAGGCTGAGCTCGAGCGAAGGTGTGAGTAGCTTGAGTGCCGCACGGGTTGTGAGAAATCTAACCCCGTGACACGCCGCTGACGATTGTAGGGTGGAAGCTTTGCCTCCAGTGAGTTGAAGATGACACCGTAGTGGTCCAAGGCCTCCATGAACCTCTCCAAGAAAGCAGGGCTGCTGTGGCGACCTTCCCTCTTGGCCACCGTCACAATCCTTGGATTCATGGCTATGATCCTCTGGAGAAAAAGGCGAAGATCGCGTGCCTGGTCAGGAGGATCTCCAAGGAGCCTGTGCAAGTAATGCATGCAGTTCACTGCGAGAACTTCGTCCTGCATCAGCTGCACCTGAGGAACAGGTAGGATTATAGTGGCCAGATCAATACGGTCATCAAGGAGCATTGGGTGAAACTGAAAGTTAATCAAGCCCAAGAATGCTGCGAACATTTTAAGGCGCTCGCCTGTTCTCCTGAGGAGATCCAAGTTTGGGCCGGCCCCGGTGATGGGTAGGATGGAAGGCAGGGCGTGTAACTGCATTGCAGAGTGTATCCGTTCAACAAATAACAATACAAATTTTTAAATTATAATATAAAATTTTCAATTTATAATTTTGCTACAGTCACTACGTTATTTCTACGACACCTATGATGCGTTCTTAATATATACTACATAAATATTTCAATCATTTTTTTTATAAAAATAAATATTTTAATTATTATATATATTTCGAGTTCTTATCAACTTTTACGAGCCGAGCTCAAACCCATACCGAACTGAACAGATATATGTTCAAGGTCGCTCATTTAGTGAAAACATACTAGAATTTTATTGGCATTTGGTTTGTTTAATAATCGAAGGGAAAGGGTTATTGATAAATAAGTTTTAAAAAATAGTGATAATTCTCTTTAAAAAAAAATATTGTCATTTGATATAGCAGAGGGAGTATTACATTCAAATGGCAGGTCGGTCGGGGGCAAAATCTGTTTCTTTACATTGAAACCACGTACACGATGACCACTTGCCTATATATATGAACAAAGCCTTTGTTTTGTTTTGTTTTTTGTTTTTCCTCAATACTCGATGATTCTAATCTTTGACGGAATGAACCAACAGCAATCTGTCGGTATTGCCGTAGGAGTCTCCAACTCGGACAAACGCCAGAAACAGTCTCGATGGTTTGTCAGAACGTCTCTTTGCAACATCCAGCATCCAGCATCCTAGTGGCCATTTGTAACTACTTCATCAAGATCGGGTTCTCTCTGCTGACCATGATATCTCTGGTGGTTAATCTCTCTGCTGCGCAGGAAGGTGCAATCGGTGAATACATATTATCAACGAATACCACCGTCCTCACCAACAAAAATTCTGCAGCTTAGTAGTGCATAGCACTGTTTGTAATAGCTCAAGGCAGCATAAACAAATAAATGGACTCTGACAAAAATCGAGAGACAAAGAAGAAGAGAGGTCTAAGTAGTAGATAACCTGATAAAACTCAAGATAGAATTATAATGAAGGATAGCAACAATTCTGCGCCTTCTCTCTCTTTGGGTGTTTCCACCGCGCCTAACAACAGGTAATTGCTTGATACCCTTAGCTTCCATCAGGTCCATTGCAGCCGCCAACTCGGTGTCTGGATAGCATGTCAGAACACCACGCTCTCGCCCGCGGTAACTGATCCTCCGAGTGCAGACAGAAGAAACTGGACAATCGTACACCTGAGGTATATATTCCACGGCCTTAAGTAAAACAAATAAACAGATGATCCCTATAGAAGTACACAGAAAGTTTCTCAAAGCTTTGGGGAGAACAAAAATGAGAAGGTTAACAGCAAAAGAATGCACTTCTACCAATCTTTTCCTCGCAGAAGATTTTACAACATTCTTCCACCAGAAAAATATAGTGTGATATCGAAGAAAGCTTTAGCAACATTCTTTCGCCCTACTATCTTGCAAACGTTTGGAAGCAACGAAGGGCTTTAAGAGGGGAGCTTATTGCAAACAAGGTTATGTATAATACTCTATGTGCATTTTATTTTTTATTTTTTTACTCAAGAATACAAGTTTCTTTTTGAAAAATCCTACTCTGCTTTAGTCGGTATCAGGATACAAAAACGTTGGGGAAGATATGAAAGCTGGCAGAATAGTTGATATTTAGTAACTCGAACACATTCAGGAACACAAGGTGAGAGCTATAGCATGCAGAAGTACATGATATCATAACCAAAATGTATAGCGGCAAGGATAAGACATACATCTTCCAGAATAGTCTCGTCACTGGAGACTTGACCGGCCAGCTTAGATAAACACCGTTTCACATCACCATATGTCAAGATACCTTCCAAAAGACCCTCATGGTCAACCACAACGACACAATTTTGCTGGTTTTCATGCATAGATTTCAATGCCTCTTTCAAAGTAGCAGTCAAAGCGATCTTCAAAAAGTCTCTTGACATAGCCTGAGAAACCTGGCATGCAATAAGGATATTACTATACTCAGACACGAAAAAGGGAAGTAAATGTGCGACATTGTAGCCAAAAAAAATATCACAGGATCAAATGGATTGAAGCAATCCTGATCATTTATGACATGCTTCGGGCACTTCTAGACAGCTGCCCGAAGCATCATCCCTTGTTTCCTGTTAGGAAATGGTTACACCTCAGTATTTTTCTTTAACCCTCTTTTTTAAATAGTTGCCTCAGGAAAGAAGTTTGGCTGAAAAATCTACCCAGCATATCAGAATTTCCTCTCAGGCCAGAAGAGGAAAAATAGTCTGATTCATTCAGAAAAAAAAATTCAAAAGAGGTTTCCTGGATGAAAATATTAGGGGACATCATCAAATGTTATAGTGACAAGCAATGGGTTACAATCCCAGCCGGTCGTCTCATAAGGGGAGTCCATGTTCAACATGGGTGTGCTTTACTGTCTACTCCAGGACCTCCACTATGTAGAAGGGGTTTGATATGATAATATTCGGAATACCTTCAATGGCTTCGCTCAGCAGTCAGAACCACTAGGGACTCATCACTTAAACATTGTCGTGAAAGGCCTAACCGGAGTAGGGTTGTACAACCCCTATAAT
Source organism: Drosera capensis (assembly GCA_001925005.1). Lineage (NCBI taxonomy): Eukaryota > Viridiplantae > Streptophyta > Magnoliopsida > Caryophyllales > Droseraceae > Drosera > Drosera capensis. The sequence continues at coordinate 99,595 of LIEC01012558.1, read as the reverse complement.
GTCAAGACATTGCCATAGGCAATTAGACACAAGGCTTAAAAAGAAACTTTTAACTAGTAGCAGTATCTAAGATATATCTGTACATGCTTTTGATAAATATATAAACACAAATTGTAATATACATAAAAATTTCAATCTACTAATGCTATGAACCCTATAAGTTCTTCTGCACGTATGATTTTCTGGTTTATAGAAGGAATTCATAGGAAATTATAGTCTACATCCGGATTGGGTATGATATGACCTTTCAAAATACTTCAATTTATGTTTGCACGTCAACTACTAGATTTTGTTTGACGGGTCCTCAAAAAATGAAATATAAAAGTCATAACTCATGGTCCGCAAGGCAAGCGCAGGAAAACAAATAAACCGCGCTGTAAATCAGAAAAAAAATCATTCTCATAACATACCCTTAATCTGTATATTCTTGTACGTATCCTTAACCTACCTTTGACTTCATAATCCTTAACCCTAGACCTTTTGCTGAAAGAAGCAACTCTAACGTTATCATAGATTGATAATATTAACACGTCTGCTATATTTTAAAGAAGGAATGGTTCATGAATTAGAAGAAGAGAAAGTGCACCTTCTGATCTTCCAACCAGAAATCTTCATCTACCGCTTCATGAAAATCGACATTGCCTATCACAGAGAGCTCTAAATGATTCCTATCTACAGCAGGTTCGTGAGTGTATTCCTTGTTATCAACGGGAGAAACAAAAGAGTAATCTCTTCCACCTGATGAGTCAGTCTCATTGCCCTGATTTGCTACCGAAGGTACCCATATAGCTAAACCAACAGCACCCTGTAAGAATATCACATATATTTAACATTTGTATGGGACTTCGATACCTTTGATAAGGAAAACATATAAAGTTGTTTAGATATACAATTGGAAGCAATAACATTATACAGCAAAAATGTACTTGCAGCGGCTGCAGTCAAACCCAATTGAGTGTGGAAAAACACCTGATCAACGGGACAAAACCCCCCATTGAGTGTCCAAAAACCTCACTCTTTGTTGAAAAACCATGCTGACCATGTTTTTGTCACCGGTTTATCTTCACACTCAGTGGGGTTAGCTATAGCCATTTGGTTGCAGCGGCTACAGGCCCATGCGCCCTTATTCTCAAAGAAAAATAAAGATGGCTATGCATGCCACTAGACAAGGAAAATCATAGGGAGCGCTCTATTCAGGTAAATAGGTAGGTGGATGCCTAGACCATCTAGTACAACAGGATGTGCTCTTGATCCCTGATGTTGCAGGTGATAGGTTTGTACAGCGCATCTGGTTGAGGGAGTTTTAATGAAGGCAAGTAAGGCCGCCGCTCACCTGCCTTCTAAAATAAAATTAATTAAATAGAATACAATGAACTAGACAAATCATTATCCGATTTAGAATTCTAAACAACCTCTACAATATGCTTCAAGTCTGCACACAGTTACAAATTACAAATGTGTCCCGGGGCTTAGCGCATAGTGCGGTTCACGACCCTCAAGTCTCAGAAGGATCCCCATTTCCTACTGGACACCTGCCTAGTTTCAGCTCTCTTACTTGTTTCTCATATCTTCTCGTAGAGAGAGTTCCCGAATCAATAATTCAATATCCTATGTCAGTAATGCATACCATAACAGATTAATAGAGTATCACTTAGCTCTCTTCAGGGAAAAACAAAATGTTCCAGGAACAGCGCAAGATAAAATTGGAGGTGTTCATGCCTTCATGGGCTTGCAATAAGTAGGGACACTACACAACTCACATTCAAACAAGAGCTCGACCAAGTCTAACAAAGAGCCAAAGAAGAGTAAAGGAAGATCAGCAAAGGAATACCATTATACCATGAGGGGAAGCAATATTCTGTAATCCTTAGTAAGCTCAAAGAGGAGAAGAACTGATGTCAAGGGAACTGAACAAACTGAAGCTAATGTAGCAGCCATACCTACCTGTATCAGAAACAAGAGGATCAATTATATCAATGAGGAAAACTCAAGCAACTGTAGGGTTTATTATAACTTGGATGGACTACTCTCAAATGCATTACCAGTGCATATGCTTGAGGCTGGGCGATAACGGCATTTCCTGGGATAGCTGAATTTATCAATTCTGCAGCAGAACCTCCAAATACAGCACCAACGGCTGCACCAATCATTAAGCTAGGGGCATAAAGGCCACCTACTAGACCAGATCCCTTGCACAGAGCGGTAGCTACTACCTTTGCTGCCGCTAATTGGGCCAACAACCAGATCCCAGGAGCAGAGGCACTCTTCCCAGTATGAAGGATTTCATCGACATTGGTGAAACCCCAATAAAGAGTACCAGGGTACTTGAGGGCAATCATTCCTGCTCCTAAGCCGCCCAAAGCTGGACAAACTACAGCTGGAAGACCAAATTTCTCCCTTATGAATTCAAAAGATGTCGAGAACCACGCTACCAATCGTGTGAAAACTACACTGACTACACCACAAAGCATACCCAAAATCAAGTATAAAGGCAGTTCTGCAAGAGAAAACAAAAAATATTTAGAATAAGGAAAATCATAGCCCAAAAAGTTTCCATCTAACACAAGAATTCCCAAATGCAACAAACAAACATAATTTGTCTTTCTTGTCAACTACCTGAAATGATGTTGTCAATATACAATTCGATGTAGTTGCAAAGTTGCTCAAAAATACCAGAAGGGTTACACAACTGCACCAATACAGATCATGTTCATGCTTTATGAGAGGCATATCTCCCAATGCCAAAATAAGAAAGAAGTTCCACTCGTTTGTCTAAGTAAGAAAAACTGATTGAGTTCCAGATGAGAAGCACATAAGATCGACAACTTGGGGATTGATCAGTATCGTTGATCAAAACTACAAAAACCAAAAGAAATAACAAAAACTGCAAATTGGTAACAAAAATTGAAAACACTTAATAAAATAAAAAGATTTTTGCAGATGGGATCTTGAATGTCGTACTAATATGAAACAAGAAACAGAAATTAAAAACCATTTTTCCTGATTTTTTATTTTTGTTTTTATTTCATCCATTTAAAAAACAGAAACCATAACCAAATACTGTTATTTCGTTAGTTAGTGAAACAAAAGCAGAAAACACAAAAAATAATGATTCCAAGCAGGACCTTAGGTTTCCATTTCAAAATATTAGCATCAACATGGGAAACGTTGAGACCCTCGGGACGCTTGCTCAATATTGTAATAGTCATTTTAGGAAAGAGCGGAGATAGAGGGTGAAAATAAGAAAAAAAAAAAAAAAAGAGGAAAGAATTAAAGACAGAAAGTTCAAATGTGGGCCAAAGTAGAGGTGAAGTGGGGAGCGGTTTCGGGGGTAAAAATGGCATTTTGGGGTAAGCCAAAGAGTTGATACTACGACTAAAGGTTGTAGATTCTAAATGAATTCTAAGAAACCAATTACCAAACGCTGCACAAAACTGATTCAAATATCAAGAAGCAGCGAAAGCGTTGACAATGGTTTTGGCTGCAGAAGAATCATCAATTCTCACAAATATATGATAACAAGGCCACTATGACAGTTGTTCCCTCTCTGGAAGAGACTAGGATCATTCTAAGAAAAGGAGGTTACATGAGTTACTGTTAGAAAAAATCTAGGGAGAGGTCAACTCTACCTATATCGTTGGTGATACAGCAAATATAATAAAGGTCAAAGGGGTGGTCCTTCATTCTATGTGCTGAATGATGCAAGGCATCTCATGCTCGTACATGGCCGCAGCAAGCATGTCAATATCTCATTACATATAACTCTGGAAAAAAAATCCTTGAGCCGATAGTCTACACCAAGCACCCAATGGACCAAAAGGTTCACAGTTCCAGCAAGATTTTAAAAAATAAAAAAATAAATAGCAAGAAAGAAAGAAAGAAAGAAAACACGAACTGGAGCAAGGATGATAACATCTCTGAAAAGCCAGTAGCTTATAACTCGGTCGATGATCCTCAAGACATAATAAATTAATAACATGAAGGAAGGATGATTGCACATGCACAGTGCGAAATCAATCTGCTGACCAACTTAAATGGACCTAACTGGCAAACCAGCATCCAAAAGAGCAATACTAGACTCTTAATAGATCAATGCATCCCATTGGTCCAGTACATAATTCTTACAACTAGTCGAAGGTAATCTCATTGAACCTGCACATAACAGCAAAAGCAGCTGCTGCCTGCTCCAATTAAGCATGCTGCATGCAACTAAAAAATCCATCCAGATTTGAAGGGGAAGCAATAACTCTTCTTTTGAAAGAAAAGAAGGAAATAGAGAGTGTAAGTTAAGTACCAGCAGCAGATTTTAAGTCATAAGCAGGCACAGTGAAAGCAGGCTTATCACCAAGCAACTCATTTGACACAGTAGATGAAATGACAGAAGCTAGAATTATCATCGCAGTGGTGAATGGAGGTGAATTCTCAGCACGAAGAGGTCTTAATACTGTCTCAATAGCGAAGAAGCAACCGGCAACAGCGGCATTAAAACCTATCCAAGAAGACCAATATGACTGCCGTCAAAGAGGAAAAGTTGCAAAATACAATGAGATGAATAGTCTCCAAAAGAAGGTTAACAAATAAAGAAAGTACTGCAAATAAGAGCCAGAGACAGGTCAGAAGTACAGACGATACACAAATTAAACATTTCCTTATAATATGCCAGAGAAACAGTATCCCTCGGATTTATTACTTTGCTTGCTTTCTTGCTTTGTTTCCCTGTGCGATCACATCTCCTTCACTCTCAACCCTTACTCCTAATGGGTCAACCTTTTACATGGTACATGTTGATTGCAAGCAAATACTAAAAGTTGAAGAGTAATATCCAAATGCGAGCACTATACTATTGAAACTTTCTGCTAATATATTTAGAAGCTTTATAAGCCTTCCACCAGTAAATCAAACAAGTAACCAAATACAAACGGTATATCATTTGCCTAAGACAGGATAGCGGAGTCACCTACTTTGTAGAAAATAGTACTCTATCTTAAGAGAAAAATCAAACATGCTGAACAACTGCCATTAGCGAAGAGAATTCCAAAAACGTAAGTTGCATTCACAGAAAACCATGATACCTGAAGCGATTCCTGCAGCAGCCCCAGCTGCAATAAGAGCTATCTTCCTTTCTCGGTTGTTTTCCATCATCACCGAACAGCCACGGGCACATGATTTCCCAATATCTACACTAGGGCCCTCGGGACCCAGGGAACATCCAGTGCCTAATGTAACGGCAGCTTGAATGGCTTTTATTGTGGGGAACACTCCAGAAAGCAAATCAAGGCCATGTTGGTTCGAGACGGTCGATGGTTTTATTTGATCCAAAATTTCCAGTAAACCATGCATCATGCCAACAATGACTCCACCAGTGACAGGTATGAGAAGAATTCTGTGCCAAGTATCAGCAAGCCTTTGTAAGCGAAGCCAAGCAGCACCTTCGCTAGGAGTGCCAGCCCATGCCCATTCATGAATGAGATGCACCTAAGAAAGGAGATAAGACTATCACTGTGACGGACAGAGCCAAGCACCAGGTGCAATATAATTAGTTAATCTTGACAAAGGTATAATGACACACAACAGTATAATGCTTATGCTCAGATCTAAGATACACAGCACATGGCTTGATGAAGATTGCTTATGCATTTTGGAAGGGAAGTTGAAAGAAAAGATAAAAGACAACAAAGAAGATGAGAAGATACCCCGTGGTTGAAAACGGCAACACATAGACCAATTGCAAGGCCGAGAAGGCAGCCAATGAGGAGTAAAGCCCACTCAGGCGGGGCGCTGTCACCGAGTTCTTGTTCTCCTCCTCCTCTTTGGATCTCATCGGCATAGTTAAAATGGTGATTATGATTATGATGGCCGTGTAGATAGGGATGATTGGCGGCCGAGAAAGGCCCCTGATGAGTGGCTGCTGTGTCTACATCAGAACGCGGCGGCGGGGTGCTGTAACGGCGACTTCCTGACACGCCTCGATCGAGGCGCTTGAATGTGGGAGTTTTTGGATCCTTGATCACCGAGGAGGAGGAGGAGGATGCGGAGGGCGCCGGTGTTGCAGTTGCTACACCCGGGCGACCCTGAAACTGTTGCTGCTGATGATGATGGTGCAGTTTCTGGATCTGATCTTCTTCTCCTCCACCACCTCCTCCTCCTCCTCCTCCAAGAAGATGCTCGTGATCCTCTTCTGCCCCCGACATCTCCCTTTTCAGTTTCCCGCTCCTCGATGCTGATTGCTCTCTACCTACTGCTCTCCATCACGATACTCCAATATAAACAACCAACAGCAATGGAATAAACCTAATAGACGATAGATCTCGAATGAATAATGCCCACACTAGTCCGCACCGTTTGAGAGCTAAACCCTAAACTCTACACGCCATTTTTCCCACAGCTTCAATTCCAAGCAAATCAAATAGCTCCTTTTCTCAGCCTCTGCAATCGATGGATATATCAACAAATTCCGAGTCTTCGTTCCCTAGGTGGGGATCGGCCACACTAGCAGGACGATTTTCAGCTTCGATTTCGGTTCTCGACGCACTCTCACATCATCACACAATATATCGACATTATTATTGTATATGGAATTGGAGAATAAAATAAAAAATTAAATAATTTGTTATTTGATATCACCGTGAGACGAAAAAATCATCAACTATATCAATTGATAGTAAAATGAAACACATCAATAATGTGATGAAAAATATAATTTTTATATGATTTTTTATTTATTATGAGATGAAAAAATTATATTTTAATTATTTTTTTTCAAAGTGTTTTAAATTTTTATTGTTTTTATCATAAGCTTGTTTAGTACAAAACAGGATTGTTTAGTACAAAATTGTACAATCCACCATCTAAATTTTTTGAACAAGATGAGGGTAAATGGGGTTATTCACTATTCCATATACAATCATCTTTAACGTTTGGATTATTAACATCGGGATAAATACTGACATCCACCTTGAGCACTAATCAGTCCCCTAATGAGAGAGCAAGTACTTAGGTGGGATTATTTTTAGTCCTTCATCCCATGAAACGATACATCCAAGACGAATACTCCGAGCCTTGAGTTTGTTTTGAACTGTCCATCCAAAAGATGAAAGCAAGAAGATGATGGCCAGCCTCCCTTCCAAAACCAGTATGACTCGACTCGAATGAGTCAATCGAGTTCAACAACTATGAGTATGATAAAGAAAAAACAGGTTGAAGTACTCGAATTCACATCTTATAAGTTGGTACATCTTTGAAACAAACCGAAAGATTTTCCTTCCGTGTCATTTCTGTTTCAATTCTCATGTAGTTCATCAAGCCGATCTTGTGGCCCTGTGGTTGACATGCATGGAACACCTATAGGGTGGTCTCACATTCCCTTAGCAGACCTTTATTTGCATAATATCGCTCCTAACCCACGAACAATAGGATTATAGTGGGCACATAACGGAAGCAACCACAGCAGACAAGTTTTGTGAACTCGCCCAAAGAGAGATCGACAATGGTCGGATCACTGATTTCAAGGTTAGCCGTCAAATGCTTGAGGACTTTCAACACTGTTTGCAACCATTAAATTCTTGCCCATGAGCCTAAGAACCAAAGTAGACGGAGAAACACAACTGTCTGCACAAGTTCTTGCTTTATTATGGGCAGGAGCTAAAGGTGGAGCTGGAGTTTGAGTTGGAGTTGGAGACCGAGCTGCAGTTGGAATTCGCTCCATGGGCTGTTCGGAGGGCGAATGAGCCAATCTTGCAGTTAATATTTGCAAGCAATCAGCATCGGTTAACATTACCTGGTCACTGGGTGGTGTTTCCAGCTTTGAACCAGTATTCTTCACCGTAGAAGCATCAACGATTCTGATTGAAGGTCGCATTGGAAGCTGCAATTCTTGAACATCAAAAGCAGCATCCCAGGGTATCCCTTCCTTCCTTGAACAAGAACATGGATGACCACTGCTCTGCAATTGGAAAGTTCCCTCTTGTCGAGACACCAGGCCTCCTCTTGAAAAATCGACATCGAGTAAAGCATCTGTACCAGCAATCCTCGCAACCTGCTGTCTAACAGCTTGACTTGAGCTCCCATTTGAAAACTCAGAAGAACCCTTCATTATAAGAAGAGAATTAGGTCCCACAAGTGGGTCAGAAATTCTAGAAGCTGCCTTTGGTTCCACGAAGTTTGAAATAGTAGATGATGCTGAAATAGGAGAATCGAGAGAATCCTCATCAGCCCCGTTGCTCCGGTCATGAGAAAATTGCATGCAGCTTGTAGTTAACGATGAATTTCCTTGGAAAACTTCAGACTCCATGCCCCTTGGACTAGGCAAATACGATCCAGGTGGTCCTGGAATAGGTATGGGATCATATACAACAACAGAATCTTCTCCTCCAAGCTTACAGCAGTAGGCAACTCTATCCTCATCTTCAGTCACATCATTACCACCAATGCTGTCCCCGGTCAGCATTCCATGCTTAATTCCTGATCGAAGCTCTGTAACAGGGATCGGTTCACCAGAACAAAACATTCGAACTTGGTTCTCTTCATCTACATCATTTGCCAGCACAGAAGATTGGCCCAAACTCCGAGACCCTTTGGACAAGATGTCAGTAGCCACAACCTCTCCGCCATTGGGAATCTCCATGATACAGCTCAAACGTCCTTCACTATCGTGACTCAGTCCTTCATAGTAACTCCAGTTATCAACTTCTTCATTTGGATAGCGAAAAGAGAAAGCTCTCTGCGGGACGTCATCAACTGTGGGATCACTACCTAGGTGGGTATTTGGCCACCCTCTTTTGGGTCGTTTTTCCTGGGTTCTCCTACCTCCACGACACTCAACTATTTCACTTGCTCTAGGGAAGTCAAGAACATTGTCATGTACTGCATCCGGCCTTTGAAAAGTTTTAGAAGGTAATTCTGCAAATTTCCTGACTATTTCATTGTGTAGGCATGTCCTAAGCACAAAATCATTCTGCTTAGCACTGGACTGAAATGAAGGAACAGTTGATTGGTCGAGTAGATATCCATTCTTGCTGCTAGAGCTAGGTGATCTCATTCCCATAGGAGAAAATGCAAGGAAACTTCCACTTGATGACTTACTACAGCTGGAAAACCAATTCTCAGTTTCCGCAGCATGAACAGGAATGCCAACCACTTCTTCAGGCATAGAATCATCCCCTCCACTCAGACTAGTAGAACCCCCAGGGTATGACAGCTTCCTCAGCAATTCAACATTCCCATGGTGCGGAACTCTTAATATGAGATTGCTTGGCCTTTTTCTTTCACCAGCATAGCACTCATCAGCAACTTCAGCTTCATGAGATGGACCAAAGCAATCCCTGATCTTTGTGGGAATATTAGGGTTCCCTTGTGAACTTGAATGCCCTCCAACATGTGTGCTCGCAACACCAGAACCATCAAAGTAAACCTGCTCAGACTTGTCCAGCATTGACGCCCTCATGCAGTTTTCAAGCTGATGATTGCTTTTGCTTATGCATTTGTTATGTGGGAAGCCACTGCTTTTGGACGACACTGTTTTTGCAAGCATTCTAGAGACACTGGGTTTCTTTCGCTTCCGATCCTCGAGAACTTGGACTTTTTTCTCTTGAAGCGGAACCATACCCTGTGTAGAAAACAGTAACAAAGTGAACCAGCCAAAGGTGACTGCCAGTTTCCAAATGTGTTCACCATAGCATTTCATGTAGAAAGCACTTATATATGAGAAGTAGTTACTGCAATGTAAACATACTACCTGATGAATAAATTCTTTCCTTCAGATAAATATGGACCAAGTGATATGCCAGATTGCATGGAGCAAGACAAACAACTTCAGCCCTAGACAGTTACACCACACAATCTAGATCCAAATATAACAAGGAAGTGAGGAACCAAGGATAAGAACATATAGAAACTAAATGTGTCAATACCGAGTAAAGTAATTATATTAATTAGATTGATGACAATATTTAAAGAGCGAATTGTTTTGTGGCGGGTTTCTCACATGTGTTGACTGTTGAGGAATCAATCAGTAAGTAGCCAGTTGTCTCTCGTTAACTAAAGAAGAAGAAAAAGATAAAAGAACCCCAAAACCCTACAAAAGAAACCAGGAAAAAAAACACCACCAAAAAAAAAGGCAAAAAAAAAAATGAAATGACAAAGCAATAAAATAAATAAACGATAGCCAGCTGAAAGATCAACCAGAAAGAGAATTCAATTTGAATGAAAAGCATGCCAGGAAGAAAGAACATACCTTAGGAGGGAAATCCTTGCACACCATAGAAGTACATGGGGTGAGTTTCAAATGCCTTAGGTGCGTTCCAAGATATTGCTTCTTTTTGGATGAAAGGATTTGCTCCCTTCCACGCTTCTCTTGCGGCTTTCTCTCTTTGAGACGATTGTTGGTTCTGAACCTTGAAGGTATATCACTAGGCACAGATAAGATACGAATTTTCTTCCCATTGGCATCAATATAAACTGATCCATCGTCCGTATGATCAAGAGGATTTCTGGCAGATGAAATCAGAGTTTTTCCATGATCACTGGTAGAGTTAGTAACCTGAAGATGAAGGTTCATTTCAACTGCCCAGCGTGTTCCGTTCCTTCTATCAAGGTCCTCAAGTGTGCACCGGTGAGCAGTTTCATAAATATCAGACATAAGTCTTATTTTCCTAGGCTTTATTCTTGGTTTGGGTAGTTCAATATTACCTGGCTGAGGAGAAGTAGGTTTGGCGAAAAGGCAGTGATCAATGTGGGCATTCAAAGTGGTATTTGACGAAGATGAAAAGGTTTGACAAACTGGACAAATTTTTGTGGCCATTAATCCTTCAGAAATACATGTGATATCTTCAGTGGATGGCTTGTGATTACCGCTGCGGCCCATTTTGAAGACCAATCTGGACCTCTTTTTGTTACTAGAGGCAGGGATAGCCCCAGCAGCAGGAGGAGCAACGTCTATTCCATCTGCGACTGTGGAAGGAGGAGGCTTACAAGGTGATGCAGTTCTCTCGGACTCCAAATTGTTACCTTCTCTAGTCAGTGATACTGGATCGCCATCAGGAAGCCCCAAGGCCTCTCCAAGCATGTAATCACGTCCGGAATCGATCAAAGAGTCAGATGCTAAGGACTGATCCCCTAGAACAATGGGGCCTTCACAAGGTGAAGCAGTTCTTTCGGACTCCAAATTGTTACTTGTATTGCCTGCTAGTTTCTCAATTAGTTGAACGGTGCAGCTTGGTAGAGCATGAGAGCTTCCAAAAGAAAGGAGATGCTGGAAAGGGGGTAGTGGGTCCTTCACTCCATTCTTCAGACACAGCTGCAAGTGTTTTGCAGAAAATGGCCAAGACGCTGAGATATCCTTGCTACGTGCAGCAAAAACGTAGCCCCTGAACCCAAAAACAAGAAGGAAAACAAAACAAGAAACCTTGGTTAAACTATTCAAATGTGCTGATACCAAAGGTGGAGACATTGACATACAATTAGAGCCATGATCAAAATCTATATCATTAAAATTGTAAAACAATAAGATCCAGAAGAGAAGCAAAACCAACTAACCCAAGTGTGAAAAAATCATATGGTGGAAAAGAGGTTAAAGGAAAAATCATCAAGACAGGTGGTAGTGACATGAAACCAACTCAAATAACTAAAACTGGTTTATCATGAATTGATAGCTCAGACAATAATCCTGAATAGATCAGCTGATCATGAGCAAGTTATACTGTAAAATGGCATGGCATGAACTAAGAGGACATGACATAAGCCAAGCTAAACATACACTAAAATCACTGGTATGCAAATAGTCAAATAGAGATTACCTAATAGAGAAATTGGTGTTTTTCAGGTCTTGAAGAGAAGGAGCAGTGGCTGCATCATGAATAGGGAAACCATCATGACTTGATGCATCAGTGGGAGCAACGGGTGCAAGAGAAAGAGGGATGTGAGGAGGAGCAACAGGATCAGTAATCTTCAAGCTGCTGCGGCAGGAGGTGGAGGAGGAGGAAGAGGAAGAGGAAGAACCTGGAGAAGAAGAAGAATGAGGATCGGCAATTGCAACTGGTGGCGGCAGCGGCGGCGGCGGGGGGTTTTCAACGGAGAACATCTGATGGGTTCGAAAATCGACGACACCCCTTCTGCAGTTTATGTGGTAGATGCCTCAACCACAGATGAAACAACGAACAAACAGTCCTCCACATCCACCTCCTAATTGGCTCGATACTGGTTTGATCGGTGTTGACCAGGCGGCCTGCTTCTATGTATATATGAAGTACAAACCCAAGCCGAGCTCCAAGTTGCCAACTCAGGGCAGAAGCTGATTTGGTAAGGAGATCATGAGATGAAGTAGAAGCAGCTGCAAGACCAGCCTATGTACCATGCATCATCCAAAAAAGAGAAAGCAGTATATAGATTACTAGCTAGCAAGTAGCGACACACTAAGGCCCCTGCAGATGGGCTTTAGTCCAACAAAAAAAAAAAATATCATGCGGCAGCAGCTAGCAGCAAAATCTCACGCCACATATACCTGCAAAAGTGTACCAATTGAGCAAGAGATTCACAAGAAATGGAAGCAATGGAAGAGCAAAAGGCCAAGGCTCGGAGCAAATTAAGTACTTCGAGGGCGTTATTTTATGTGAGTTTGGTGAATAATATGGTCCAATCTACACATATAATTTCCTCCTTGCAAGTAAGCGCCAGTTATCTTTTCAAAAAAGAAATTCTTTTAAGGATTTTTATTTGGTCAATCGAAAAATAAAAGTTAGTTATCGATCTCGAGGATTCCGACGAACACAAACATGAAAGACGAATAAATGGGGGGAACGTCATTTTATGTAGAAAAACCAAACACAAATCATCTAGTTTTGAATTACAGAGAAAGGCGTCTGTCGGCAGCTGCTGCATTGATCAAATTGAAATTAAAGGCCAGATCGAACGCTAAAATAAATGGAAAAAAAAATTAAAGCAGCAGGTGCCCCCAGATCGACTCAGAGCCAGCTAGTTAGGGAGAAATTCAACCAAAACCAAAAGATTGCTATTATTGAATTCAATTAATCTGAAAGATAAATCAATTTGAATATCCAATTTCAATTTTAGGGTTAGACAGAAAGAAAGGAGAGAAAGATGTGTGAGTTTACCCTAAAAGTTTCGCTAGCAAGTATGAGTCGGAACAGTAAACGTCGAACCACCAAAGCAACAAAGCAGCAGCAGCAGCAGCAACTAAGGGTAGCTCAGCTGATCCATCCATCCATCTATCGGCCGACTGACCAAAATGGAATGGCCACCAAAAAATACTTAAAATTAGTTTTGAGATATTTTGCTTATAAGTAAATCTGCTGAAGACAAGAATCCATCAACACCACACAGCTCCCTCCACACGCATACTATTAAACTGCGGAGTACTAGAAGACTAGTAGTTTCTAGTAATTGCTTTGCTCGAATATCAACAGAAAGAAAGGGAAAAAGGGGAAAGAAGAAGAAGAAGAATAGCCTGAGGACGATAAGATTGTAAAAATGACAAATATTATTAAAAAAAACAGAGAGAAAAAACCGGATTCGCTGTCTCGATGCAGTTGCTACTTTCTTTTCTTGCTTCCACTTTTTTTTCTTTTTCTTTTTATTTGGACCCAATTTTTACTTTGGAAAAAATGAAAAGAAAAACGCAGAAAGAAGAAGAAGAAGAGAGAACTTTCACCTTCCCAAAAAGAGTACCTTTCAGGTCTAGGCTAAACGCAGGGAGAGACTAGAAAGACATACTAGTACAATTTCGAAGTTAATCTGCTTTTGTACTTAAGGAGAGAGCTCATGCTTATTTACTCAAGGAGAGCTCATGATGAGGATCGTGGAAGTCGAGAGTGTCCCCTTGTTAAACGTGACTCGATTTTCTTCAATATGTTGTGAACGTCGGCTCCGTCTATAATCAATCATGTCATAATTTCCTAATGATCATAATAGAGCGAAATTGTAACTAATATTTGAAAACTAAAATTCATTTCACTAATTGAAAAAAATAATACACCATGAGTGTTATTCTCTTGGTCCCAACGATAATTTTATGTATATGTTGATTTATTTATTTTTTATTTTTTGAGAAATGTTTTGTGTTGATTTTTGATTTAAAAATTAAATTACTTTTTGATTTTTGTGAGTGAGAGGATGATGATAAAAAAGGAGAAAAAATAATGAAGTAAGTTTATGTGATATAAATAAGATGTAAAGATATTTTAATATTTTTATAAGGAACAAATTTTCCAATATGACAATATTATAATTTAGTTGGAAAAATTCAATTTAAAAAGTATTCCAATTTTGGTAGGATGGAGGAAGTAACATTTTGAATTTTTCTGAGTTTTATGTTCTTGTTAGTTCTTTTTCTTAAAATGTTGTTAGTGCATGTGCTATGCGTATATTGTTTTGGTTTTTTTAATTCCTAAAAACAAAAAGTTATATCAATCTTTTATTAATCATAATTTCAAAATCGTTGTCCAAATTAACTTGATTCGATATTAGAAAATGATCAACTCAATTTACTCTACAAAATAAAATCAATCATAAGTATCTTTTGACAAAATTGAAACAATGATCTTTTATATATTTTCATTTCGACATAAGGTCAATATTAAGTCGCTCCCCTCTTAACCGTAAGTTCAGAGGATCGACATTTGAGAACATCAGAGAGCATATTCGCTATGTTAAAATATGGGTAGACTACGTAAAACATCTTGTTTTACATGAGTGTCTTACCCATACTCTCATATCCCACACTTGACAGGATTATGTGGATGTATTTTTTTTCTTTCATTTTGACATTGTCAAAAGATACTTATGATTGATATTATTTTATCATTTTTCAATAATTCAAATTAATCTGAACAATGATTCGAAAGTTATGATAATAAAAAATTATTATTAACTTTTTTGTATTCATAATTAAAAAAAATACTCATAAAGCATGGACTCGCAGCGCCTTAGGAAAGAGAAAAACTACTCTCTCCATCCCAAATTAGTTGCATCATATATATACATAGGCAAAAAAGTTTTTTCAGTTACGATCGTCAACGGGAAGATCAAAGAATGATTTTTTCAAATATATCGTGAAATATTAAAGATAGTTCAACTTACCTATTATAATCTTGAGCCAATAAAATTTTCAAAATATATCATTCAATATAAAAAATAACGCATCAAAATTACATACGTAATGAATAATATGATTATTGCACGATATTTCAATTTTTTTGGGACAAAAAAATACTATAACAAACTTTACCACTCACAGCGTTTTCTATTTTGTTTGCAACGAGTAAAATCTTGTTTCCAAAATGGTGTTCCCATACAGAATTATCATTTAACTTGTTCTATAACAAGACATAGCCATTTAGTTCAAATGGAGCTCTTATGCGTGTTAAATTAATAATAATGCAAATCTATTTTTTGTCCCTTGAAAAATAAAACGATTTTACTCGAGTTAATATGAGTTGAGCTTTTTATAATTTTTTAAAATGCCATTATTTTGGTGATAACCAGATTTTCCACACCAGTACAGAGATGCATTTGCTATTTGGAAAAGTTCGTTAATATTTTATGTTGAAAAAAAATTTTGGGAAAAAGATGTGTTTTTTTTCATAGCACTATAGAAAAAACAAATGGGAACACAACACGCATACTCACACGTGTAAAGCAAGTGGATAGTTTTGCCTTCTGCTGGTCTTGAAAGTAGGGCCCCCCCAATCATCCAAGTCCATTTCCTTCCGCAATATTCCCTCCGGTCTAGAAAGGTTATATTTTTAATATATATACATCAAACAAATAATGATATTATAAATAATTTGTCATATGATTAAATTTTTTTTTAATTTATAATAAAATATTAAGCATAAAATATATTATGAACTATAATTCTGACATAAACTGACATTCGTATAATATCGTTAACTAATAAAAATAACACATAAAAAAATATAATAAATAATATAATTATTATATAATATTGCAACTAATGAGATAGAGTGAATTTTTTATATATATACGGTCTTTATTTTCTTATTTATCCATATAATTTTGCACACAATAATTCTATAGCTTTTTGAAAAACGGTAAGAAAAAAAAAAGGCAGCGGAAGCTGCTGTTCCTCTCACCTCTTTTTTTTCTTCTAAGAATTCAAAAACAAAAAAACAAAATCTTTTTTCTTTTTAACAAAATTGTCACCACTACGCGACAGAAGTGTCATTTGTTGTGGCACATCACTGGCCCGCCGGGTGGTTTGGTGGTGGTATACATGGTATGTACCACTGTATAATAGAGAGATCCACCGTCCACGGCAACAACTTTCCCAATTTTCCATCTCGCACTGTATTTTTTACCTTAAAGGTTAAAGGTGTAAATTACCTATAGGCTATAAGTTGTTTTTTTTTCCCCTTATTTACAAATTGATGATAATGATCATTTTCAATTATCATTTATTTGTTTTTTAAATTTGAAAAATCAAAATTTTCCATATAACCCTTTTATCCCATCTATTTTTTAAAAAACAATCAAAAATTCAATCAATCTCAAAACATCTTACCCGTCGCTCATCTTTATCGTCATCACCCACCTCCATCATTCACCCATCTCCATCGTTCACCCATCTCTAACATCACCATCGCGTCTCTTCTTAATCATCATCGCAGTCTCTCCATCGTCGCCTCTTCACAAGCACGTGGATAATGTTTACCCCAAATAGAGACGTGGGCTTTGAATGAAAGACGATGTATTTCTCAAGATTTGGCCTTGAATCATATAGGTTGTGGATTTCATTTCACTTGGTTGAAACAAACTTGCATCGTGCGAAGTTTTGATCTTGCTCCTGAGGCACTGTTTTGGGCACTATATTTTACAATTAAAGAGTTTTTTTGTTTTTTTTTTGTGAGAACATTTTAGTCTGTTTGTGTATCGATAATTCATCGATCTAACGCCCACAAGGAAGTGATGGGTTCGGGGTACTGTTTGGTGGCCTTAGGGAAACTATTTAGAACAATGCCCGCATTGAATACAAATAGTACATACTGTATAAAAGGATCAAACAGTGCGCATATTTACCGAATAGTGCCTATATTTTATGTTATATATAATGGATATATTATCATTAAATCTAACATTCGTACTGTTTGTTCTGGTGGTGCTGATGAAAATTACGTCGACAATGCGACAGTAAAGATAACAACGGTGACAATGATGATAGAGGAGTTAGTTAAAACATTGCATCTTTTTTATGTTACAATTTGAAACCTTGGAGCGAATAATGTGTCGAGTTACGATGATGACAACGTCAACGATATCCTTGCAATGGTTGCGATTGATAACGACATATAATGTGTCGGGTTACGATGATGACAACGTCAACGATATCCTTGCAACGATTGCGATTGATAACGACATTAGTTAGGGTTATGGTTGAAGAGAAAAACGACAACTGGGGTTTTAATTTTTTTGAATGATCATTGTTATTGTATTATTTTTTTTAAATACGAAAGGATAATGTTATACTTTAAATTTAATATTGATTGATTAATAATTAAATAAATTGAGCAACATCAATCCGTAATAAAAATCTTTTTCTACCACTAATTGGTAATTATCTCTCAAGTTAAAACTATTAAAAAAGATAAATTTCCCATGACTAAGGTTCAATCAAAAAACACATGATCGCTGTAAATTTTAAAGAGATGATTCCCTATATGTACATTTTTTCAACCGTATTTCTCTTCTAATACAAACTAAGATTTTTATTCCCTTCAAGTACATTTTCTTTCAAAACAGAACATACACCTACAAATTTACTCTTATCTATGAAAATGATTCACATCTCTCTTCTATTTACGATCTCTCGCCATATCATCCCGGCTATCGCTATCGCCACCGCTAACCATTTAGCTCGAACAAAAATTAGTACATCTCATATAATTTTTCTGTACGTTTAGCGAAAAAATCAGTACGTCTGATATAGAAATCAGTACGCCTGAAGTAGAATTCAAACGCTTCTTGGCTGTTGTAAATGTGACAGAATCTGCAAATCCGTTCAACCTTGTAGAGAAAGTTGGTGGCGATCTTGATGCTACGCATGAGGGCCAGCGTGCGGAAGAAGATTAGGAGTTCGATTGGGGAGGTGGTGATGACGCATGATAGGAGATTGATGTTTTCGATTGTGAGGGAATCAAAGGTGAAAGGGAAGGGGCGAAAGGGTGGGGAGAGGTGGGAGACAATGAGGGCACAATGGCGCGTGAGGTGGGAGAGGGACATGGTTAGGATGAAGAAGGGAAATGTCGACTCATGAAGGGGAAAAAGATGGGAATTTGGGAGAGAGGGTTGGTGGCGATTAAGAAAAGGGAAGATGAGAAATAAATGGAAAGTGTATATTTTGTTTTTAAAGAAAATATATTTATAGGGAATGAAAATCTTAACTTGTATTAGAAGAGAAACAAGTTCGTAAAAATGCATCTATAAGGAATTGCCTCAATTTTAAAAGTGAAATAACGAGTATAGTAGATTTGAATCAAACGTATTCGACTGACTTTATGTCTTGTTTGCTCATTTGCTACTTTTCACAACTTGCTTTAATTAACCGACGTGCAACACCACCACCACAATCCCGAGAGTTGATCCCAAAACTATATCCCGGGGAGGAATGTTAATTATACATTTTTTTAACATTCTTTATTTAGATATATTTTATTTGATTGGTGTAATTTGAAATTGAATCAATATATCATGCGGGATCAAAAATAGTTATCATAAATGAACCAATCAGAAAAAAAAATATATTCAAAAAGACAATACACAATATATTTAACATAACTCATGTCTCAGATCATTACTCTGACAACCCGCTTGTACACGAACAGAGAGTTTCTTACATGTGCTGGCGGAATCCTTCAAATTTGAAACTTTTCTAACTATAACTGAGTTATCTACGGCGTTTACACAATCTTCAAAAGTATGAATTGCAGCACCGTCTTACCCAACCCTTCGTATGGACTAACCTTCGAAGTTATACAGGATGTAAGCCTCGGGTCCCTCGTAGTGCTTGGTAGTTGTGTATATTTGAGCTAGCTTATGGTTACGAAAGCGAATACCAGTGCAACTTTTTTCGGTGCAAAACGTGAGGTATTTTAATATTCTTTTTGTTTAGACTGACAGTACCGTAACAGCACTGCAGAGGATTCCTCTCCTACAAGAGCACCACCCAGGTGACTCGTGAAGAACACTACGCGGTCCAGCAAGATGATAACACCAAATAATCCATCTCCACTTCAACTACGAGGCTGGCCTTGTTTACATGCTCTATGATAAACGATACTTCCAACCTACATCCAAAAGATATAACCCCAAAAAAAAAAAAAAAAAAAAAAAGAGTAGCGAAAGCCGGTGAGAATCCAGTTTGCACCATCAGGCATAACGGTACCCTTCAGCACTAGTATCTTAATTATAGTCAGGGAAGTATAAAACATGTCCCAACATGTAGTCACGGGGGCAGTGTGAAGACCCTATTATGAACCAAGCAGACTCGGTCGTACAATGTGCATCATTGATACAACGTTGCCTATCAATCAGACGCATAGGTAACCTGAATCAACAAGGCAAAGAACACACCCAGTGTTGGTCTAAATAATACACAAGAAAAAAATACAGCAAGAAACCAAAGCACGGATTCGCTCTATGAAACGTTTGCCCCTGCAGTTCCAAACAGTAGAGCCTTGTCGTCATCACATCAAGTCAGCATCCTCGGTGGTTACAGCAGTTCAAAATGGCTTCTCATAGTCTTGCGTTGGTTGCTCCCACACCTGCAAGAAGCCTGCAACAAAGGACAGGAGCATGCATATCTGGTCAGTAGATGAACCCATGGCGACGAAACTTGAGCATGTCTTCTTTAGGATGAACATTCAACAATATTAAGATGTCTTTCTGGCATCTCCTGCTAGATAATAGCAAGCTAAGGCAAGAACAATTCGAGAGCATGATCTCGTTCTTGAACTTCCACGGAAACAGCAAAGGGAGAAGGGCCTAGATTGCCACTAATAGAAGTGGACCGTAGAAGTAAAAGTATCTCAACGACATCAGAGTCCCAACAATTGACTAATACACTGAACAAGTACTAACTAGTATCTACACACCATCTCTAAAATATAAACGGATTAAATGCCTCACACACCTATGGTCAGAACATCCAGAGATCTCCATATGACAGACTCCGTCTAGATTATGCCAAGATAATTCCAATATTATGACATAACTGAAATTGGTAATTTTTTAAGCTCAACAATTCTCAAGAAGCACTTCTTCACTCCGCCAAGAGTGAGAAGATATACAAACTCCTCCAATAAACTGCCGTTATTGAGCCTTGACTTGACTGAGCAATAGAAACATGCATTTTATTGCCATGCACAACCACAATATAATATAACACAAGGATTGAAACAGCCCTGCACTGATTATGCCACCCCTTTGTCATATGAAGGAAGTGAGTTGTACCAACTCAGGGGCCAGGAACGGACAGATGAAGCACAAGCAGTATAGATCTCAAGACAAACAATAATACCAGTAATTTAAATATCTGGCATACTTAAAGGAATTTCTCCAAGAGACGTGAAGATCTGGTCAACATCATTCAGCAAATCCTGCATTTCGAGAAAGATAATCATTTTGAGTCCTGTTTCAACAGCTCACAGACAGAGGAGAATCCATTGAATGCAGAAATCAGGTGAATATCTAACATGCTACTACTCTTTGGTAAGGTTGCTCAAAACTATGAAACCAAACCCATTAACGAAAAAAGGAAACCAGCAACCATGACAAAAAACACTTCACCAAACAAAATGATACTTTATGAAGGGGTTTTTTTTTGAGACAAATTACACACAAAAACCTAATAAAAATTTCACTTGTATTTTAGTATCCATTAGGATTCGTGAATTGTAAATAATGACTCCATGAACAGTATATCATACATGCGTGAATAGCAATTTTATGCATATGAACTATAAAAATCAAAATGGGTATCAAAACGTAAGAAAAACTTACATTGGGTATCAAAAAATAATTGTTCCGTTTTTTCATACCGTTCTTAGATAAAACAGTAAACAATTTTTTCTGATTTTTGATTTTTACTTCAGTTTCATCTATTTTGAAAACAGCTCACACTACCAAACATTTCTTGTCTCACCATTGAACCCTAGTTAGTTTTTCCTGAAATGTAAGTGCAACTTTTGGTTTAAAAATATATAATGATTGATTGGCAACTTAAAAAAGTTAGCACCTAATAAAAATATTTCAATAACACTTCTTGTTATATTTCTCCGTCATTTTTATCATCTTGACTAAAAAAAATTAGCTACAAATCAAAAGTTTGATGTGAAATACACAACTGGTTATAAATTGTATCTGAGTACGCAGATGCATGCCAAAGAAACCATGCGAGCAATAAGGCATCTTTCGTTTGCAAAAATTACATGTAATTTCCAGTTGTTAGATGAATAAAGCAAATGTAAGTCAAACTATTAAATACTAGAAACCATGCATGCAACCAGGTATCTAGGTTTTTTTCGTTTTTCTTTTTAGATTGGTATCTTTTTTTTTCAACCTTTTTTCCCTTTTACTATAGGTAATTTTGAATCTAAAGATGTTCAGGGTCCTACCTCCCCATGATCCAGGTTCATATCGTTATGTGATGGACTTATGTTTGGGTGAAGCTGCACTGAGGAACACTCCTGAATATCTGCCCCAATCAGCTCCGAAATCATTAGCCCATAACCATACTGACCATCCTGAGTATGTGCACTGTCACTCAAAATCTGTGCATGATCCTGAAAACTTTCTGAACCCTTGAGTTCAGCTTGCATCCTATACATCGAAGCAATATACAAATTAGTAATCTGCAACTCAGTGGCAATGAAAGCAGTACACTCTGAACACATGAATCGGGCAGCACCATTGATACAAGACCTATCCAATGTACTCTTTATAGGGAAAAGCAATATCAAGTGAGGTTTCAACTTACGGAGTAGTGGAGTTTTTGAAGGTATCACCCTCAGGCAAGGAATCGTCTTCGAGATCAATCAACTCAATATCTTTCGTCGCTCCAGATTTCGGATATCCATTGTGTGAGCTAGAGTTGTTACTTATCGATAAATCTGTCTCCACTGTCAACTCCTCTTGTGGGGCAGGAATAGAGGGATACATAAGAGTGGAATCACCATGAACCTCACTAACATCAGAACTTTCCAGTAGATTAAGGTCACAAATCTTGAATGAGCCTGTCAATAGGTGCTTCTCTTCTGCACATTCTACAGATGGATCAGCCGAACACTTTTTAAGTAGAGAATCCCCAAGAGATGAATCCTTCCACTCCATTGATCCAGTCTGCCGCACTACCGAGTTCAATCTGTCCTGCTTTTCCTTGACAGAACTCCATCCTTTAGCCTTCTTGCTTCCTTCCATAGGGCTATCATCTTCAAAAACACGTTTCCCACCATTATTGCCCATCATAGAGCTGAGACTTGCCAACTGTGACGTTGGCTTTTGTGACCCTTGCTCATGTATGGCTATCTCCTCAAGGGAAGGCTGGATATCGATGCAAATTTCAGGTTCTAAAGCTGGAAAAGAGGCCAGTCTTGCGACATCTGTCACAACCTTGGCAGGCACGGTGCTGTTATCAGAAGAACCCAGGCTAGATCGATAAGCTCGTCCATAAGAATTTGCGCCAGTGAAAAAGATATCCGTCTTTAGTTCCTTATTCAACAAGGAGGAACGGGTTTTGGTGGGCACATTGCATGGGTTACACAGCTTTAGCAAGTCGAGGTGATTGTTGCCCTGGGTATTAGCTGCCTCTTGACACTGCAAATCACCCGTTGCCCCACCTAGGTCACCAGGTGTGTGGCTTTCACTCGAGTTATAGACAAATAGAGCATCATGCTCATCAGAATCTTGAGCAATCCCGTCTCCTGCCTTGATGGGAAAGTTGCTTACGGAACACAAATTAGTAGCTGAAACATCACCAGTAGGTTGATGTTGATCCTTCTCGGTTTCTTCAACCCGTAAACCACGGGGCCCATCCACATCAGACACAAGTTTAGCCGTTTTGGACATGGAGATGCCAAATTCACCATTTCCATCCTTGGGATGTTGGAGTGAATCATTATCAGTATTAGGCTCCATATCCTGGCTGGAGGTGGCGTTGGTTTTGTTGGACAAAGACCCATCAAGTTTGTTCCGCTTGTTCTCTTCGAAGGCGTGCCTTCTAGATGACACAGGGCTTGAGCTATCTCGGACAGGAGTTCTCGATCCATAATCATCAGGGAACTGCCTCGTACGGGATCCAGCTGCATCGAACGAGGACACAGGAATCTCCTCTGTTGGAGGCGAACGGTCATGCAAAACAGCAAGGGAGGTGTTGGCATAACGAGACTGATTCGCAGTTTTGGTAGGAAGGAGCAGATCAGCGGACAAAACACCATGGAAAACCAAATAATCGAGGGCAAGGCGACCGGCCTCAATCAGAAGGTCGGCTCCCTTGGATGACAGAGAAGGAAGCAGAGGGTTGGGTTGTGAGGTGGATTTGGGACTGCCACGCCCAACAGGGCGATTGAAGTTGCGGTTGAAATCAGAAGGGTAGGGAGCGCGGCCATAGTTTCTAATGGTAGAGGCGGTGGCGGCGGCGCCGGCATCGGGAGAGATCCCTATCCCGGCTGCCACACCCATACCCACACCCACACCATTTGATCTGTATGATCCGTTCCCCGCGCTGCTGCTGCTGCTACGATGTCTACTGTACATCTCTCTGCCGAACCAGACCAGCAACAAAGTCAAATTCCAGGGATGGAGACGATCAATTCAATTCAAATCAAAGGAGGACAGTAGAACCAACACCAGGGGAAAAAACAAAGAGGGGGGGGGGGGGGGGGGGGGAAGTACCTCCAGCCACTCGATCTTCAGCCGTATCCTACTACACCGTACATGATGATGATGATGATGGTCTGATTATCCTCAATTTCCCAGATTTTGACCAATTGGATCTCTTTTCCAAAACCCAATTCGATTTCAAAACCAATTCTCGACCGATTGCCTCAGAAAGCAGACCACTGAATTTAATCTCAACCAAACCAACATTTAACGGTTCCGTGTTCCGATTTCTATCCGTTTCGGTTCCACTACTACGGTTCCGGTTTTCCACTAAAACCGAACCCTGGTCGCGACTACTGGCACTGACTCAGGGCACCCAACACAACCCCGAAAACGAAACAAAATCAACGCTAAAACATCACGACTCCATACAACTCACCTCATCTCCTCTCCTCTCCTCTCCTCTCCTCTCATAGGGATGGATAGGGGTAAAAAGCCAAATCTGAAGCACAAAAGCCGATACGGAAAAAGTTGGCTCACGTAACCAACAAGTTATTGGAAACTTTTTTTTTTTTTTTAATAGCTGGACCTACGAAATTATCTTGATTTTTGTTTCTTACTCATTCATCCAACGAATAAAAATATGTTGCCATATCTTGTTGGTTAATGTTGTCTTTTTTTTTTTTCGAAAATCAATGATCGGCTTTATCTAGAAGAGAATACCATCGAACGTCACAAACACATAATATATAAGAAAAAATATATATGATATTTATTAGTTTGTATAATTAAATTTATATATTAATTATGATAATTGAATAAAATTATTAAATTTTATATTGATTCATAATATATAAGAAAAAAATATGATATTTTCACCGTCCCGCATAAATTATAACACAAGATGGACGTTTATATAAATTGTCATTTTTCCTAAATTGACAAGGTTTTTGGGTTAAGAAATCCAAAATTATTCCTATTTTATATTAGATCATTTTCTTCATCATTATTTATTTCTCTTTTCCCACCCACAAAAAACTTCACTATTTCCATCTATTGTTACAATGCACATTTTTTATACATATTTATAAAATCATTGAATTCCTTAATAATCGTGTCATATCAACTCTTCGTAATTTATTCAGGACGGATGCAGTATTAATTACTCTCTCCGTTTGTTGATGGTCAGGTCTACAAAAAAAAATTCAACAACGCTACGAATGATACGTGAGATTATCAAACGATATTTTTTATAAAATTATTGTGAAACAATAAAGTTAATATAATATATAGAATAACGTATTGAAATTCTTAATGAATAATATGATTACTTTTTACCTATGTTATGAAATAAAGGAAATATTATAGAAAAAATGTATCCAACTTTGATTTTAAAATTTTTATAATCATATAAATTTTTTGTTTGATAACTTGTGATGATAAATTAAATTTTAAAAAACATCATAAATTATTTATATTTATATATAATTTTAAAATTTTTTAATCGTTATTTTTATTTTTTACATATATTTGAAATATATAGGATTTAGGGACAAGTTAATTCGTACTGAGACATATAAAGCATCAATTTGTATTAAACTAGAATACTGAATCGTGTGTTGCACGACAATAAATCATAATAGATAGAAATAATATTAAATTTAAATATATAAATTAACCAAATTATAATTATAACAAGTTCATTATAAAAATCTACTATATATACTGATTTATGAAATAAAATAGAATTCTTACATGATATAAAGATCGTTGTGGTTAGATGGTTTAATGAAGAATATAAGATATAATCATTCTTTTTTTTGTTAAATAAAGTAAAAATACGTAAATAAAAAATTATTTTAGTTTTACTATAATTGTTATCCTTTTTATTGCATAGTAATAAATGATTTATACATATGATGGTTTTGATTTTATAAACATTTGATCGTTAAATTTGATATTCTCAACCGTTCAATTGACAATATAATATTTGGATAAAGATTCACTTAATTTAATCAAAAGCAAATTACTCAATTATCTAAATTTTTTTAAATACATTAACACCGTAACATACCATCTGATTGTTTGCAATATATATTATATTTATAATAGACAATAAATTATTCAATTTTCCTATAAAAAAATTTAAATATGTTAATATCCTAACATACTATTTGATGGTTTATCATCTTATATATTAGTGTAACTGTATATATAATAGATTATCCATTAAAAACATTTATATACATTAATGCCGTGACTTACAATCTGATGGTTTCTGCACATGTTGTTTGCATAATAGAAAGCAAATTACTTGATTGTCCTTTTAAAAAATATCAATACGTTCATATCGTGACATACTATCTAATGATTTGTTATCTTACATATTAGTATAACTGTATATATAATAGGTAAATACATTAACCTTTGATAAGGATTAGCTAAACTTGATATCAAATAAATCCATATTTTGATGAAAATATCTTTCTATATTTAAATAGATCTGCTTTAGATTTTCCCTCCCTTTTTTCACAGCGTGTTAGGATCGAAATAAACAGAAACTCGTTATGTTTCAAAGTGAAGAACCTTTTTTTAATTCAATTCTTAAATTAAATAAAAAAATTACGAGTTTTAAGGGTAACATTTTTTTTAGAAAAAATAAAAGAAACAATTTTTTAAGTTCAATTTTTTAAGTTTCAAGGGTAACATCCTAAATATTTGTATTTTTTTTGTAATTAAAAGGCCACCCTTAGATTTGTATTAGAAGAAAAACCCTCAATATTTGTGTTAGATGTAAAATCACTTGGTATCGTGCAATATGCCATCCCATTTAAATTACAACGTTGTATATATATGCACAACAAAGTTTAATGTATTATGAATATTCGTCTGAGGATCATCAAATATTGTTTTACGTAAAATCTTCGTGAAACACTTATGATAGTTTACCTTGTGTTTTTCGACCTTGTGCCATTTATATAATTTTATTTTATTTTTGAAAGAATAATAAAACTTATCATTATACGTGTTAATTAATGTATTTAAATTTTTTACTATGCAACGTTACAAGTTTGATGTGATAATGAGAGTATTATCTTGGGGGTTAGGGAGTTTAACGCTTACAACACAAAAGATTGTTTGTTATTAAGTAAATCCAACGATATAGATTTAAAATCATTAAACAAAAATATATTGAAGGAATATTTTTGAGAAAGGTAAAACAAATTTATGAAACAAAAATCATGAGATCTCCATCATTGGATCTTATTAATAGCACTCAAGCTTATGTGTTATTAGCAATAATTGTTTTTCGATTATTTTTGTGCGTAACTTTCTAACTTTTAATTCTTTCAAAGTAGAAAGAATTATTTATTACTCATTAAAATCTAAAATATTTTCCAAATGATTATAATTCATTATCTTGTTTATCAATTAGTCAGTTACAAAAAATAAAAAACTTCAATTCCATAATATCAAATTAGAAAAAATAACAAATCATTTTTAAAATCAAACCGAATAAGACCAAATAGTAAGTAATAAGTTAAAGGTTGCTTCTTGATAATAAATTTAAAAAATTAGATTTATTGATAATTTACACTTTAATATATAATAACACTTTATTTTTCCTACAATCTAATATGATTTAAATATTTTCAAAATAATAAATACAATAAAATTTTAAATAATTTATAAGTGAAATGAAAATTTTACATGAAGTTACTAAAAAAATACAAGAAGAACATAATAAGAAGAGACGAATAGATTGTCTGAATAGAATTATTGTGTATTGTTTTATGTATCAAAAACTAGATTTAGGACTTGTTATGAGACTAAAGGAGTGTTTAATCTTGATCTATTATCCTTGGTTGCCAATCCTAAAATAATCCTATTTTTTAAAACTAACACACGCTAGATCGTCCCATTTAATCAATCAAATTTTGTCTCGACTATTGCAATTGATATTATATTATTTTCTCTTTTTAGTACGTTCAACATTTTTTTTGGTTGTGTTAATAAACTTGTAACATTTCTTTTTATTAACAAATTTTTAATTTAAGAAATCAAATCAATCATATTTTGATATACTATATATCACTATCTCGTTTTTCAATTGCTGTAATCTCATTATTTTTAAAAGATATTTTTTATTTATTAAAATCAATAAAAAAAAAGTAACATTTACTTCTTTCCTCTCAGAATAAATACAAAGATTGTTTTTTGATTTCTCATAATAATTATAATATTATATTATTTGAATATTTTTTAAAAAAATATCAAAATATTCATATCTTTTATTTATATCATATTCACTCATCCTACTATTGTTTTTTTTTTTTTCGTTTTTTTATCTCACACAAAACACATCACTTTATTACATTTTTCCTGAGTCGAAGGGAGTACTCTGAGATGAAGGGATTATTATTTATTCCATATTTTCAAGTTCATGATAGCTAGCGTTGGGTTAACGCAGACAACTTCCTTTTCCTCAAAATATATCATCTGTCCTCGCGTTGGTTTGACGCTTTAGGTTGTGTATACGTGCGTTGGTTTTCGCGGCGAAACACACACCATCGAGAGATATAGCTGTCTGCCGCTGCTGCCTCTCAACCGCGATTTCATCATCATCATCATCATCATCATCATCATCATCATCGCAATCTTGCAAACCCTAATTTCACAGATCCAGAGAATATCAGATCAGGTCAGATCAGATCGGATTAGATCGTTGCCTAAGCTCTCAGCAATCTCGCCGGCAACCTCCGCGACCAGAGTTTCCCCTTTCTGTCATAGCAGCATCATTAAACCACTCATTTGCATCATATCGGTATAATCTTTGAGTTAATTCTGTTCAATTTACTTTGTCGAGCGTCAGTTGCAAGTGTCTTCAATCTTTCTCCATTGGCTAATTGATTTTAGGGTTTACGTTTTGCGAATTAATTTTATTCTGCTGTGGTTCATAATCGATGTACGGCTCTCGGGTTTCTCCTCGGGATATGAGTTTTCAGTATCGATGTTCTCCAATTCTGGTTTTCCATCATCAATTGCATGAACTCTTTTTTCGCAGAATCCTTCATTCCAGTGTGTTCAAACCTCTCTAGGGTTTGAATCAAAGTATTTTTTTTGTAAATATATTTTTGAATAATAGTGTTAGTTTTTTATTGTTTAGGGAATGTGTGTAGGAAAACTGTGGGTACACATGAATAAAAAGGGATTCCCATTGATGACGATGACCTGGCATCGTAGCAGTGCACAATAGGGATAGAGATTATAGAACAGTTGCGAATGGTCTCACGCTGACTCTCACTGTGTTATTCTTTGAGAAATGTGTTAACAACTTCCTCCAAGGATTCATAATTAGGTAATTATATACTATTGGTCGATTGCTATGGGCATCTTCTTCATTGAACTAAGGACGCTTTCTTATCATGATAGAGAATCAGATTTTTTTTCCCTTAGCTCCCTTGCCGAGTTCAGTTTTGCTAATAAGTACTTTTTTCTAATTTTTTTACTAGCAGGTAGTTTTTTTTTGTCATCCCTAACGTGGAGCCCTACTCTGCTACTAGTGTCACACATGCACCCTTAAATTTGTGCTTCAGACTTGAATGAAACATATCGGTCCTCCAATTTAGATTGGGTTGGAACTCCACTTGAAACTGCTTGAAGATGCTTTCATTGCTGCCCTTGGGATGATGCTCTTCAAAGATTTGATGCTCGCATCTTAATCACGTTTAACTGTTTGCTTTCTAAATGCCAATACATGGTGCATCAAAAAGGCATTCTTCGACAAGTACATAGTATTGTTGCCATGTTGACAATTAAGAGTGATGTTTTTGCTGGTACATTTTGTTTGATATCAACTGTAGCTAGTAGCCTAAAAGCCATAACCTTAAGCTGTTTCCTTGTGTTAATGAGTTTGTTAAGTTTCTAAAATAGCTTCGCCATATTTTAGAACTCCATGATTGAGATGTTTGATTCTCTGGTTCTCCCTTGTTCATGTTTTTCAGATCAGTGTCGATATCTGTGTCAAGGCGGATTTCAGCATTATCTTACACAATGTTTGGTTCATCTACTCGTAAGCCTTCACTTTCCTCTAGAGAGTACATTTCTTCATAATCAGGCCGGGTATCCTTTTTTAATGTAGTCTTACAGTAATTCATACTGCTCCATGGCAATAGTCAGGATATATATATAAGTAGGTTCTCTTGAGATGATTGTTGCTACTTGCTAAAAAAGTTCCCAAAAGATCTTCCTATACCTAACAATGCCTGGAAGGATCATCGCATATAGGCTACAAAGTACAAACGTACTAAATTTCAGTTGAGCTAGTGTCATTAGTACTTCATATCTAAGAACCATACGTTAGTTACGCATGAAAAATAGTTTGGACAACTCGTATCAGTTGTCTGGACCAGGCATAATAGCCATCGTTCTTCTTGTTTGTGGTTTTTGTTTGCTGTTCTTCATATTTAGGGTTTAGGGTGTATTTAGGTAAGCACTGCATACTATACTGTCCCTTTGTCCTCCGTGAGTGTGCGTTGTTCAGCAAAATTTGCTGTTATATCACTTCCCATCTCATGACAAAAATTTAAACTTTCCCATGGATCAGCAAAATGGTTGATACTGTTGCAATGCTACAGCTTTATTATCTGTTAGTATATGGAAGTATATTTGCTGCTATAACACTGCAATGCCTTGCTGTTTTCTCGAACTATAAAAACCAGAGAAGTAGAACAAAGGAATACGAGGCTTGTTAGAACTAAAATTTCCATCTATGATAAGGCCAGGAAGGGATGGAAAGTGGCCAAATATGGTTCCCACTTATTCCATGCACAACCCTAGCGTAAGTTTATAGTTTGTATGGAGACTAATGCTGCTACTTGACAGTTGAGGTGATGAGTAATTGTCACGTATGTTGATGTTGAATATATGCTAAATTTGTTTAATTTTCCTGCATTCTGGTTTTCTGTATCCATTTTCTGTTCTTCAATTCCTTCTTTTCGTTGCCGCTATTATACTATCTTTTTGACTTGTGACCGGTGTACTTTTGTTCTTCCTGTTCCTCTGCTAGTTATTTGCCTCCCCAATTCTTATATTAGCCTCACTCTAGCCTAGTGTTTTGTTCGAAATCTTTGTCCTATGGTGACTGTT
Source organism: Drosera capensis (assembly GCA_001925005.1). Classification (NCBI taxonomy): domain Eukaryota; kingdom Viridiplantae; phylum Streptophyta; class Magnoliopsida; order Caryophyllales; family Droseraceae; genus Drosera; species Drosera capensis. The sequence continues at coordinate 68,602 of LIEC01012558.1, read as the reverse complement.
TTAAAACTTGTCAGCTTTCGGGCAATCTTCAGTTAGCCCATTTGGATCACAGTCAGTCTTTGGGCAAACAAACAACACAAGCAACAACCCATTTGCTCCAAAACCTTTCGGTACCTCTAGTCCTTTTGGTGGACAAACTGGCGGCTCCATATTTGGTAGTACTTCAACTGGAGTTTTCGGTACAGCACAATCTTCATCAACTTTGTCACCCACTCCGGCATTCGGTGCTTCTACATCGACAGGCTTTGGAAGTGCTACACCATCTTTTGGAGTTTCATCAACTCCAGCTTTTGGCAGTACGTCATCTTCATCTTTTAATGGTAAGTCTTTATGGTGTTTAAGGGCATTCTTTTTCGATGTGATTTTTTAATGTATCATACTACTAATACTAGTTTCCACCTCCCATATAGTTTTTTTTTCATTTTTTCATGAAATAGAAAGAGAAAGGTTTGAGTAACACAGTAACAATGAATATGGAATAAAGAGGGAGAAAATCAAAAGAAACATGACAAACTCTAAACCATCTTTTGTTCTGCACTGAAGCACAGAAAGTGCAGCAGAGTCCAGATGTAAGGATCTAGATTCTTCGCATTTTGACAATTCATTTGCACCTATGGCTTATTAATTGATGTCAAAAGTTTATCAACTTAGCAATATATCATTAAATTAAACTAAAACTTTGAAGCTAATACTATGCAAATCTTTGACCATGAATATAATATATTAGACAAATTATTCGTATGAAAGAGCGTGTGAATGTTTAACAAATGTACAATGCACCCACCATTTCTACTTTTTTCTTTTCGAAAAATTTAGGCTCAACGTGAGCTTTAGTTATATTAACCTTTTTTTAGCTTCGAGACATTGTATGCTTGAAATTTGAAAGGGCTTTTTATTTTTAAAATTGTATTATTTCATAATAATTATAGTCTTTGTCCCAATTTACTTATGACGAGAAAGAGCCATTGTATTATCCAACATTTATTTTTTTTTGTATTTTTGATAAATAATACTTTCTCCGTCCCAACAGAGTTATATAACGGGTTGACTTGACATCACAATTTATCTGTATGTTGAATTTTTAGTATTTTAATAGTTTATTTGTTGAAAGTGAGAAAATTACTTATGTTTATTTTAGCAGTGTAAAGAGGAGTCACTGGAGGTACTATTATAGAAGATGGTTAATTTTGGTATTTTGGCGTGGATAAGTTTTAAATAAGGAAGCGTTATAATTTTTGTGGGTTATATCTAAATGGAAAGTGTTGCAAATTTTATGGGATAAACAGAGTGTAAAATAAAGATTACTTTAGTCAAAATATTGAAATTCACAAGTTCTTTAGTGTTGAACATCAATATAAGAAAAATCCATTAAGGGTCTCGTGGGCGATTCATAACTCGACTACCTAAATTTTTGATGTGATATGATGCCATAATTTATCCAAGTAGAAGAGAGTAAATGATATACTCCATTTTCTATTATTTGAATACATGCGGTAAATTTGACCTTGTTTATTTTCTTTATTTCTTATGATATAATCTATTTAAAAACATTGTGGCAAGCCAAATGAAATCCAATTTGATTGTTAACTTTCTTTAGATTTTATTTTCAATGTTTCAATTCTATGTATCTGTTGATTTTTTTTTGGTAATTTTTCTTAATGTTCTCGCCTTTTTGTGTTGGTACTGATGTTTAGTGTAACAGCTAATGAGTTAGTGGATGTTTTTGTAGCTGTGAAAGGGTAGTTTAAATTTTGAAAAAGGTTTGAAAGATGGAAGTATTGCTATTTTTTGGGATGACATAAAAATGAAAATGTTGCATTTTTTTAGGATGGAGCGAGTATTAAATTAGATCCTGGTTTCAATAGTCGTTATTTTAGGTATGATGATTTTGACTTTAGTTATTGGGCTAATGATTTTGTTATCGTTTTTGGATTTCATTACTTTGGACCGTCATACCAAACAGCTCCTCCTTCGGACGAATTTATGTGCTCAATCTTATCAACAATAACAAATGCATTTGGAGTGTACAACTTTCCTCGAACTATAAATATTCCAATACGTAAATAGCATGCAGAATATCTTAGACTGTACTAGTTTTACTTTATTTTGGTGATACATATATTACCTTGGTTTATTTTATTTTAATAATTTTTTCTTTTATTTTAATAATTTTTTCAATCTCTTTTGAATCAATAGCTTGATAAAAGTTCTAGGAACCATATACGACTATTTGGTCGCACAATAGGTTTTTTAGTCATAGGGAAGGCAGTGACAATGGGCACGGGTTAACTATCTGGATGAGCAAGTGAGAGGTTCCTTTTGGTATCATCGATGATGAGTACAGGGGATGTCTAATCGAGTGAATGCTAAATGTTTTGAATACAAATGAAATAGTAATAACTAATAATGCTAAATGTTTTGAATACAAATGAAATAGTTATAACTAATAAGTAGGCAGGTGCTAACAACAAGATCCTATCACCTTGAATTTGGGGCTGCTGGATATATTGGAATACCCACTTTTTGTCTGTCCTATTTTTTTTTCCCTTTGGGTTCATGTTTTGCTTCCATAATCAATTATATTCTTGATATTTCAATTGAATGGTTATTTTTATGCAGTTGGATTCTTGTAATATTGTCGGCCTTGTGCTTATTTTATTTCATGCTTCTCAATGGTTGATATATGTACAGCATCATCTACATTTGGTCAGAAGCCCATGTTTGGTAGTGGCTTTGGGACAACTCAGACTAGTCCTTTCGGCAGCACATTTCAACAATCTCAACCGTCTTTTGGAAGCAATGCCATTAGCTCATCTGGACCTTTTGTGGCTTCAAGCCAACCATCTTTTAGCTCCAGTGGCTTTGGTTCTACTAGTGCACCAGTATTTGGGGCTACAGGCTCATCTCCATTCAGCTCTGCCCCCTTTGGAAATACAGGAACCGGTTTCAGTACGTCAAACATGCCTGCTTTTGGATCTGGAGGAGCATTCAGTACTCCTGCCACCCCAGTCTTTGGACAGTCAAGCACCAACCCCTTTGGTTCTCCTGCAACTACCAGCTTCAATACTACAAGCAGTCCAGCATTTACGGCAGCTAGTGCTTCAGCATTTGGTTCGACACCTTCATTTGGTGTCTCTGGTGCTCTATCAAATACTTCTACTTTCGGAACTTCTGCTTCAGCTTTCAATTTTGGATCCAGTCCTGCTTTTGGACAAAGTTCGGCTGGATCAGCATTTGGTGAGTTCCTTGCTTGGAAGGATTGAGCAGTGCGGTGCATGAGTAGTTTTAGTCTCTGTAGACTCAAGCTACTGGAACATTCACTTTTGGTTTTTCCTTGTTGACACTGTAGGAACTCAACCCAGTACACCATCCAGTCTTTTTGGGCAGTCAACATTTGCAGCTTCACGTGGAGGTAGCAGGATTGCTTCATACTCTTCCACCCTTGATGCAGATAGCGGGCAGAGTGGACAGTCTGGTGCGAAACTGGAGTCTATATCAGCAATGTCTGTCTACAAAGATAAGAGCCACGAGGAACTGAGGTGGGAGGATTATCAACTGGGTGATAAAGGTATGCTTGGCTTCGTAATTCTCTGTGTTCCATACTGGTTTCAAAACCCTTGATAGTCTATAGTCTGCAGCGAGACTTGAGCCTCTGGCAGGGCTGTTATTCCCCAGTCAAATCGACCCTTCAGTATGCCTTAGCTTAAGTCTACGCTTCAGGTTTTCCTCCCTGGATTTTATGCAGAACATATTATTTTATTTTTTTAAGTCATCCTTGACGCCATTATTAGCATTTGTTTAATTCCTTATTCATTTTCATATGATTTTATGGTAATTGAACTTTGGCATTTGAATGGTTCCCCCCCCCCTCTCTCTCTCTCTCTCTCTCTCTCTCATGGAAAACTTACTTGTTTTCAAATGATTCTAATTCATTTGTCAAAATTAATTAATGGGCTTGTAGTAGCATAAGGGTGCTTCTTTCCTTATGAATGACAATAAAAGGGAGAAAAAAACTTGAATTGAAATATTTTCTAGAAGGGAAAATATCACATAATCCTCCTGAATTTTCGATCTTTTGTACATTATCCTCCTAAATTTTGAAAATAGACACATGCCTCCCTTCGAGGGGGTTTTCTGTCAGAAAAATATATATACTTTTAGAGGATCATGTATCAAAAAACAAGGTTTTTTTCAAAATTTAGAGGGTTGAGTGGTTATTTTTATAATTCAGGGAGGTAAAGTGCAACCGGATAATAGTTTTTTTTTGGGGGGGAGGGGGGTTAATTGCTGTTTTTTCTTCCTGAATTTTTTTATAGCAAAAACAAAAACACCTCCATGTTCTATTTTATGTAGGAGTGAGTAATACTCTCCTCATCTCACATAACTTGTGACAACTTGACTTTTGTAGTTTTCAAAATGAAGTTTATTGTATTTTGATAAATATACCGTGAAATGTCAATGATTGTTTGAGTTGTGTATTTTAAGCGTATTCTGAGAATTTTTTTTATCCTTTTTTGTGAGAACAAAACTCGTATAAATGTGTTTAATAATGACAAATATGTAGTCATAATTTATGTGGTTTGGAAGGAGTACCCCCCTTATGAATGAAGGAGCATACTTAGTAGTAACTTATTTTGTGTTGAAGTATCTGTTTTAATGTTCTCCAGTCTCCACACACACACACACAAACAACCCCCAAGCTTTGAAGAAAAACAATAAAAAGGAAACTATTTCCTTATCTGGAAACTGGTTCTAACTGCAATAGTTCACTCTCACTCCCTTTCAACATCAAGTGTGGGACTTTTTTTTATGTGATACAGTAAATCTCACTACCCTAATATAAAGTATGGATATTTTTTTGTCCAAAAAAAAAGAAGAAGAAGAAGAAGAAGAATTATTATGGACATTTTGGAAAATTGCTAAAAGCTCAACACTGACCATTTCCTGGTCAAATGATTTCTTTCTTTTTCCTTTTTTTCTTTTTTTTTTTCATCTTCTTTTTTTCCTTTTTTTTCTAATGGATGGAGTATGTCACTGATTTGAACAACTGAGAAAGGTTCTATTTGCTTACGGTTTCAAGGATTTGAACTTTATGTATATGAATATTATGTGCAACTGCATCGGAGGAACGAACCCCAACGTTTTATTGGTACTTTGCAAGTTTTTGTAGTTGATGTGTTATGGATAGTCTTTGTAGTTGATCTATCATGGATAACCTTTGTTTGTTTTCTGATATATAAGGCTCAACTTTACTGACCATACAAATTCTCACCTCCGTTTCTTATTAATTTGATCTCTCTTTATTTGGTAGACGTGGATAGTGTTCTGCTAAAAACTAAAAAAGCTGCTGGCTTGTCTGTAGTTGAACATGTAAACATGGTTGATGCCAGCTCTATTCTTGATTTTTCAATGTGATTCTGATATATTCATCTGGATCCAGATGCTGTTTACCAGGGCTGTGACCTAATATTTGTAGTGTGGTAGTGGTTTAGTTTTCCGCTTTTATGCAATATTTGTAGTTTGTACGATATTCACCTAATTTGGTTTTGGATGTCAGGTGGTCCTAATCCTGCAGCGCAGTCGACTGGTTTCAGTTTTGCACCCAATGTGCCGTCAAATCCTTTTGCATCATCATCAACTTTTAGCCAGTCATCTGCTGGTGCTTTTTCCACTCCTACACAGACCTCGTTTCCTCCCAAGCCGACTCCATCTCCTTTTACTTCACCATTCAATGCTTCTAATCCTTTACCAGGAACACCTTCATCCTTCAGTACGTCTGTATTCGGGGGCAACTCTACTCCTCTTTTCAACTCATCCAGCTCTCCTTTTGGGCCTTCATCGAGCTCTCCTTTTGGGCCTTCATCGAGCTCTCCTGCTCTACCATCAACGTTCAATTTTAACACTCAGCCATCTCCTCTTTTTCAGTCAACTACAACTTCAGTTGGTTTGGGATCCAATTTCGGACAAACAGCCCAATCTCTTTTACAAAACCCTACCCAGTTTCACCAACCAAATACGCCGAGTACTTCCAGCAGTTTTGGAGGAAATATTTTCTCAGGCTCTTCACTGTTCTCCAATCCCCCATTCAACGTGTCTCAAGCTAGTACGGTAAGTCCTTCACTATCACAATCGCTCTTCCTTTGATTTTGTTACCGCCTTTATGTTTGCCTCATCTGCCACAACAAAATTAAGTTAAAATTGAAATATTTCATCAGTGTTCTCTTACATTTCCGAATATTGTGATGTTAAGATGCTCGTCTAATTATTGTTCCTTTTGTCTAAAAGAGCTGACTTAATGGTAAATAATTCTTCCCCGAATCGTGCAGTCGGGTTCGAAATCGAAACCCCTTGAGGCATTAGGAAACGATATCTATGAGGTAATCATACAGAAGAGATAAGGTTGAGTGCATCTGTCCTCTCTTACCCATCTTTTGGCGCAATCATATGGCTTACTGTCAATCAAGAAAGGTTGTCTCAATGGTAATTAATGCTATCATTTGGTTAGTTGTTCTACACTTCCTTAGGGAATTAAGAAATATTTTCTGTGTGTAACATCACAAATAGGATCCAACTGTGTATATCTTTGTCATTACCACATCTTGCACTTGATAAGATTGTGTGGCTTGTTGTCTTTGGCTTTCTCTCGTCTTGACGTAAAATTTTGTTATTACTGATTGTTTTCTCTTCCTCCTTTTTTTTTTTTTTGGCAAGTTCAACTATATTATTTTTACTTGGATACTATTAGAGCTATTTGCATGTTCTTGTAATGTTCATAGGAAACATAACTCAAATACTCATATATGAATTAGTCATATCAAGCCTTCAAATCTCTTCTTGAAAAATAAGAAGTCCGACTTTATTATCAATATAGGAATTGTTGAAACAAAAACCCTAGATCTCTGTCGTTCTTTACCATTGGAAATGATTGTTCATGACCCATCTGCTCTCCTGCACTCTTGTGCAATTTTTTAACTCGTTGAGGAACCAGTTGTATCAACTACTCAATCTTAGGTAGAAGACCCGTACTCCCGTAGTGGTATCTATGTAGGAGATAGCAGGACTGATTTCATTGAGCAGGGAGAAACCCCACTGACAAAAACATCTTTAGTGGGGTTTCTTTTTGCTCATTGGGTTTTCTCCACTTAGGCAGATTTCTTCTTGGCGCTAGGGTTTTTTCCCCTCTTGATAGTGGGGTCTCTTTACATTCAGTAGGGTTTCTATACGCTGAGTCAGATTGTTGTAGCCATGTTAGCGTATTTAAAATTAGCACCTATGTGCCATATATGGGCTTGGAGGATATGTGTCATGACACATGTGTCTAGTTAAAATCCAATGGTTGAGATTAAAACAAAATCAATGAAATGTTGTGATTAAATTACTCATGTTATAACGTCAACCATTCATTCTTGGGTTTTAATCTAAAGCCATTAAATTTTAACTAGACTCATATGTGTCATTACACAAATATGTTTTTTGCTATACATAAGAGGACGATGTCCTATTTAATGAAGACTAAGTAATGAATCAAATATGTAATTGCCTTTGTAAAAGAGAGAAATAACTAAGGAAATAACTAATAAAGGCACAGAATCATTCACCAATACAAGGACTCAGAAAGGATATTTCAAGTCTCTCCTGAAGCCGTAGCACTTGCCACAACTCGTTACAGAGTAAGTTTATGTTTGGTCCGTAACGGTAGGTTTCATCTAGTGTCAAAATAAAACTGGTGAGTGAGATTATGTAGCAGGCAATGCCATCAGGATGGCATAGCTGACTAGCCGCTTAATGAGTCTGGAGAGAGATTGTTGGTCATTGGTTGGAATATACTAAGTGGTTTGTGATTTAACCATCAATCAGGCCAGTGATCAGGGTCTTTGATCGAAATCCGAAGGAGGGATCTTAGAAGGTATCAGTTTTTTTGTATTGGCATGATAAAACTCCATGCTGAAAATGGAGTTTGTTGAGAAAAAAGCAATCAAGAGGAGTAGAGGACCAGAACACAAGACCGAGGGGGTAAATGAGAAGGATGACAGACAAAGAAATAGACGAGGAATATAACCCTTTTATTTTTTAAGTGCAATGAAAGCAAAATTTGTCACGTACGAAACTGCGCTAGTTTATTCTAGGATATAGGAACGATGAGGGTCTGTGGCTTTCATGTTGGTTCCTATTTGTCCACAACTGTACAGAGATGATTCTGATACATAAATTCCTGCATTAATTGTTTCTTTGCCTTACTCGTTGCAGCCACCAACTTTGACGTCTTTGCAAGCACCTCTACCACTTCAGACTCCTGGTGCATTCAATTTTTCTAATTCGAGTCAGACACAATCTGGTAAGTTTGGTACATTTGATGTGTAATGTATGTGCTTTTAGGCTTTGTTACCTGTTTTTAAAATTCTTGCTCTGATTTTGATTTATATAATCCTTGACAGTTGGCACCAATACCTTCGGTGGTGGAGCTAGTCTTTTTGGTCAGAATCCTGCTCAACCGTATGTTTCCTCTGCTTCTTGCTGCAAATTTGCTTACTCATTTCTTGGTTAACTGATCCTTCTTTCCTGATAATTGTGTACACATGAGTTTTGGGTGCTAACTTATGCTCCTGATATTGGTTTTTGTGTACAGGACTTCTATCCAGAGCTCTTTATTGGTTCAACCAACTAGTATTACGAGTCCTTTTGGAACTCTTCCTGCCATGCCTCAGATATCAATTGGTCGTGCTGGAATGTCCCCTTCAGTTCAGTATGGAATTTCTAGCATGCCAGTAAGATCGGTTGTCTTCTGTTTACAGTAAACTATATGGCGCACTCCTGCCATTCTCAATGTTGACTTTTCTTTGTTAGGTTGTGGACAAACCTGCTCCCGTCAGAGTATCGTCCTTGTTAACTTCGCGTCACTTGTCACAGAGGAGGATCAAGTTGCCTCCCAGGAAGTATCATCCGGAGAATAATGGCTTAAAGGTGATGCAGGCCAAGTAGATTTATTGTAATTCCACATTTCTTCAGTTACTTTGACTAAACATCTGCAAAATCTGCTGTCAGGTTCCATTTTTTCGGGATGGTGATGAAGTACTCGGTACTCCTAAAGCTGATGCTCTTTTCATTCCGAGAGAAAATCCTAGAGCTCTAATAATTCGTCCAGTGGATCAATGGCCTTCCAAAAGAGATTCAGATAAATCCCCTCCTTTGGCTGATACTTCTATACCGGTTTATGGAAATGGTAATTTATCCTATTGTGGTATTGCACTATAGCCTTACCAAAGAGGCAATATACATAATTCTTTCAATAGGAGGTGATTTGAATACCCTGCTTGCATGTATTAGATTACACTTGGAGCACCTTCCTGCATCAAGTTATTTATTGCTTAAAGACAGGACAGTAATTTCATGTTCAGAGTGGTGTGCTGTACATAGTCTACTTTTTTAACTTCTTTGCCTAGGTGGTGCCTTGGTAGGTGTATGGTTTTAAGTATCAAATGCACATCAAAATTATAATCTGGTCCCAAAAGAAGACTTAGAATAACAGTTCTGGGATGTTCCGAAAGTAGGCAGTTCTGGAATGTATGGTTTTATTAGAGGAGAAATAAATCTGTAGACTGTCAAAGCTATACGAGAAATAACATTTTAATTGTTTCAGTGTAAGAGAATGGAGACTTCTTCGTTACCTTTGAAAAAATAATGAAATGTATCAATTTACCGACAAAACAATGCTGTGCTAACTCTTCATTGGTGTCTGTTTCTATGCTTGCCTCTGCTGTTTCTGTGTCGTCTATTCTCTTATTCTTGAAGCAAACAAATGGATCATTTTTTATTTGCCAATCCAACCTGCTGTATTAGAAACTTATCAAGAGGTATCGGGCCGTTGTATCATATGCACCAAGGAAATAAAGAATCTTAGGCCACCTTAAACGTGTACGTTTCCGTCAATAATTAGGTTGCAAATGATGTTTCCTATTGTTTTCCTTCTCTTGCTGGATTGCAGCATGAGAGCCCTATTAAATTTGTCTTAATATGTTCACTGTTCGAAAGAACATGTTTTGCCCCTTGGTTGCATTGACTCCTTTGCTTTTGTTGTGAGAACAGAAAGAGAGGATGGAATTGATGGTCAAGACCATTCAGTCAGTCCTAGCCAGAGCAATGGAACTCATGATTCTGTGGGGAACCAAAAAGGTGACTTGTACATAACGCTCAATGGACACAGAGCTGGGGAAGCTGCGATTGTGTATGAGCATGGGGCTGATATCGAGGCAATGATGCCAAAGCTGCGTCACTCTGACTACTACACAGAGCCACGAATACAGGAGTTGGCAGCCAAGGAGAGGGCACATCCGGGGTTCTGCCAGCATGTGAAGAACTTCGTTGTGGGTAGGCATGGATTTGGAAGCATCAAATTCTTGGGGGAGACTGATGTGAGGCGGCTGGACCTGGAGTCGCTCATTCAGTTCAACCACCGGGAAGTGATTGTATATATGGATGACAACAAGAAACCCCCGGTCGGCCAAGGTCTTAATAAGCCTGCCGAAGTGACACTTCTGAACATCAAGTGCCATGACAAGAAGACTGGACAGCAATACACTGAAGGACCCAAAATCAAGAAATACACAGAGATGCTGAAGAAGAAGGCTGAGGATCAAGGTGCTGAGTTTTTGTCTTATGATGCAGTTACAGGAGAGTGGAAATTCAAGGTGAACCACTTTAGCAGGTATAGCCTTTGTAATGTAGATGATGAGATGACTCTCGATGGAGCTCTTGACGAAAATTGCTGATTGCTGATGGAACACGGCTGCTGCCTGGGACAATTGGAGTGTTTTAAAACGTCGCAGAATATGTTGTAGTTAAAGTTTGCCCTTTTTTCCCCCTTGGTTTGATCTTGTCCAGAATACGAGAATGAACCTGATGTAGCTTTTTCCGAACGAGGATTGTGCTATGGCTTTCAGTCTGTCTGATTTGTGTAAAATATCATTAAGTTGTATTTTCGTCCTTCATTTCTTAATTTCTTAAGTTGTTGGTTTTGAATTTGGGAAAAGTGCATATTGACTTCTTGATATTCATCCGTTTCGCACTTCGACCTCCTCATTTTGTGAAATAGGCATTTAAATCCTCTTAGTGTATTTTTCTGTCAACTCCATTAGCTAACTAACAAGGTAAAACGTCGACACTATCCTTTATACCAAAAAGGAAAAATCCCTTTGTGAATCCTTTGTCTACCCTCGTTGTTTTCCAAACGGATAAATCACGAATTCTCAACTCTAATTCCACAACAAAAATTGCATTGAAGTTGTCCAATTTCACGCTCAGAATCAATCATGAGATAAATTTTGCATATTAGAATCTAGACATTGCTCATTATCACCGACCCAATATGAACACAGGTTATGTTGTAACATTTAAATAGAAGGGGAGGGAAAAGGTAGGGAGGCATTTTGACAAATTATCTCTAAAAAGTTGGGTAAGAAATGCGATAACTTTTTTGAGATGGATGGACCACTTGGATTTTTTATTTCTTTTTTTGAAAAAATAAATAAAAAGAAAATAAGAAAGAGAATATTTGGTCATTCTTGGCTTGGTTGGGTGGGCACGTGATAAACGTGGTAATAGTATAGCACAAAATGACATTTGAGGATTTGAGAACCCAACATTACAAATTGTCGTCTGCCTTGTTAGTTCTTTTCTACTCAGTGACAAAACTCTGTCTCCACAGTGGATGATCGACGAGTGATGAATCGTGTGAGAAGGCGATGGCGATGCTTCTGAAGAAAGTGCTGGAACTGAGATCATCCACCCGAAATCTCGGCCGCGATCATCATCATCATGATCAGGAGAGTTGTTGGGATGATGATCCTCCTCCTTCTAATCGAGGAGTAGTAGTAATGCCGGCGGCGGCGGCGGCGGGATCTTCGACGGGAACGTTCGATCGGATACCGGACGAGATACTGTACGTGATAGTGAAGATGTTGGGGCCCAAGGAAGCCGCCAGGATCTCTGCCGTCTGCAGGACGTGGAGATCTCTCGTCTCCAACAATCGCCTCTGGATTCACTTCCTCCAAATCCAATCCCTCCATCCTTATCATCATCATCATCGCGGATCGTCATCCGACCCCTGCCGCGCTTGGGATTCCATCTTCTTCGCCGAGACTCGTCTCAGATCCGGCTATCCTCTCCAGTCAGTATCAACTCTCTACTCCTCCTCGATTCTGTTTCTTCTTTATCGATATATGATTGTTGTTGATGTGATGTTGCTGTTGTTGTTGCTGTGTGCGTTGCAGGCTGTATTATAGCCAGGCGCCTCAGTTGTCTTTTATGAGAATATATGGTCAGCGTGCTCTTGTTCCCGGTTCAGTTATCATTGATGGTACCTTTCACCTCCTTTCTAATTCCCATAGGATTGATTTATTGCTTGCAACTCCCATCCGATGACTGCAACTACAATCAACAACACCATCATCACCATAAGTTATTCTGGAACTTAACTTAGGGAGGAGGAGATTGACTCTCTGGAGTTTGTTGGTTGAAATCACATAAAATTGGAATGCTTCTATCCTCTTTTGCTTTTAAAGGAGACTCCCGTGCTTCTCATGTTGTGATCTAGGTGGGTCTGGTTACTGCAAGTTTGGCTGGAGCAAGTACAACGCTCCTTCTGGACGATCTGCAACGTTTTGTGTGAGTGTATTCCCCGTATAGCTGTGTTGTTTCATTGTTATTTTGTGCAAACTGGAGCAAATTAGTCGTGTTTCATGCCGTTCTTAATGTTATGGTTCTATTTCATCCATTCCTGAAAGAGCTCACAAAACCTTCTTCATATCTTCTGAGAAGATTTTACATTGTAGGCAGTTGGACTGAGCTCTGTTCATTATGCAGGAATTTGGAAACATCGAGACCCCACTCTATTCCAGGCTTAGTCTTTTCTACACTACGATTTACAGCAAGTAGGTGTTCTCAAGTTGCTTCTCTATCGTTGACCGGATATTCTGTGGCCATTCTTCCTTTTTCTTTGTTCTTTTTTGTCGGTATTATCTTACAACGTGATGTTTTTTTTTTCATGAAATTGCTTTAATTTTTGCCTTGTTCTATGGAAGCTAGAATGTACTTAGCGTTGCAATTAATGGTTCACCTTGTGGGTAAGCATGCTTGATGATGTAATTGTTCTTTATTGATGATCCCTAAATTCTCAGTGGTTGACGTTATATTGACGCTCTTGATGATATATCATCACAGGATGCAGGTTAAACCTCCTAATCAGCCTTTAGTTGTGTCCACCCCAATTTGTCATTATGATGGTAAGCCTGCACAAATGTTAATAAGATGCATTCTTTCTTTCCTCTCTGTCAGTAGCCTAATAATTTTTTTGGAGATTTCGTTTTATTTAATTTCTGAACATATTCAGGGAAGCATAGTCATTTAGAAAGTATGTTGTAGAGGATAGTAATTCTATTGCATCATGCATATTGTGTGCCTGATCCATCTACTGCTGGTATTTTGGTTAATGCTACTGTTGAAGAGAGATAATCTTCTGAGCCATGATGTAGCTATTGTGAAGTTGCGTCTAATCAATATTTTCCCTTTGTGCTCCTGAGATGCATGATGCTTTCATTCTTCTTTTTCTTTTCTATTTTTCTAATTCTGCTTATGTTAAGGCCTCTTATGCTTACCTTTTTGGCATTTGAAAAGGTTACTTGACAATTATCATAATTTATGTCTGTTAAATTCTTGAAGGATGCAAGTTATCTAATCTACTATCTCGCTTTAGTTGCTTTCCGCGTAGCCTTCATAATCATTACTATGTGGTTGTCTTTTTATTGCATCTGATGTGCTTCCTTTACACTGCAGACACAGAATCTGCTAAAGCATCTAGAAAGCAGCTGGGAGAGGCAATTCACTCGGTCCTTTTTGACTTGAACGTCCCTGCTGTGTGTGCCATTAACCAGGTAATATTGCGCTCTCCCTGTTTGTTAAATCTGTGGACATCATAGTTGTATCTACTCAAATGTTGATACATTTTATCATGGCCTCTTTACCAACATGAAACTCTATTACATGCTTGATTATGAGTTTTAAGTAAATTTTCTTATGTTTTTTCCTTGAGAAAAATGAGCAAAACTGTGAAGTATCTACCTCTTCTATTCTTACATTGTTTTTTTCAGTCTACTCTATTATATTCTATTCTTTCACTGGATGAGATTCTTTTCTTTGTTCATAGGCTACATTGGCTCTCTATGCAGCGAGGAGGACTTCAGGAATTGTTGTTAACATTGGTTTCCAACATACATCTGTAGTTCCAAGTGAGATTTTCTATTTAAGTTATGTCAAATCTTTCATTTTTGTTCCTTTTTTCCTTTCTAAGGGTTCATGACTTGTAGGAATTTGGAAAAAGAAAGTTCATGCGAGTCATGAGAAGTTCGTGACATTTATTTGAAAAGAAATAAAACTGTGACTTGTGCAGAGAATCACAGTCTTGCTAATTTATGTGTATGCACTTGCCAGAATTCTGGACCACGGACTTCTTCTCATATGTAATGCACGTGCTGTTTTGCAGTTCTGCATGGTGAGGTATTGTCCAAGGTTGGTGTGGAATCTGTTGGCATGGGGGCTTTAAAGCTTACAGAGTTTCTTCGACAGCAGTTGCAGCAGAAGAATATTCACTTCGATTCCTTGTACACAGTCTGGGAACTTAAAGAGGTAGTCTATTTGTTGAAAAGAATCTAGCTGATTCCATGTGGCTTGTTCAGTTGTTGCTTGAGGGCCAATATAATAGCTAGAACCTCAAACATGGAGCAGTGGAATGATTATGAAGTGGGCTTGGATTGGTGTTTTTTTAACAAATACACATTGGATGCTCTTCTGTTGATTATACTATAAACAAGAAGAGATATCAAGTAAATGACCATTGCTTTAGTCTTGAGAAAGGGCCCCATTCAATAAACAAGAAGAGGCATTATGTTAACGACCCTGCTTTAGTCTTAGGCAAAGGGCCTCATTCTGTAGACAAGACATGGTGTCATGTAAATGACTATGCTTTAGTCGTAGGCCAAGATCTCCAAAATTCCTGTGTCGCTTGGTATCTCGATGGCGCCAATGGTACTTGCTTTTCATGACAGTGAATCATGTATTTGTCCGTGGTATTGACAGAAATTGTGTTACGTGGCTCTCTACTACAAAGCTGAGCTATCTAAAAACACGCAAACATCTTATTAAGTTTCAAGCGAAGGCCTCTTTACATTGGCTGAAGAACGCTTTCAAACAGGAGAGATATTGTTTCAACCACGAATGGCCGGAGTGTAAGTCATGCATTTTGCATGTTTCTTCAAATGGATGGAAGTCTATATTCTCATTTGTGTCCTCCTTGTTTTACAGACGGGCAATGGGACTGCATCAAGCTGTAGCTCTCTGCATGGATCACTGCCATGATGCAGAGTTGATGTATGATGACAGCTGGTACAAAACTGTGGTTTTGTCTGGTGGAACCGCATGCTTACCAGGATTGGCTGGTAAAACATTCGTATTGTATTATCTTTGTGCGCTGCTTCTCCCGCTTTTCTACTGTTGAACGTGACACATGCGCGGTTACATTATTGAAACCATAATCTTGTGAATGCTTGTGTTACAGAGAGGTTGGAGAAGGAATTACATGAGATGCTTCCCTCAGCAATGGCAACAGGAATAAGAGTCATTCCTCCCCCTTATGGTTCAGATTCTGCATGGTTTGGTGCAAAAATTATTAGCAACGTAAGTCAAACTTTTTTTATTTATTCGTTGTTATAGGGCATCATATAAAGCCGGTGGTGCTCCTGCGTATAGCTCATTCGGTTATTTTCCTTTCTCTTATGTGGAGATTTGAGATCAAAGTATCTACTTATGGATTTGATCACCTCATTTATGTCATGCTTGGCTTCTATATTGGCTTTGTGTATTTTGGCACAATTTTCCCCCCTTCGATTCACTTACCGGGTGCAATAACAGGTATTTATGTCATGATTTGGGTAGTGTTTTTGTAAATATCATGTTTTATGTTTCCTCCTTATATAAGACTAGCATTTGTAGCAAGGATTTCTAAACCAGTGTATGAAATTCAGATAAGATTAGCCTATGTAGCAAATGGTGCTTAGTCTGGTTAACACAAATTGCTACACTGGCTTAGTCTGGCCTTTATGTGGTGTTAAAGTTGTCTGTCTCTGTAGCAGCTAAGCACGTTTCCAGGAGCCTGGTGCGTGACAAAGAAACAGTTCAAACACAAGCTCAAAAGAGATCTCATGGTGTCAAGGTGAAGTCATTAGCACTGGGTGGTTGACGCCTGCAACGAAAGGTGGGAGGCATCCTTGTCATACTGCTGCTGTATCTTTCATGTATTATTGCCATGTTTTTATATATATATATACACTTCAGGTACAGGATACATACCTACAGTACTTTTCTTTCTTTATTGGCTCCCTGTAGTCAGAAGCTGTGACTAACATACGACCGATATCGTGAACAAAAGCATTGCAAACTATTGTACCAGTGCTGGAGTATTTATTCCTCTCTTGGGTTTTTATAGCACGATTCATTGTACAGAGAGTTGTATTTACTTTCATCTGTATTGAAGGGCTAATCACACACGCGTGCAAAAATAAGCATCATGGAGTACTTAATATGAACAATTTATAATGGCAGAGAAGCAATATTCTAGTAGGATCTGATAACTTATAAGTCGTATATTAACAGGACAGCTGCACTACAAATCAACCAAAACAAGGAAAAAGGAAACCAAGTAAGTCGCTTATAACATATATGAATTCATGACGACAATGCCACACTTATATCCACTATTTAGGCTACTGATGCAGCTGACGGCGAAACATCCTAATCACTTGGCATAGTTTTGGGTCCACTCTCGAGCTCTACTCTCATACTGCCCTTTGTTGCTCTTGTAAACCCTTGCGATTTCAGGTTCAAGAGGATCATCAGGATTTGGATCAGTCAGCAACGAGCAAATCGAAAGCAGAACCTGGCAAGCCAACGATACAACAATCATGAGTCAGTCATATGCACAAAGGAGAACAACCAGTTTGCTGAGTGCAGAGCACCATAACCGCTAGATGGTCAAGCAACTCAATCTCGTAATTCATTTGTACGAAAATATTGATCTTTGGAATAAATAACTCCATGGAAGGATATAAGTAGGGCCACAAATCATATTGTTCTCAAAACCTAAGGGAATCACCTTGGAGATTGTAAGGGCAGGACTCCACTGCTCTTTGAGAATGTCCAGGCATATGCTACCATTACTGTTGATATTAGGATGGTAAACTCTAGTCTTGAAGGAAACCTGCATGATTCATAGGTTAATTCACCAACCCGAAACGAAAAAGTACGAGTATTTTGCAAATGATGGAAGGGAAGGCATTTAGCATGTACTTCAGACTGAACTGAAATTTATGTCTCATAAAGTTGACGAAAATAAAAAAATTTGTCGCGCAAAGAAAAACAGATGAGCTTCCTTAACTCATGAGCTTCTGGAATAGGGGGTTTGGCCCCGGAAAAAAAAAAAAAACCGATATGCTTAATCATATACCTTTGGGGGCTTGAACGGATAATCTGGTGGGAAGCGAATGGTTAGCGAGAAAATGCCACCAGCAAAAGGACTTGCTGGAGGACCCATAATGGTGGCTTCCCAGTGAAATAAGTCCTTGTTGTTAACAGGTCCTGAAAGTATGAAATTGTTAGCTAATCACATTGAAACAATTGCATCATCAAACTCATGTTTGTATGCCATTGAAAAGAAAAGAAATCAGAGATGCAGATTGTATTTATTTCTTGGTATTAAGGTAGAAAAATACTGATTGGTTCCTTGATAAATTTACAGGAACAAACGAGGGCCTAGAGGAGACCAATGGAACTATGGTATTTGTGCAAGTGCATCACCAAACAGTGACTGAAGGCGACAAATGATGTTGCATTTGTTATCATGCGTCGAAAAGCAAAACTTTTTAGTTGGCTAAAGCATAATCAACATCCTCAAATATGAGATCAAACAGAAGAGACCGAACATACGTAACAAGAACCAACTTATATTCAGGGAAAACTGGAAACCCTTGGCACATCCGAGGTAAGCAGGGTTTTGGATGCCATTTTACATTTTTCAATTACTCCAGTAAGATGGACATGATTTTATTCAAGAGTGGAAGTGCAACTACAGAGAGAGGGAGGGCGGGAGGGAGATCAGGCATAGACAAGAAACTTAGATAAAGAAGCGAACCAGCACTGCAGGAAGCAGGAGGATCTTTCTGCATGTCTTTCAACTCCTTCGCGATCCTTTTGGAAGCCATCTTGGAAAGTCCTACATTTCCACAAAACTCACTTAAACAGCTGCAATCTTGAGTTTTTTAGCAAAAAAATAAAGACCAAGACACCAACACCGTGTCTTTAGCCTATCTGTCATTATTTCAGGTTCAAAAATTGAAACTAATGGATTAGGCAGTGAGGACCAAAATCATTGGTAAAGAATGGCAGCAAACGAGATGAACTCCTTTCAATCATTTTTTTTTCCAAAAAAAATAATAATTGAAGATCCATTCTAAATTTGTGATCACATCACAACACAAACATCCAACTTATCGGAACAATAAATATCAAACAGCAAGCATCAGAGATCATCCGCACGAAATATTACCTCAATTTAGAAGATCCATATTAGCACTGAAGCACACAAGTTGTACTCCCACAAAAAATTCTTTTGCAATTTAGAAGATCCATTATACCACATCCCAGATACAAAATTTAAAACAACACCACTGCACGTAGCCGCACACAAGATGTACTCCTGTGAATCATTCTTTTACTATTTTGAAGATACATTATGGCCACACATCACAACTAACCCCTACAAACTATCTACATAAACTAAACTCTAGCCAAAAACTTTTTTTCTCAATTTTGAAAATCCATAACCGTAATATTGAAGAGCTCAGAAAACACCACATCACAACAACGCCTTCATAAAAACCACATCACAACGACAAAATCGAATACCTGACGAAAACCACTCTCAACAGGATCGGATACTCTACTAAAATCAGATCACGACGACAAAACCGAACGCCTCAACCAAAACTACAGGAAACAGCCACAGAGGGGGGGGGGGGGAACAAAGGAAAACCGTCATGCCAACACATAATCAACCAACAGATTCAGATAATCACTATCCAGCGACCTCGAATCAAACAATGAACTAGAGTCACGACTCGAATCAAAGAGAGCAACAATAACCAACCATCGCCGATTGCAGAGCCGAGAATAGAAACCCTCAATCCAGAGCAAAACAATCAAATCCAACTAAAACGATCACAAAATGTCGAAATCAAGAGATGAAGAACTGATCGAAATGCTAATCAAGTAGAGATTTGGGGAAATCGAGGGAGATATTCACCGATTAGATCGTGTGTTGGTCGCTAGGGCTTCTTCGAAGTTGTTCGTCGCACTTGCTCAAGCTGTTGTTGCGATGAGTTGAGCCGTTGCAGCAATCGGTATTTATAGGGAGAAAGTCGGCCTCCTGGATGCTGAATCTCCTCCGTATCGTTCAGTCTACACGGGTAAATCTGTCATTTACTCTCACCCTTTAATTTTCTTCACGAGTTAGCAAAATGCGTGTTAAATGTGCACAGACTTGAGTCATCACGGGTCATGTCATAATCTTTTGAGATACTTCGCGGTTTTTTCAATATTTGTAACCATTCAATTTTAAAAATATTTTGTGACGACTATATATTTTAACCGTTAATATTTTCTAAATATTTGGACCTGTTTGTTTGTGTTTGGTAGGGTGGGAGTGTGGAAAGAATACGATCACATATTCACATTATCCACTTTCTTGTTATCTTCCACGGATCATGACCAAAACAACGTAGACTAGAATAAATAAAGAACTCTATCAATGAAATGAGACAAAAAAAAAGGTAGCTTTCCCTTTTTCTATTCCTTCCTTGTTTATAGCATCTCATCAGTCTATCGCTTTTGATTGATTTCTGTGTTGTTGATCATCTCATCTCTTTCTTGGTGGGGTGGGATTCTCAATTGGATTCGCAGTGGGTGTTTGTCTTGAATCATTTGATTTGATTGATTGAAATCGACAGCAGCAGCTTCAAGATCAAGAAGGCCCCCTGCGCTGCTGGATCTTCTTCACCTTAATTGTATGTATTCCCTTGCCCCCCATTTTCACTTCTCTTCAAATTCCCTTTAGTGCCCAATCATTTCAATACAAGCAATTTCCTTTTGTGATTGTTCCAGCCCAGATCTGTGTATTTTATCTTATTTTTGCTGCTCATATGATCAAACAACAACATCTAATCGATATATAATCCCGTCAAATACAAAAACATATATATATATATATAGAGTTTTATAGATGTTATAATACAATGTGTACAATGGAGAGATTATGATGTTCTGGGAAGTGTGTTAAGTCTTGATCGTAGAGTTTAGGATAGAGAGTCCCTCCATATTTAATGGTGATTCTCTTGCACCATTGCAACCCCTTTTTGCAACTCAATCTCAATGCTAGTAGTTTTGCAGGCTTGAAAACTCCAAAAAAAAAAATAATAATAATGATAATAAAATAAAAATCACACCATTGTAGATGCTTAAGATGAATCTTGATTTGAAAAGTTCAAGAAGAGAATGATTTTGCACTCTTGATGCTTGACAGTCTCTTGTTTTTCCTTCATGTTGTTATGTTAGGCCTTGTCGTTGCCCTCGCTTATGTGTTTGTTTGGGGGAAAAAAAACACAACTTCAATGTCCATTGAAACAATACTTATATGGAAGTTCTTTATTTATGTGTATCGAATATAACATGTTTCTACTTATCCCGTTCGTTTCAGTCTGCTTTTGGTTGCTTTGAGAGTATAAATTTCATACCTCCTGCCAATCTTATCTTACACTTGATTGCTAGACATGCGATTTGACGTCTGCTGTGTGACCAGATTTTCTCTACGCGTAGAAAATGGGAGGAACACTAGGAAAGGTTGAATCACCTAAGAAGGATTTGCTACCAGAAGCTAGGCTTGAAGCCAAAATGGTTGAAGCAATGAAGCGTAGAGTATCCTCTGAAACTTCTGTGAAGTCATTCAACAGTGTCATCCTCAAGTTCCCAAAAATAGATGACAGCTTCAGAAACTTCAAAGCAACCTTCGAGGAATTCGGTGCGTAAGATGAGGAACAAGTTTTTCTTTGTCTGAGGCATTGCTTCTTATGATCCGATGCGTATTTTCTCTGTCTATAGTCTTTAATATTTTCATCAAGAGCTTACCAGGAACAAGTTTTTGATGACTTGTTTTACTTCGTGCACTTGACCTGTACCGCAAATGTATTGACTGTGAACTTATACCCAATTGCATAAATTTCTGTACAGATGAGGATAAGAATGGGGCAATTGATCACGAAGAGCTTAGGCGCTGCTTTCATAAGCTGGAAATCTCTCTCACAGAGGAGGAAATAGATGATTTGTTCAACGCTTGCGATATCAATGACGACATGGGGATTGACTTCAATGAGTTCATCGTACTTCTTTGCCTCGTCTATCTTCTGAATGAGGGTTCTACTTCTTCTCAATCGGTATCCATCCATTGTCTATCATCTTCTAATGATTCCATGGCATTCTTGTAACTTAACATGCATATATTACTCCTTGCACTATAGAAGTCGAGGATAGGGGTGCCGTGTCTGGAGGCTACATTTGAAACATTGTTGGATGCGTTTGCCGTATTGGACAAGAATAAGGATGGGTATGTTAGCAGGAGCGAGATGATTAATGCCATAA
This sequence comes from Drosera capensis, assembly GCA_001925005.1. NCBI lineage: Eukaryota > Viridiplantae > Streptophyta > Magnoliopsida > Caryophyllales > Droseraceae > Drosera > Drosera capensis. The sequence goes on along the minus strand of LIEC01012558.1, from coordinate 46,813 downwards.
GTGAATCTAGTAAAGGGGAACATTCCTCGGGGCAAATAGCACTGAGTAGATTCGGTTAGTCCTCTACCTTGCTTTTATAGGAAAACCTGATCTGCATCGTCATTGATCGACTTCTTGAAAAATCATTATTGCAGAGGAGATGGACTGGGACAAAAATGGAATGGTGAACTTCAAAGAATTTTTATTTGCTTTTACTCGCTGGGTTGGAATTGATGAAGCTGAAGACGAGGATGAAGGCTAAGCAGGATGAATGACATGCCTTGAATCTCGTAAGCACTTGAAAACTGTGATCCTTGAGAGATAGGTTCGCAGCATCAATTTTGTTGGCACTTGTTATGTGTCTCTATCGTCCACTAAGTTAAAGTTACAAGTTTCCAACATCCGTTCGGGTCAAGACACTGTTAATGTATATATACCTTTGTTTATAGGATTTCATTCCTAATAAGGCAAATGTAATCATGTAGTAATAATTTCCAGTGCCCTTTATTTTATATACTCAAGATCCAATGCTAATATCTCAAGGTAAATATGCAGTTTTCAATTATCTGATGCATCATCATATACGAGGGCGACTGCAAAAACCATCGTAGCATTGCCGTGCTGCTTATCATTTTCAGTGACTGAATCTGGTGCAATGCCTCTTGGATGTGTTGATCCGCCTTCGGCAGAAGTACGCAAAGTTGCAGTGTCGCCTGCATTCAGAAACACTCGGGGGGAAAAAGAATAAAATAAATAAATCATCGTGCTTGTGTTATTCTTGCCCTCCATGATTCAGTCATCTGATAATTATAACAGTAAAATGATAGGATGACTTAACACCAGTAAATCTTTGTACAAGCCTGGAATTTCTAGCAAGGAAGTGGATTATAGACAATAAGAATAATTTATACACACGAATACCTACTACTAGACCCGTAGTACCAAAACTGTTATAAATAAATCAATACATCCAAACAACAAATACAACGGAAACGGAGCTTAGCATAAACTTACTAAACAAACCAACCTAAATACCAGAGCAGTTTAGTAGAGGACCGGACCGAAGGACCCCCTTCGACTTTCAATTATTACACTAGACTTCTATTTCGCACAAATTGACGAGGGAGAGACATAAAGCACACTAACATGACGAGCCCAGCAGATCGTGCGACAGGAGAGACGGGGGAGGCTGGCATAGCAACACTGGTAGAAGAGGAATTACTCTTCACAACATTCCATTAACTGGTGGTTCTTCATGTTTCCCCTTGACATAAACATTTGAATCACCCCTGAGTCTTGGCCCTCTTCATGCCCAGGCTGTTGTGGAACGGAGAGACGGAACCAGACATGTGAGCACCCTCATCACGGAGTGTGCCGTTGATCATGGCCAACTCTCTCAGCTGCTGTTTCTTGAAGAAATCTTGGGACTCATCCTACATTATGCAAATCTTGAAGTTCAAATGACACTATCAGCTGATCATAAGCTCTTAAAGTTAGCATAAAATTACAGCCTGAATAGAGTAGCAATGCAAGTGGCAAACTAGACTTCAAATGAGCATATGGAAACCTTGATTATCAAGATTAGTCGCCCGGACTGTCATTGAAAACTGACTAGCAGAAATTCCTAGGTGCATCCTCCACAAGAATAGGAGGGGAACGGGGAAGACAAGAGGCGAAGTAGTTACCACAGGCTTCAACAAGTCTTCAAGTATCTGACGTGCCTGAAATAGATGGGCATCAATTACATCCACCGGCAGTTCTCCCTCCACAAGAATGTGAAGGGGCTCATTGAGATGCTCATACCCTGGTTTTCCTCTCATCATTTCTTCCTTCAAGTGGTAACATATTTTCATAGTCAGGAAAATACCAGGGGAAGCCCAGCAATATAATGTGTAGAAGCTGATTAACAATGCTCACCTTAGCAGGATCCTTGATGCTGCCACGACCTCTGATCAGAACACGGCAGTCGGTACTAGCTTCAACCCTTTTGAGGGAGTTTCCCCTCGGGCCCAGAAGACGCCCAACGAAGTTGTACTGCATCGTGAGACTTCTCAGTGAACAACAGACAAAATCAATGTTTATGAAAAATATGCCATTTGCAACTACAGCAGTGAACCTGACGTTAACAGACAATATCACAGACAACATACATTTGGATATTTGTCAACTGGAACATCAACCCTCATGGTTTTCTTCACAACAAGGCCATGAGAACCAAGCCAGCTCTGTGGTGATGAATGATGAGAAATCCCTGACATCTGCATATGACAATGGTAAGCCTGTCAATATCTCTGACAACATGTAATGCATGCAACAGCGCTCCAAGTCTGATCAGAACAATGCAGACTTTACCCAAAAGATGCATTGTGAAGATTCCAGAACATATGAATGGAAATAAATAATAATTGATGAATAACACAAAACACAGGAAAATGGATGAACTCAAACTTCAATGCACTACATGTAAAACTTTAACCTCATCGGTATTAGTAGTTATTCCATCTGTACGAAAAGTTTTACCTCATCCTGTACCAACGACTGCTCTTATATAAACCCAGTCTTCGAGATTAGGTAAGCAGTGGACACCGGTTTCAACAAATGAAAGGTTAGGAGTTATAAAGCTATGCCCTGTGTTATATTAGCAGTCCTGTGTTATATTAGCAATCATGTTAGGTTACCTTCGAGATTAGGTAAGCAGTTTCAACAAATGAAAGGTTAGGAGTTATAAAGCTATGTCCTGTGTTATATTAGCAGTCATGTCAGGGAGCCTCAGAGCAGTTAGGGACCAAACTAAACCTCAAATGATTGTGAGACAGAACTCAAGTCTGGCAGTGTTAGCTCCTCGCTACTGTCGTGACAGGAAGGAAGAATATAATGACTTTAATTAGACAAAAGGATCAAGTCAGCATTAAATATACAAAGAGTGAGTCAGCTGAAGCTGTTAATGCAGTAAAATCAGATGGAAAAAAGGTTATGTCAATGGTTAGTATTCGTACTTCTGATCGATATGGCGAATTCCATCCATTCACATCTGCTCTTCCATTCGAATACATTCCTCCAGAAGCCATGGGCCTAGCATGTTCAAGCCCAGTTTGATCTAAAATCTGAGCATTCCCCAACAATGTAGTGACACGAAATATTTCTGTTTCAGAAATGTCAATGTTCAATAACAGACACGTGCCAGTCAGCATTTGTTAACAGATGAGTTAGCAGTCACTAAAAATCAGAGAAACTACACAGCTTCAAACAGAGTTAGCAATCACTAAAAGCAGACACAAACTACACAACTTCTAGTAAGTTTAAGACAAACAAGTTTAACCCCTCCGGAGAAAATAGCCAGGAAAGATGTAGGAAAAATACTTATCACTGTTTATTTTGTTGTACCTGGGGATCAGCTGAATACAACTGTAGAGAACTCAATGAAAACCGGCTGATGTGTAAGACCAAGAGGGAGTATGAATAATGAAATACAATAAGAAACTAAAGGCACTTCCGATTTGGATAGGAAAGGACAGAATTAGAAGAAATGAGGACAGAGATTAAGTTAAGAAATAATAGTTCCACAAAATTGCTTTTCTTGAAAGTGTAAGCAGCAATTTGACTGACTGTGACAACATAATATGAACTACAGTGATGACGTCTCATCAATAGACCTCCCAAAGTTTTAAACGCACAAGCACGAAATTTGGCATTGAGAAGGTACAACCAAACAAGCTATATAGCGGATGGATTAGGTCTAAGGCACTAATCCCTGATCCAATGCTGCAGCGTAATAAAAGTTGGATGACTTGCATTCAGATCTAAAGTTCAGTGACATGTTCCACGTTATATTATATATTTATTAGCATCACGAAAGGAAAACTGATGTGTGAAAATCAAAATTAATCATACTTGTCAAGATGACTTGCATTCAGATCTAAAGTTCAGTGACATGTTCCATGTTATATTATATATTTATTAGCATCACACGAAAGGAAAACTGATGTGTGAAAATCAAAATTAATCATACTTGTCAAGATGACACTACACAGATTGAAAATAAAAGGATCACATATTAATTACCCACTCAGCTGCAGAGTTGAAGCACGGACGAAGTAAACATGACCCAAAGTTTAGTATTGTTGCAGTTAGTTTCACACAGCACCTCACAAATGTTCTCTATGCTCCATTCAGAGGGGGAAATTATGAAGGCATCAAACATATTGGGCAACTACTGCTGCTGTAAAGTGCAAATAATCTGACTGCTTCTCTAAATTTTTACCCTACGTATTGCTAAATGACAAAAATCAACAAGTGATGCAGATGTTGCAATTGGTTGATATATAGAAGAACACATCATGCTTTGAAAATTTTTTCACTCTCTTTTCAGTCACAACATACTGAAGTTTACGGTGTTAATGAAACATCTCTTCTGCTGAAGCAGAATTGTCCTTAAACTGGTTGAATGGGGAAAACTAAATCGAACAATAGAAACAATAATGATTCTACACAAGTGTCACAATGGGACTTGTTTCATTATGATAAAACATCTAACTAACTAACTAACAAGAACAGCCTAAAACACTCATAATGTTTATACATGAACATCATGATGGAAAAAATAGAATAGAACTTGAAAGAATATGAATGAAAACCAATAACTCCGAAGAAGCTGAAAGTCATACAACAATAACTCACCCTGATTCAACAAGCGCCAACAATTGGGCAGCACACTTTGAAAAGGACTAAGCTTCTGTCGCTCGGCAAACAGCTCAGCAATGTATCTGGAAAAAGAAAACGCTTGGTCTGATAAGATAAGAACACCAAGTCTCGCGTTTTATAAAAGAAACATGCTTTCGACCATGGCAAGATTACAGACTTGAATCTGTATAACTCATAATATCATAAGCTCAAAGTCTTTGCGGAACTTGCAAGTATGGGTCAATCCCAATCGCATTTCTAGATAGGCGTGTATATATACACTCATAAACTAGCTAGAACGATAATTCAGATGCCAAACTATGAGGTGACGGCACAAAAGTGGTTTTCTCCATGTCATAACCTTCATCAAACTTATAAAACTGACTGGAACAAAGATGCTCCATCGGGAAATAGGAAAAGGAAACTAACAGCTGCAAGCGAGAATTATCAAATTGTTGTCGAATGGCAGGCGAATCAATTAGCATAGGCAGCACAAGAATCAAAGCAGCCTATGACCACATCTTGAAATATCATCTCACAACCAATCAATCAAAACAATCCTAAAAAGCAAGATCACATCATTTTATACAACTGTTAAACAAACAAAACTAAAACAGTCATCGAATGAATACAATTCAAGCAACAATCTAACTTAGAAGCAAGCGAGCAAAGAAAACGACAAAAATAGGATAATAGAGAAGCTCAATCAATCAATCAATCAAGCATCGAAAGAAAGTGACGATGAAGGAGAGATTTGAGTATTATACTTCTCTTCATCGGACAAGGCGGGGGCGGAGGAGGATGTGGCGGAGCGCAGCGCCGGGAGGATGTGAGGCGACTGAGGCGCGGTCGACGGCGACGGCGAGTATGCCATGTACCTGCTGGAAGACATAGCTCCGGCGGATGATCGACGGCCTAGATCGCCTCCTGGATCGATCGATCGATCGTCGGAGAAGATGATGCTGCAGCGGCGGCGGCGGCTAGCTGACTCGCTGGTAGTTGAGTCAAGTGTGTATCTAGATATATGTGGCTCAAGAAGAGGGGGAGGGGGCGCAGCAGCGTCGGTGGAGTGGAGAGTATACCAATAATCAAAACAAAACAAAACAAAAACAAAGGCTATAATAATATAGGAGGCACACAGAATACACACAGCACAGTGAGGAAGATGAGTTGGTGTATTGTGTATTTAATGTATGAATGGAGTCAGTCGTATGACGATGAACCTACACCAACTCAATCACCGACTCACTCACTGTTCACCTGTCTCGCTCGAGATTCATTTTGCATTATCGGTCGAGATATACTTCATTATCTCGAAAGATACCTTACACTTTTATTATCAGGTTCTTTATGAACAACACAAGATTTAACAAACACATACATACATACGAAAAAAAAATGACCTTACCAAAATGGTCCATCACCATGTGTTCACTTAAGTTTTTGCAAGTATTCTCTTCTATCCCATTGGCCGTGTGCGTAACTTGTGGCCACTCTAGTCCAATAGTATTACTATTAGTACTGGTGTATCCTATGGACCAAGGCTACAGGTAATATTGGTTGTCCCGCCAACATTCACAGAGTAGTTACTCATGTGAACCCCATATACAAGAACCATAGAATAGAAGAAGGGAAAATCATTGGTGTTGTATTATATTTTTTTTGTTTTTCCGTGAATTATATATCTTGGTTTTATGTAAATTGTATTTTTTAAAATAAAAAATTAAATATAATTCATATGAAATAAAAAGGATGTATAACATCAACCACATATATCCATGTAAGAAAACTATCCCTACCATCACCAGTTGTTTATGTTTTGGCAAGTATTCTCCCATATTATTGGCTGGGTAACTTAGTATTAGTAAGCATGCTACATATGACTGAGGTTATATAGGTTAGGACCGTTACGTTGTCCCCGCAACATTCACTGAGTAGTACGACTAAAATGAACCCCACAATCTGGCTGGCTCACTGCACAGCTGAGTGATCAGTAGACTACTATAATTGAAACAATACACTACAGTAGTAAAATAGAAGGCTATTTTACAGCCTGTTGAGAATCATACCTTCACCTCTACATAATTGAACCCATTCTTATTGATTTGCAAAACTGAACATTTTTTTTCTTTTAAAGCACAAGTCCAAAACCTATGATAATTTTCTATGAGCATAGCATAGGATACCTTCACATCTAAATAATCCTTAGTACGAAGAAGTTGATATTTAATCGTCCATTTCTAAATTAGAAGTTACTATCTGAATAAATAAGTCAGTAGAGTACATGCCATTGCAAAAAGCCAATAAAAGCTTTCTTTTCCTTCTGACAAGGAGATGGGAAAATATTTTCAAGTAGGACCAAAGCATTCAAGTATGCTGCATTGAGTCATAGCTGTAAAATTCTTCATATGCCATTTGACAAGACAAGAATTCCACCATGTGGTTGTGAATTTTTACAGTTTTTCACCTTACATAAGCTAGTCAGCTGCTGTTTATATTTCCAGCAAACAGCAGCAAAATGACATAGATAAAAAGAAATTACTTTTACCAGAAATTACTTTCAAGCCTTCATTCATCACTCCACCTATCATTTCAGCTGTACAAAAGTATTGTTCATACAAGTAGAGTGATGCTCTAGAAATTGTACATCTTGCTTGCAACTGTAGCAGGTCTATTATTAGTGATCACCATGTTTCATGCGCACAAATTATTCAAGCAAGCAGTCGTGGTTAGAGTAGAGCAATTACCCTCCTCAAGTGACTTCGAGACACGTCGAGAACCTTTGATCATACCGCAACTTGTGCTTCGTTGTAAACAAAACTTGCAACGCAGTCGTCTCGGATTCACCAGGATCGGATTAATATTTTCTGTTTGATTTGCGATGGCAAAGCTTGTCTTGGCTGCATGCACCAACAGCTGAAGAGTGATGCAAAGAATCAACTGCTGCGTGCAAACACCAAATATTTTTTAGAGTTCTCTAAAATGAATGAATCAGTTACCTGAATTGCTCTCCATGAGCCAAGATGACTCCAGAGATTATTCTCAATAGTAACATAGGATCAATTTGGGAACGGGGAACATCAATCCGGCGAAAACAACAAGACCAATGGTGACAAAGTTGTCGCGAAACCAAGAGACGGGTCGCCATTTAACCTCGACGCTGGAGCTCTTCATCTTCTTCCCGATCAGCGGCTCCTTATTCAGATCAAAGCTCTCTCCCTTCATCCTCAACTCCTGGACGCACCTCACGAGCGCCCTGCTATCCTCCCTTTCTTTCCTCAGCTGCCTCGACACCTTCCTGTACCTAAACAAATCCACCTGCACCAAGAACACAACCACAATACAAGTGATCAGAGACAGAACCGAAGCGACCAACCACTTCTTGCACCTCCTCTCATCTTTGGAAGCAGAGGAGGAGGAGGAGGAGGAGGAGGAGGAGAAGAGGATGGTGAAGAAGAAGCCGTGGAAGAGGAAGAGGAGGCAGCAGAGTCGGAATATGTCGGCTCGAAAGGAGTCCATTCGGGACTCCTTGACCGCCATTCTCCTGGACAAGAGATCCTCCTCTCTCTGCCACAGCTTGAGGAGCAAGAGGTGGCCCGGACTCCGCGATATCTCCATCAGCGGGTGGTGTTGGATCGCCGCGATCGGGTCCTCGACTATCGTCATCATGGATTTGTCGTGATCGATGGGGATCTCAACTACGTGGGAATCCAGGTGGTGCTCAGCCATTTCAAATAATTATCGCTAAGCTCAAAAAGGAAAGGAAATAAATTAGGAAGCAAAAGCACAACAACGAGAGATGAGTAAGCGCAAAATCAAGCAGGAGGAAAATTGGGTGCAATGGTGAGAGAGAGATTCGATGAGGGAAAGTATGGAGAGGGGAGATTGTTGGCAATGAGGAGAATATATTTAGGAAGAAATGAGAGCAAATCTGACTGTTACGAATTTTAATCTGGGGAGAGGAGAGGGGGTGGAGGAGCAACGGTCATATTTTTCATCCAAGCCCTAGAAGCGGAACGGCTCCATCCTCTCCCCCAACGGTCACTTCCACTCCCCAGGTTTTCTTTGCTTTATTTTCTGTTCCTTTTCACTTTTTTCTGCCCAAGTTGTTCACACACGGGAAAAAAAATAATCCGGCTTGGTTTCTTCGTAGAATTCAGCAAACTTATTATCATGCCTTAAGCTTCTGGTTCATGCATCTCTGAAGGGTCTCACTAATTAGTGCAAGTCGACCTACAAGACTAGGTGGGACAATCTTGTAGCAAGAGATCGCGCCATACATCAATGACTCATTTTTCCATCGATGGATGGCACATTACGAATCCAATATTTACTGCATTGTATATATTGATCATACTTCCTATGTCGTAACAACCTCTATCACAGAACAGTTACAGCATTTATTAAATTAGGATGTCCTAAATAAATTACAATTTGAAAATTTTATTCGTATAAAAATATAAAAAAAAAATTATTTTTTAGTTTTATATCACATCAATTCATCCCACTACTTTTTCTTCTCATTTTATTTTTACAAATCAAAAGACAAATTAATCATTATAACAAAAATAAAATACATACATAAATTAAGAATTAGAACAAAAGAATGACACCAAAAATAAAATAAAAAAATAGGACACCTGTGTCTCGAGTAATAGCATTTAATCAATATACAGTATAACTTTCATCTCACATTGAGAAAAAAAAAAAGAAAAAAAAACAAAAGGTAACAAGAAAGAGTATTATACTTCACAAAACCATCCAGATTTTTAACTTTTATAATTTACAAATATGATCACACCACACCCGCTACAGTTCTCCGCTTAATTTTGCACTCAGAAGTCCTTGAACAGAACCAATCAAGGCCGTCACACTAACGACCAACAATAGCATGCTAAAAGTTCGAAGAAGTATTCCCTTTCTCGTCCATGATTCCACCTTTCTCTGTTTCAAGTACATTTCCACAGGAAAGTATATAGCCAAAGGCCAGAAGTTCAACGCCCCTAACACCCCCAAAACCTCATTGAAGTATGGGAACACCATAGCAAGTGCAGTAGTCGACATAACGTAAGCTGTCCTGAAACATAGTCTTAGAAGATTCACCTCAAGAGGAGGCATCAACGGCATCTTGATGGTGTAAAAGTTGTTCACAAATCCGCTGTCGTGAAACCTCTCAGCTAACCGCCCTTCCACGAAAGCAAACACCGGCTGACTGTAAACCTATTCATTAACAAATGTAGTCATAGTAAATTAGAGTAAATTTCTGAGGCGCTCTGTACAGCTTCTTAGCAAGCATAAGATATAAGTAGATCGTTGCAGCACCTGGTATCCACCCACGAGGTGAAGAACAGTGCAAGCGTTAGCAAAGTCAATGAGCCAGTAAGGTTCATAAAACCCAAATCCTGTCAAGAGGTTCCCTGGAGTATCATCTCCAAAGGCAGCATATCCAAAGCATCCACAACACATGTAGAAGAAGGTGGTGATTAGGATGGATATCGAAGAAGCAGTCTTCATGGTTTGGTTTTCTGGTGGAGGTGACTTCAAGGTATCCTGCATTGTGTTTTTTATTCCGAATGGAGTCAAATTTATATGGAACTGGAAATCTATTGTTGATTCCAGGAGAAGATATGCGAAAGAGTCGACAAACCTGTATCTCAAGAACGATTATTGAGTAAGGATACGCGAAAGCAATGTCCCCAAGTGCTTGAAATACCAGGGTCAGCTTCTTCGTCGTCGTTGCAGCAGCAACCCCGCTGATGGTTCCCTTGATCACTCCATTTCCTACATAGATAGGTTTACAGTTGGACAAAGAATCTAAAATTCAAGATGAGAAAACTGATTTCGTAAACCAGCTGGGAGGTTAGAAGAGTACCTATCACTTTGGCAACACCGAGACCCAACGAAATGAATGCATAGGAGAATGACATGATTGCGGCCACCGCGGAAAGCCATTCCATGTTGTGGAAATTCGGTATCTGGGACATCATAATTTGAACAAATCCAAAAAGCAGGATATAATTATTGTCCCCATAAGAACATGAGGCTTGATGCCCTTCTTTGTGATAACAGTTGGCTTTTTTAATCGCTCTGCAAAATGAACAAGATAGGCAACAGGACCCTAAAGTGAGATCGTTCGAATCAATCACTCTGAATACTAAAAAATCCATCAATTCCGATTTGGTTAATCCAAATGGCAATCAAATGAACTTGGTGGAATTACCTCATGCTCACTGCTGCTGTAATCGTGTATGCAATTCCACAACCATAGAAACTCTCCTGCACGAGAACTCCACAGAAACGTTCATGCTTCTCTCCTGAAAAATAATAATTCATTTGAACAAAATCATCATCATATCAATGCAATCCTGATATCAAAATCAGGATGAAATTCAACAGTTTGACTGGAAAATCAATCCTTGGAATAATGCAAAAGTACCCAAGTAATGTTTGACAGCTTGCATGTAGGATCTATTGAGAGTCTTTCCTTTCTCAGGATCAGGGGATCTGTAACAGTCGCATATAAGGAAGGTGGAGAAGAGAGTGATGGCTGCGAAGATGGTCAATGCGAGAGGACCTGCGACCCATCCCAACTGCGCTATGCTCCATGCAAGCGACAATACCCCCGCCCCGATCACTGCTGTTATTATATGCGCAGTTGCCGTCCATATCGTCCCTGATTCAACCAAACCCAATTTCAGTTGAATGCATCAGATACAAGTCAACTAGTTAGTTTTGCTGGGTGATCAAACATGCAAACCCTTATCTTGCATTCACATGTAAATGATGTTGCATCGGATCATCCAAAGTAGCCAAAATAAAAAATGAACATAGAAAGTAAGAACGTACAAAAACCTTGATCAGAATCAATAGGTAGAAAGTGAGAACGAACCAGTTCTGTGAATAGGGTCATGATCGGCGAGCAATGGGACATAGCCATCAGCAGCAGCAGCGTAATCTGCAACTGAATGGTGCCCCTTATAATCATAAGAACCATCTCTGCCTCCTCCTTTCTCTGCCATCATTTTCTTCTTCCTTCAAAAACCCCAACTGCCTTTAATCCGATGATGAATTTGCCAAATGTATAGACCAACTTCAGTGTATATGCGACAAAGAGGATGACGACGAGGATGGCGACAGCGAAAGCAGTCGGTATTGGAATGACGATGGAAGCAGTCGCATATCTAACAAAAACGACAATCGATCAACAAATATTTTACTATCAGCTGACTCGTCTCCCAGTTGTATCACCACTTCTTCAAACCCTTCCAAATGGGGGGTTTGTTTCCGCTTTAAATTACTGCTCTCTGTTTCTTATCATGCCATTTGCTTTTACTTCCTCAAGTAATTGTTTTTCTCAAAAGACATGATCAGCAACCAGGTGCTTCTTGCCAGGTCCAAGTTTTGAATATGTGATAAGCTAGTACTTAGCTAACTACAAGAAAAATACAGGAAAAAAAATGGAACTTAAAAAATGAATGTGAAAAATTCCAGAAATTTTATGTGTGTTAAAAACTTATTACTATTTGTTTGAGATTTCTGTATTTGCAGTATCAACTAAGATAGCCGTGGAATTTATAACAGAAAAATTCAACAATTGGTGAGAGGATCTTCCACATAATGACTTTGATATCATTTCTCATATTGATTTCCATTGCCAGTATGCATATCAACCTCATTATCACACTTGCCAATTAAAATCTACTTATTGGACATCTTCATTGTTTTCCTTATCCACCTTTCTTTATCAACCTTTCGTTACACTAGACGAAATAAAGCATCACCATCACGTCGACAAGATCAGCAAATCCTTCGACAAGATCAAATCCTCCTTAAAGATGACAAAAATTGACTTTGGTGCCTCATACACATATGTACACCACACCCATCTCTTGTTGCGGCGAAGGGACGCAGAGGAGCCTCAGGAGAATTGGGCTACTAGCCTACTACTACTTCATATCTTCTCATAACATAAAAGATAGTATTCTGCTCCTGTCAAAAGGAAGAATATTCTTCTGTGACTCCAGCTTTTGAACAAGCTTAAGGATGCTTGTATCTTTTCTTTGCTGAGTTCAAATCAAAAATGGCCTGGCGCGATGGATAAGGCACTTACGAATCTCCGAACTCTTTTCTTTCTTTATCACAAGAAGCTCTCTACTCCGTCGCAGATCACAACTCCATATTACCTTAGCATTACTTTTTCAAGGAAAAAAGAGAGTAAAATAACCATCATTCTTTCAGGACTTGGTCTGGACGAAATAATCCACGAAGCTCTGCAACAATGAAAACCAGGCCAATCGAAAGCACCATACCAGATCAAACCTCATAGATATGCTATAACATGTTTAGTCAAAATGCCGTATGTAGAACTCAATTGGTATGACAACGAACTAAAGGCTTTCTATCATCAGGGCATGATATCATTAAAAACTAGTAAGAAATAAAACTGTAAGTACCGACTTAAATGGTTTGATAATATTACTTATACCAACAAAGTGCACATTTTTTTTCGGTAGCACGTCACTTTAGAACTATGTAGTTAACCGTGCTTAACGTGGGATGAGTGACCTCGTGAGAAGTTTCTCAGGGTGTGGGTCAGTTCTGAGTCTGGAAACCGTTTCTTGGTAACGACCCGATAGTGAGGATTGGTCGGAACGTTATAGAGTGGTAACAGAGCAACCCTGCGACCGTGTGCTGGACCTGTGAACCCGAATCAGCCCGTCCCAAATAGAAATGAAAGAAGATCCTATCAACAGGTGCGTAGATCTAACATTCACTTTTGACACGTAATTTTAGATCTATATTTTTTTATTTCAACTTTTATTCTTAATTGTACATTCATTTCTCTATTTTTTTTTTTAATTTTAACAATACATAACATTTCAAAAATTAAAATATTATATAGAATTTTAACTATATGCAAGGAAGGAAGTATTAGAGTAGATTAGATTTACTTGGTTAATATCCATCATAGTCTGTCGTTTTGGGGTGCAACCTACCTTGAACGCGTCGTTTAGGGGCAGCATCAGATTTGCCCTAACCTCCAGCGTTTGTATACGGCAGAGCAGAGAGAGAGAGAGAGAGAGAGTTACTCTCCGCTTCTTTCAGCGGCGGCTGGCCTTGCGACACTGTGTCGACGCCATCCCTATCGGACGCCAATATCAACCATGAAGCTCGTCAGGTCCCACATACATGTCCTACTCCGTCTTCTAAATTTTTCTCTTCATTTACTCGTTTCACATCTACTCTCTCTGTTTCCACTGAACCCTAATTTGACAATTGAATTGAATTCGTGGTATGTTGTTGTTGTGTGGGAGCAGGTTTTTGATGAAGCTCAACAACGAGACTGTCTCCATCGAGCTCAAGAATGGAACTATTGTTCACGGCACCATCACTGGTTTTTCTCCTTTCAATCCCCTGCTTCCCATGGCTTTTTCGTCAAATCCTAGGTTTTTTGTTTTCTCAATGAGAAAAACTTTCTTTTATCCGGTTATGATATAGATAGAAGATTCAGCTTTTGATTTCTAGGAATCTTTTGCAGACGAGAAACGTCCATCTTATGCTTTGGGGGTTGCGTCCCTTGTTTCTCAAGCATTAGCTGTATGTCCGCTTCATGTAATTGGGTGATATGACAAAGTTGTGTTACTCTTGTGGAGAACATCTTGTCAAGTTTATGTAGTTTTGATTGAGATCTGAATGAGATAGGAGAATAGTTTAAGACTAAAGTTCTTGATTAATTTTGACATCTTCTAGGAAAATGGAAGCTGACCCACAGGATTTTACTCCGTGTAATTTGTTATAGCTATCTCATAACTTTTCATCATGGATTGTATTTTATTAGATTGGTTACATGGAGATGCAAAAATCTGTTCATCAGAGACCAATGGGCTTCTTACCAGATCTCTGTTCATCAGGGACCTCGCTTTCATTTAAATCTCGGCTCTTTCGTGAAATCTTAGATTGATTCTGATGGTTTGTCAGGTGTGGACATCAGCATGAACACCCATTTGAAGACTGTAAAGCTCACGCTGAAAGGGAAAAATCCAGTGACTGTTGATCATTTGAGTGTGAGGGGCAATAATATTCGCTATTACATCCTTCCTGATAGCTTAAATCTTGATACATTGCTGGTAGAAGAAACCCCCAGAGTGAAGCCCAAGAAAGCCACTGCAGGTGATGTTGATGTATACTTTTTTTATAGTGATGCTGATGCTCATTCTCATGCTTGTGCCTTGACCTTATTAACATCCCTTTTTCTTCTGCTCTACACTTGAAATACAGGCAGAGCTGTGGGGCGTGGTCGGGGCCGTGGACGTGGTCGTGGACGTGGCAGAGGGCGTTAGCTTCCTTTTCTTGTCCTCAGCCCATGAGACACGTAATTTGCCTGAAGCTGCAAGGGAGAGTGAGTTTTTGCATCCTGTTTTGTGCTGTTGTCTTTAGGATCCGTCTGTTGGAGCTTGTTTTTTTTTTTCTTTTCTTTTTTTTCAGATTTGTGGTACCCCTTTCCTATCAGTCAAACTGTAAACGAGCCAAGACCTGTTGTTCAGGCTTGGTTTTGATCGAACTAAAATTTGATTTTATTAGTACTGTGTAGTATCTTGGCAAGTTAAAATGGCACCATGATTTTGTTGCTTTTAGCGATAAGAACTATGTTTGACATCTGATTCAGGAAACTTAGTTGAGATGCTTGCTATAATTTCATCATGCTGATTTCATGCTCGATCCATGAGAACACATCGTGTGCTCATAAACTCAACAATTTGTTTATGAACGAACTTAAGAGTAAGTAATATATCTCACGCTAGTTTCAATCTCATGTACCTTAGATGATTAATATAATTATTAATTAATTCCATTGTTTTGTGATCAAAATGATTTATTGAAATTCCAAAGGTAGTCTAAATTATTTATGCAGCGTGCTATATTGTGTTTTTTGGTGTAACTATATTTAAGAACTAAAATCAAGAGTAAAGTGTTAAATTATTTAAAAGCAATTATTCTAAATCTATACATTAACCATTAGAAAGCCATAATCATTAAAAACCCATTAGGCTCAATTTACCAACCCAAAAAAGGGTTAACTCTAGCATTATATATTTATAGATGGATATGCCTGGCTCAATATGAAGCATACTTTTCATTCCAAGAATACAGATCAAATTTCATTAGAATATGAAATGGCCAATACATTCTGCTCATCCTAGTCCATGCTGGTACAAATCTCCCAGAAGTTAGGAACATTCTTGGGTTGGTAGCGTCCATGTACTGGGAAGAATAGTAGCAAAATGCTGCTACCTAATTTCTTGTGTCTTATGATCGGAAAATAAGATGATTTGAAACATCAAGTAGGTGCCAGACGGGTTCCCGTGAACCACAGTGAGAGAGACTTGTGCTGCCGGATTTATCCATTGGAAATCAGACTATCAGAGTTCAACAGTGATGTAATTCCTTCTCTGGAGTCCTGAATGCCAGGGCAGCGAGTCCAGACTCATCATTATCAAACACCAATTCTTCTGCATCAACTACAATTTTCTTTGGTCGGTTTGAAGAGAAGGCTCCAAAGACACCACAACCTTGTACTTTAAGGATGTACGGTCGCACTGCTGTCGGACTCATATCAAGTCCTTGATAGCTCCTCCGGAGTTGAACATTTTGATTAGTCCGATCGGAGCAAACTTAACCCCATTGGATGACTCCTTAACCGGAACCAGGGTAAACACTTCATACTCTTTAGCTTTCAGTATAATCGGCAATGATGCATACAACCTCCCCTGCATTGAGAACAGAAAACAAAACATGTGAATCCATTATTGCTCGAATCCATGTGAATCCATTGAGAAGTCAGTGTTATATGCCCTTGGAAGTTGTAAACAGCATACCATTCAAATGACCATATACCATAGCAACGCCACTCCATCCAGCTTCAGATAGCATTGCCACTCCATCCAGCTTCAGCTACTCTGCCCAGATGGTTGACATCAATAGCTCGGATAGTGCTGGTGATGGTTCCAGGTTGTTCATCGTGAATTAGATACTTCTTCCCGATCTTGCACCATCCAGCTCCTTGGCAGTTGAAGACCCCAACAACTCCAGTATAGTCGTTAATATTCCATATCTTCAGGAGACTACAAAGTAAGGGCCATTGATTCAGGAAATAATACACTCTAGGCCATCAAGTGTGCGGGTAAGAAGAATGAAAACTTGGGCAGGGCATTAGCATTCAACGCTGAATATATACTTTGCCTCTTTCCATCTCTGACAGGATCAGAAAATAAGCAATCTTTGGTCGGTCTACCAGGTAATTTGGCTCTAACAATAGATCCATCAGGAAGAACAAGCTTCTTCAGTAATTTGAAGTCATGTTGTCCGGGCTCGTCACTGCATCCATGACAAGATTTGAGTCAATGCTTGCTCCAAAGATTATAAAAATAAGAGTGGCCGGTATCTGCTCGAAACATGAAATTTTCACCTTACATAGATGGCACAACCGCCAATTGCACGAGCTGCTGCATGGTACTCTGCCATTGGGTGTAAAATCTGTAATGAAGATTATGAGTTAGAATTCAGATAGGTAACCTTGGATTTCATATCAAGGAAGACAACAGAAGTATGTTGGATATTGTTTGGCCCAAAGCTCACATGGAACATATCCCAATCTGGCTGCATAAATTCGCCAGGAAAAATGGTATTATAAGCGACACATGCTATATGAATGGTATGTGATGCCGGATCCCTGGGCCAAAAATCATCGGATGCTCTTATAACTGCTGTCTTCCTAGCACTGTGGCAAACATCAATTACATCAGTGACGAGAAACTCACTAAGAACTAAGAGATACAAAAAGGATGTCATGGATGATGAGCAATGGATGCCTCTAATGCCATGTATAAACATGGCTGCCTCTAATGCCTCTAATCGCTGTATAAACCATCAGTGTATAATACAACGATTGACTTTTTATGAGAATTTATATGTGTTTTGATTTTTGTGTATAAAGATTCCTTTTGATTGTGTGAGTGTAAGATGTGAAAAATAATGGTTGAAGTAACGGTATCGTGAGTTGATGTAATATAAAATAAAAAATAAAGATATTTGATATTTTTGAACAAAGAAATTTTGAAATGAAGTACTATTATAATTATTATGAAATAAGTGTTGTATTTATTATTGGACGTAGAAAATATAAAATACTCTTCATTAATTAATCGTACTGTCTTCGTCCCAAAATAATCATACCACTTTGATCGGAGGTTTGTCGAGATAAACTTTGACTTACGTCGTGGAAGATCAAACATAATTTTTCGCAATATTATCATGAAATATAAATGATAGTTTAAACTATGTATTTCAATCCTAAACCAATGATTTAATTTTCTTACATCGTTAAGATGAATAACAAAAAACTTCTCAAAATATATATTTAATAATATATAAAATATTTATTAATATATTACTAGACAAAAAAAAATATAATTTTTAATATATAATATGAAATCATAACTGTGTAATATTCGCTGCAGTTGATTCACGGATGATTTTCCGAAAAGGTATCCTCATGGGGATAACTTATACCATACATATTATCAGACAGATAAAAGTCACCGGTCTTACTTTCTCTATAGACCAAGGAGAAAGGGGACTCGTCGGAACGGAAAGGAATGTACGATGAAGGAAGACATAACGGACGAAGACTGATGCTGTTCCCAATAGAAATGCTTCTCACATGGAGGCCCCACTATTCCTACTTGCAACCGAAATTCGATATCATAAAGAACAGTAATTAATTGCTTTTCTATCGTTCTCTTTGTTACCAAAACCATTACCTGGCAGTCATTGTTAATCACAACGAGGCCCCGAAACTTTCATTATACTGCACAGCTTACAAACTGCAATCGCTGGTAAAGGCGTTGCTGCGTAAACACAAAACTCACCTATGTGGTATACACACGACACTATTCGATCACTACGTACAGTTAGAGGATGGCGACGAGACCCTGTACAAACAAAACAGTCTACTATATCTATCAGTAATCGTCCATTCCATTCCCGAAAGATAGCATGGACAAAACCGAGAACGAGAAGACGACCAGGCTCACTTATAGGTCATCAGCATGGAGTTGATCACGTGCATGGCGATACGGATGCTCGAAAGTTCTGCTGTCGTGGTCGTCGGAAGGCTGTGAAGCTGGTTCAATATCTGGTACACCTGCTCGAAGATTGGCCTCACATGCAAGGCAATAGTGGGGTCAGAAGGATTGATGGCGGCCGCAACTTCTGTCATCCAAGCCAGCTTCCTAGGTTTATCCTTGCCAATTTCGCACGACAACTGCTGGAGAAGAGATAGCAGGACTCCTTGGCTCAACGGTGTAGGAACCATTGCCAGGATCCCCTGTAGATCAACCTGGCAGCATAATAACATATCATAATAAGATCCCGGTATCACAAATGTCTCGGACCGAGTAAACAAAATGAACATCACAAGACAAAATACACAATCAATATCCAAGTAATCAAGTGAAAAAGAAAATGACCTGTGAACATAACCACGACACAATGGAGACATCCCTCCTTTGCAACGCTGTTGTGAAAGCTTCAACGTATTTGCGTTCAGAAATCAGCCTTGATAGCTCCTTGGTTGGATCAAATGGCTGCTCAACCTGCTCACATTCAACATCTCCAAAAAAATTCAAGCCAACCTGATCTTGAAACCATTATTTTGATAGGATAATCTTCCAACAAAGACACCTCTCGAAAAGAAACCAAAACATCACACCTTGCCAAGAAGAGCAGCCAAATGTCCACTACTCAATTGTGTAGCCAAGGGATTAGCTGCTTGTGACCTTGCCCCTGCCACAGCAAGATCTACAATCTTCCTTTGCCCGTCTGCCAAATCCCCGCTCAAAGTTTGAGTGATAGATGACACTGAGCTGATAGCATCCTGCATATATAATTCAGGACAGAGTATCAGAACATATAGATAATGCACCACAAGCACTTAAGCTGTCAGCTTCACTGGAGAGAGAGAGAGAGAGTGTGTGTGTGTGTGTGTG
>LIEC01012558.1:0-27087 GCA_001925005.1 Drosera capensis | reverse complement strand
GTTGGGGGGGGGGGGGGGGGGGGGATGGAAGTTACACGAGTAATGAACTACATACCTTTAAAGCAAGCGCCAAAGGTGAATGTGCAGTGTCCATTTGATGGTAGACCGAAGATTTATGTTCAGCCATACCCTTTTGAAATGCGGCGTCAATTTGCTCGAACATTGCTTTGCATGACATCTCAAAAGGAGGGATTAGGGAAGCTTCCATTGTAGTTCTCAGACCTTCCTGCAAACGGCCAAGTTCATCCATCAAATAACACGGTTGCTCTAGGTCAAAAATCAAAGTCCTTAACCGTAGTATTATCAAAGCAAAAAGAAGGTCCATAAAGTGCAATGGGATTATAAGGCTCCCAATGATTTACAATCTCTAAAGATGGTTAAAAACAAAAACCAAGAGCAAGCAAACAACTAGAACAAGGGACAAAAAAAGCACCATGAACCTCCAACCACAAGGACCATCACCCACTCCAATGGTTTTATTTAAAATTATCAAGGCAATAGGATGCCCTCGATCATGAGCATCGCACCGTTAAGACAACAAACAAACGTAACAAAAAAGACCCAAAGGGAAAGAAAAAAAAGTATTAGATCAGACATAAATTTGAACACCTTGGATGCACAAGCTAGATTTTTCCAGATAATTTTGAAAACAAAAGAACTCGGGACATCAGAAACTCAGACAACCGTTTTTTGCACTAAAAGATGATTTCATCCCAAAAACTGCCAATATTCGGACCTTTCAATTCATAAAGTCGGGCATTCAGTTGCTTTGATTTGAATTATCCAGTGGCCGTTGAAAGAACGAATATAATCATATTCACGGGGCTTTCTTTCAAGGGACCATTAATTTTGGGTTAGAGTCATGATATCACGCACCTTGATGTATATGTGACAAAGAAGGCTGATTAACAAGAAGTCAAATGGTGCAACTGAATCAACAAACAAGAAATAGGAAGCACGATTTACTGCCATTAGAGTACAACCTGAAGTGCTTGCCGGCCAGAAGTTTGAAACTGTGCTTGAATCTGCCTGCTGATAGTAGCTACAATTTTCGAACTGACCGACTTTTCTAGTTGATTCACCGCCTTATCAGATACTCCTTTCTAAAAGGAAAACAATTAACTTCATTTAGCATCCCAATCCTTCACATTTAGCTTCTCCATTTAAAGCCACTTTATCAAATAAAATATGGATCCAAAAATCTTTACCTGGAAGGATTCCGCAACAGATGACGTGATTGCTTTTTCGATTACTGGGGTAATTGTACGAGCTAAAGTTGCACCCATTGTGGCCATTTCTTTCTTCATTGTTTTCTCCAAAATATCCACCGAGTCCCAGTTGGCAAAACTAGTCACTGCATTTAGTACTTGCTGCATACGATCTCGTATAAGGTTCTCAGTTTTTGCATTTTCTTCATGGAAGCGAGCCCATAAATCATCAGAATTTGCCTTGGAAGCTTTCTCGATGCTCCTCCCCAGTTTTGCTTCAAGTTTTCTACCTTCCTTGGTAATTGTTCCATTAACAAGCGCAGAAACTTCATTTTGCATCTTTTTTTGTGCTGTCACCAACTGCATTTCACAAAGTAACGGAAGAATGAGATGAGCAATACCTACAAGTAATATTGCAAACATCGTGAATAAAAGACCATGAACTCAGAAGGAAAAAAAATATGTTATTTGAGTTCATGCCGCACCTGACTAATCATCTCCTCCATAGCCACAATCTTAGGAGAAACATCATTGAACAAGGGAAGACTTGAGAAGACACCAGCTTCCTTCAGAGATTCTGAAAACTCGGAGACACTTGGAGACGTGGAAGGACAAGATGCTTGAGAGGTTTTCCCTTTTTTGCTTTTATCCCTTGTAGACGGTACCAGGAGAATGGGATTTCCTGCTGCCACAGAATAATTGACTGACTTCCCTGGAATATCATTGGTAATCTTGTCCAACTCGTCTACGGAGTTTACAGGTTGTGGTTGAACCTCTAAAATATTAGATTCTGGATCTTCCTTAACAGAAGTTTTAGTCTGCAGGGCAGGCAACTCTTTGCTCAAGTCAGCCCCAAGATCCAGTGCCTGAGAAGAAACTGGATCCTCTTCCCTTTTAATCTGAGCATTTGCTTCCCCCTGAAGGCTTGAGACATAATCTTGTGATAATCCTGCTTCATCCACAACTTGGATCTTAGCTACTTCACCTTTTTCTTTGGCTATTCCGGTATCTTCTGATGATAAGGTAGCCATAATCTCAAAAGGAGTAACCAAATGTGTAGGGTGTCTATACATGATGGATGGATTGAGAGGATCCGGAACATTTCCTGATAGGGTTCGGTCAACACTCTCAGAAGGAATACCAAATAAATGCATCTTAGCACCATCTAGGAGCCTATCAGAAGAAACTTGATCACTTTGAAGATCATTATGCTTCTTCCCAAATTTTGGACTCAATGGAATAGATGGAGAGGCAACAACAGTAGGGTCAACTACTGGTAATACCGAGGTTGTAATAGCATCCTTGCTTGAAGAAGATATTTCCCTAGAAATGGAGGAATCAGAACCACAGATCACGACATCCTTGACGTGAGGTGTGTTTTCAACAGAGCTAGCTTGACCACTTTGCAAAGGTTCAGAATTTGCCGTAAAAGCTTCATTAGCCTCCACCTGGGAAAGAATGGAGTTCGGGTTCTCCAACCCCCAGTAATCCAAAGGTGGGGGTAAGCACTGAGTCAGATCCAGAGTGTACTGCTGGATGGCTTGTGTCTGAACACAGTACATTTGAACTATATGCTCTCCATTGGGTAAAACATCACTTGTCCCAGTACAACTTAGAATAGGGATAGTCACACTAAACTCAGCCAAATAGTCCATGCAGGTCGCCACAGGGCTATCACCATACTCCAGGTGTACCACATATATCACGCTCTTCTTCGCATTTGCAAATACAAGAAGACCGACCTGAGATAACTCAACAACCTGGTTAAAGAATGCATGCTCCGGTTGAGGCTCTACAGAACTCTTCAGTTCCAATGTCTGTAAGCACAACCATGATTCAGTTTCACTAGGAAGCAACCAGCCTTCTTCACTTGATGAAGCCCACAACTTCACTTCCTTATTTTGAGGCCCCTGTAAACATATGCAAAAAGACGAATACACCCAATATCAGATGCTTGCTCCAGATAATCAGATTATGAGTGTGGTAGGCATAGCACAAAGTAGATCACATACAAAGTAAGAAAATGTTTCAAACAGAAATGGACTTTGAGAAAGAGCGAACTGGGATCTAAACGATGTTTATTTACAGAAATTCATAAAACACGAGAGTCACATGTAACAAACACAGACAAAACCAAGAATAAGACATCAATAATGTACATACTGCTGTGATGAGTATTATATGATCTGGTCGGTGCGGGGACGATAAGAAGAGAGCTGCATCAACAGGGTAACCATCATGGGGCCTTAGCACTACAAGTGGTTGAGCCTTCCTGTCGTCCCAAATCTTAATCTGGAGCACAAAAAATCAAAGGGCACACCATCAATATCAGTTTATAGCTACATCTCATGAAAAAAAACCTTGTTTACCTGTTGCCTATGTTAAATGTGAACGATATCTTAACCACCACCACATGATGTTCCCCAAAATAGCCAACATTCAGCTGTCTAAAAGTGGTCTCGTCATACATTTCTAGTAAGTAGCATACTTAGCCTTGATATTTCACAATTCAGATATAACATATCACAACAAACAATGCACTTCTTGACAACAAGCTCATCCATGACAATGAGTCATAAAGGCAATTGCCAATTTTTCTAAAGGGATGTAGGGACACTCAATGAGACTGCATGTGGTAAAGGGACATCCTACATCTAACATATCGTTGAAACAACGATATATAATGAAGGGAAATGAGTAATTGTGCAAACCGTTCCATCCTTTGAAGCAGACACCAAGCGAGTCGTCATCCATTGACACATAGACAGAGCAGTCACTTCTCCGTCATGGCTTCCAATAAAGCGAACGCCATCAATCAAGTTGTCTAGGGGACAGCTAAGAGGCCAGGTAGCAGCAAAATCTTCAGCTTTCCCAACTTTAGTGGTATCTATGCTAAGAATGTTTTTACCAATCGCAACCAGCAATATTTCCTGTAGAAGATACAGACAACAAGGCAAATAAACAAAAGGGACACCTAGATAGCTCAGTGTATAAATCCCAACCAGTTCTATGGCAGCAAAAGGGAAAATTTTGAAAAGAAGGGTAAAAGCCACATACTAGAAGCAAAAACAGAGATACTCACTTCTTTATGGCAATGCCAGCAAACCCTCGGATGTAGAGATCCTTCAACCCCAGATATGTGAAGAGCAAATACAATATTTGTCAAAATTTGAGGCTTGTCTTCTTCATCAGCATCTTCAGATATCCTCCACACAAAAACTCGCCCGTCTATGCTAGCACTGCATAGAATCATGTCAGCAAACTCAAACAAAATATGGCAGACAGAACTTGGGAAAAAGGCAAGTACCTAGCTAAGAGATCAACATCCTCGGCAAAGAAAGCCATGTCTGTGACCCTCTATAGAAAAAAGAAGGGAAAGAAATCAAAACATAACCACAGTCTTAATTTGTAAAATTAAAATGCAATAACAAACATCACACTGACATTTTTGGAGCGAGTAAGCAGTCCAAGACCTGAGACGTGAGAATTTAAAGAAGAAAATCTCACACAAGCCAATCGTTGAAACAAAGCATGACCAAATATGAATCCGTGATAGAGTGAAGTGTATGCTTGCCATACTTTACATGCCATTTGAGCTTCCTGGACATCTTATCGCTTCTAGCAATCACATTGCCTTTCACCTTACTGCTTAGCGTTATATACCCCACTAGTTACAAACCCTTCGAATTTCCCTCACCTGAATAAAACCTCAACATTTTCTATTACTCATCAACACCATGGTCAAAGCACCAATGATGGTTTTATTCCTTAGCTGCCAGTGGACCACTAGTCTTCAGGTCCAGCAAATAGTTTCGGGAAGTACTACTGAGCAAAACTAAGAATTTTTATATGGTTGATTCCCTCCATATTAGATCCGATCCCATCCCATCATGAATTTTGTCATGAGCTATAACATGCACACTAATTGCTCATGCCAATCAGAACGCATAACACATTCATGTAGCACGACTAAAACCAGCTTGCTATGAAAAAATATGCATTCAATATGCTATTAAAGTACCACAGACAATGCAAAGCATAAAAAGCGAATAGCTATTACTAAATCAATTAAGCACAAAAACGTCCGACACAATCAGTAATGGCATGCTAACGGTGAAGCGTTCTCGAGGGAGAGAATCAAACCTTAGTATGACCACTTGAGCCATCTCGCAGCAAGGCCCGCAAAGCGGTATTTATGTTAAGGACCCTGATAGCTCCCTGCCTAAGTCCATAGCAAATATACATCTTGTTGACAGCGATTTGACGCCCGAGAATGAGCTCAGGATCCGAAGCATACTTGGTGATTGGAGTCACCTCAAGCTGAGGCTGCACCTCGCCTTCCAATCTTGCATCCACATCATACACCACATGATCCCCAACTAAATGCCTCCCTCTGGGCAACTTGCTGCTCGGCACCTGCACAGGAGCAGGCTGCGCAATCGCAGCACTGATATCACGAAACGGCTGTATAGAACCTGAATCAGGCACATTCCCAGAAGGATCAAAGTCCGAACCCCCCATAGAACTCAATGGCACATTACCAACACCCTGATAAGAATAATCAAACCCCACAGCTGGGTTGCCAAGCATTGCCATCAGACGTGCACCGGGGGTAGTACTCCTAGCAATAGGGTCGTAACCGGGCGGAGTACGGAAAGAAACAGACCTCTGAACGTAAGGATGCATCAAGTGATCATCGAAAAAGGGGTAGTTGTACAATTCTGGAGGAAACTGACTATAAGTGCCAGAGGGCTGATGAAAGTAAAAGCCATGTGGAGCACCCAAATCGCTAGGGTTTTGAGGGTTAAGGTTCGAGGAGGAGGCCATGAACAAGTTATTGAAAGAAAAGGGCGGTTGATGGGGATTTAGGTTTGGGTTCCCATGAGAAGCCATTATAAACCCTAACAAATCCGACTAATCTGAGTTTCTCAGCATCGATCAACACGAAGACTGCAACGACGACGACGAAACCACTGGATCAGAAACAGCAAGCGATGATGAGCAGCGAAATCAAGATAGAGTGAAGCGAAGAACAAGAACAGTGATAAAAGAAACAAGAAAAGAGCGAGAATGTGCATGTGCTCACCGGCGGCGATGAATCGGAGGATTTGATTCCGATGGAGAACGTCGATGGCGATGAGAGGGTTTGGGGATGAAGGATTTGACAGCAGGCGCTGTACTGATTGAGCAGAGAGAGGGTGGTGGGATGTGAGTGATCAAGTCTGCAACTGCGAAACGAAGTTCTTGCAAGTATGATTCTGTCAGCAATTCAGCACTCGAACTTTGCAAACCGAACCAAAAATGAAAATGAGGTGTAATCTTATAATTTTTTTTATATTTGTTTTTAATATTTTTATTTATTCATTAATTTATATTATATTATTATGCAATCATTTATGTTCTTTTTTTTTCATTTTCTTTCATAAACTTCATTTATATTTCAATATCACTAATAAAAATATTTTTTTTTATTAAATTTCATAAAAATTCAACACACACACATAAAATTACGTATCGGATTATACGATTATAATTAAAATAAGATGAAGGGAGTAAAATAATGGTGGAATATTAATGTTTTCCTTTGTCCCAAACATATGTTGAATAATATTTTTTTTCCGTTCAAAATTAATTAAAACGTTTTTTTTTTGTCAATCTCAAAATAAATTAAATTTTTTTATAATCAATATAAAAAAATATCAAATCAATCTCATCAATACATCAATTAAGACTAAGTCTTATGGGTTAAATATTTGGATAGTTAAAACTATAATATAGCATTATGATCACAAATTTTCACTCCAATGAGATTATTTTCTCTGGCTAAAATTTGGCTTTTGCTATTTTGCATGTCAAATTTGACTATGCAAATGTCCGAGGCATTTTACACCACATCATCAATTGAAGTGACAATCCAATAGAAAAAAAAGAGGAGGATAATAATGTCATTGAGATAGTTGAGAAAAAAAGGTTAAAGATTCACATGGCTAAAAAAGGGCATTTCACGCTAGGGGAGCATAGGTAAATTTTGGCTACTTTTACATTATTTATAGATAAATTATGATTATGATTATGCAAATATATCATATAGTATTTGACTTGTTCTAACTCCTTTCTTAATTGTTATAATAAATTTCAATACTATAAAAAAAATTACTTCTTCGTCAAAACCTATATAAATTTAATACACAGATAAAATTTCATATCGGGTGAAACGTTTGGATTAAAATGAAACGAATGGTGTTTAAAAGTTAAATTATTGCATCTACATAGGGATGAAGGGTGTTTTATATATTAGTTATTGAATTTAACAAATATTAACAATGACTAATACTATGAGATCATCATCATCCCATATGGTAAGCCGTTCAACTAACTTCTTCAAGAAAAGGAAAGGTCAAGGGATCAAAACCGAACTGTTCTTGCGAGTTATTCGGTTGATCAAAAGGAAATCCAATGACTAATACTATTACTAGATGTTCAATTTTTGAGGATACGGTTACGTATATCTCATTCTTCCTGCACTATATTTTTTATGAGATAATGTGAATATATTGTGTTTTTCTTCGATATTGAGATAACACTAGGGCGAATTTGATTAGTTGGAGTAAATAACACCTCAAAATTATGACAAGCTCGATAATGTTTCCAATCATTTTCATAAGGTCGTGTTTGATATCACTTATGCTTTTAAATTTTTATACTTGTTTCTCATTCATTTTTCTGAAATGGATGAAACGAAAACAAAAAAAATAATAATTAATTTATGTTTCTTATTTTATCTGAGTATAATATTCAAAATTTTATCTAATAAAAAATTAAATTTTTAAAAAATGATTTTGTTTTTTGGTATTTGTTTTTTAAATTATTATTATCAATTTTGATTTTCGCTATTTTGATCAACAATACCAAATGATCATCTTAATTTAAGAGCTAAATGATTAAATCTTGGTTTTTTTTTCTTTTATCTAAGGGTTTGAATCAAAGGTCTAGGTAATGGGCTGAATCTAGATCCCCACAACCCAATGATATGTTAGAGTAAATCCAATGGACTTGTTATATGTTATTGCTAAAATTTAGAGCATCTTTAATGGGAGTGCTATATGTAATGTCAAGTCAAACTATAGCATTTTGCTTATACTGTTGCACTTCAATGCACAATATTTTTTGTAGTGTTAAATTTGACATAAATTTTGACAATGCTATATTGTGTCATGTAACAATATTATAGTGGTATTGTTAAATTATGAAGATTTGACTTTATTCATTGTCAAATTATGAAAAAACTTTGCTAAATATGATAATTATCATTGTGGGTGCTCTTAGGTATGACAATATTTTCCTCCAATGGTTTGGTTTTGTCATGGAAAATTTTCCCTTTGCCAATTGAGTTGCTATATATAGCAACAAAAATGTTCAAAGTCATATTATGACAACTCTATAATTTTTGGAGATAAGAAAAACATATTCTCAATGATGCATGGCTCTTTCATGATCATTCATCAAGTTGCAATGTCCAAATATTGCTAAATACAGTTGGAATAACATCGGCATTTTATAACAAATTAGTACTATCCATTGGCAAAATATACATATAGTTATATCAAATAGCATTATGCATTAGACTTATTCTAATCAAGTGGAGTTGTCTTAGTGATAAGACGCTCTCCTCCTAAACATATGATCAAAGGATTCGACACCTGAGAACAACGAAAACAGTGTATCCGCATATATCACTTTCTCATTCAGAGGTCTTTATAAGTATGAGAGAGGATATGCATACGTGCTCTCTCCCGAGATTTATTTGGGATATGTTTTTTTCTTTCATTGGACTTGCTGTAATCAGCCTATTGCGTTTTAACCCATTAGGCCCGATCCTTGATCCAACCTCTTGATATCCGTAGAACAAAGATAAAGAAGCGTAGATGTTTTGATTAAGACTCCCTTTCGTCTCAAATTAAATAAAACGTTTTTATTTTTGATAATTTTTTAACATAAAAAAATATCAAATCAATCTCATCTGTTACTATGTACCTACTAACTTCTCTCACGACTCCTACACTAGATCCATTTACCACAAAAAATATATATTTATTTTTCACCCAAATTCATACAAATTCAACATTTTACATAAATTTTCGTGTAGAATCAAAATATTTTAATTAATTCGAAAAGAAAGGAGTAGATCGAGTTATTAAAAGATTCTAAAACAAGAAAAGATCACTAATATCTTCCTAGTCAAATATGAAGATGGGACATTAAATAATATACTGTTGTTTAGACAGAACAACCATCGACCAAAAAACAACCATCAACCAAATGCAAATCAGATCTTATAAAACATAAAATAAAACATTATGGTTTAGATATAACAACCAACACTAATATAGATCTCTTTTGGTCTTAAAACACCAAAATCAGATCTCTACATCATCATATCTTCGTCAATTAATCAGATCTCTACATCATCATCACTTTGATACACACATGAGGTAAATGAGATAAAGAACGTGATAGATCCAAAATCATCCCAAAAAAGATGCAGCGAAAAAGAAAGCAAAAGCGAAAA
The DNA here is from genome assembly GCA_001925005.1 of Drosera capensis. NCBI lineage: Eukaryota > Viridiplantae > Streptophyta > Magnoliopsida > Caryophyllales > Droseraceae > Drosera > Drosera capensis. The sequence goes on along the minus strand of LIEC01012558.1, from coordinate 17,310 downwards.
AATTCCCAGAAGATGGATATAATAACACCACCAGCAGATGCGTGACGTGAATTCCAATAAAAGTAACCGTTACGAGTAGATATCACCACTCTCTCTCTATAACTACAACCCTTCCCATTCACAACCTCCTCACCCACGACCCAATCAAAAACCGCAATCGCTTCATCTCCAAATCTCACATATTTTCGCATCTCAGATCAGATCCGAAACATTCATCGCAGATCAAGAACTTTATAATCGAAGAACATGTGTTGCTGCTGTGGGAGCAAGATGTGCATGCTGTGCACGTGCCTGGTGCTGGTGGTGATCGCGATCGGTCTCGTCTTCGGCTTCGGCGTTTTCCAGCACGGGTTTCATAAACTGCACCACGTCTTCCACGAAGTCGATCCTTCTGTGGTCTCGTCCTTCGTCAATGGAATCGCCAACACGACAACGACAAACTCTTCTTCGTCTTCGCCGGGATTTGTCAAGGCTGCTAGTCGGCCCTTCCTCGGTTTCCCTGCTCCGCCTCCCAACTAGGGTTTTGCTTCTTTTCTTTTAGTATTTTTTTTTTGAATTAATTAAAATTTTTTTTATTTTTTTTTTGATAATCTTTTAATATAAAAAAATATCAAATCAATCACATCATTTTCATCAAAATCTATCTAAATTCAACACTTATGTTTAGGGACGGAACTTTGGATGGATGGATTTGTTTGTTAATTTCGACTTTTTCATAATTGTACTGTATTATTTTTGTTTTCTAATTTTGTTATTTGATTATTTTCCTCCTTGATGGATTGAGAGGATCCATGGTATATCGATATGACCGAAATCAATCACCCTAAACAGAACAGAAAATCAAAATCAACACGAGATTTAACATGTTAAACTACCGATTGATTAACATCACATCACCATCCATGATTACTTGTAAACTTCTAAATTATCATCATAATATGTTAATCACTGATACAATGATAGATACAATGATAGAGTTGGCTCTATCTCCTGCTAATCATGGTTGATTTTAATACTCACTACCAAAGGGCTCCGAACATTATGTTTACCATCAGACCAGATCAAGTCGCCAAAGACAAACCCCGCGGCAGCGGAACATGACCTCCGTCAACCGTGAATATGACACTGAACTTCAGTTCTTGACCTTTCTTGTCAAAAGTCAACTTGCTCGGCTCCACAGTCACGGAAACACCAGCAGGCGCATTGACGTGAGCCACATAGGTGTCTGATGTTCCTACATTCTTGAGCCTTCGAGTTACTGTCACAGTACCAGACAGTGCGTACACTGTGATGGAAGGGTAGTTGAAGTCTGCTAAGGTGGCGGCCTCGGGGCAGTAGTAAGAGAATTTCGAGAAGGCCTTGATCATGTCCTTTTCGTATCCGATAGCACAGAGGAATTTGAGGTAATCATGATGGTCCATGTCGTAGACAAGCCCTGGATCCTCGCTAGGTTAGGCATCATATGGCCGGAGCAATAGTCGAACGGTGTGGCTTTCTCTAGGGTGTAGTCCAGCATTGGCTTATTTCTGCTATCCAACGTGCTTGCTGCAAAGAAAATAAAAAGTGGAAAAAAACTCAAACCATTTACTCCACTAGGTAGCATGACAAAATATAATCCAGGCCTGTACCAGTTGTCATAATAGCGGATTTTATAACTGAAAGGCTCCAGTGAGGGTGGATCTTCTTTAGAAGGGCAGCAACACCAGCAACATGTGGGCATGCCATAGTTGTTCCCTGCATCGTTTCATACGGCCCCTTTGTTGCTTGAGATGTAGCGGCAAGGATATCGATTCCAGGGGCTGTGATGTCAGGTTTGAGAATCTCAGGTATTACTATGTTTGGTCCCCTTGAAGAGAACATAGCGATCATAGGAGCCGGGGCTCTCCCTACCACGTCCATTCCTCGGGTGAGATAGGCAACTGGAGTTCTATGCAGGCAAAGAAACCCCATAAGAGCCTAACTTCTTGAAGGAAGCCTGAAGATCGCGTGATCACATAATCATTCGTGAGTCCAGCCTACCTTGTGGAGTTGATGTAGGAAAATAGAGTTTCGTCTTTACTGAAAGGAAGGAGGAGGGAAAATTCCACAGGCATGACATCTTCCCCTGTATCTTTATTGTTCACTAGTATCAGTCCAACAGCGCCGCCATCAGATGCTTGTGCCTCAAAATCCCCTAGATAGGACTGTCCTCGGATACATACTAATATCTTTCCCTTCGCATTAGCTGGATCAAGGCTTCCAGGAGCACATAACATTCTGTTGCATGGACATCAAAAGAAGAAAAGAGTTTCTAAACATTCTACTGATCTACATATTTATCCACGGAGAACAAGAGTTACACTCACGCAGAATTGGTATCATTGTTTGCAGCGGCATCGACACCTAAGGCAAGTGGATACAACTTCTTAGTAGGAAGGGCCTTATTTGTTAGACTGGAACCCTGCAGTTCAGGAAACCAAAAAAGCTTAGACAGTGAGGGGATTGACAGTCTACGCGAGCTTTTTAACACAATAAACAGCTATTCTATACCAAACCTGGATCAAATGACCCCTCTTACCAACACGGGGCTAAATTTTAGTATGATCCAATTAACAGTTACCTTGATGAACATCTTGTTTCCATGTGTGAGATAGTTAACAAGTTTGCTATCATTGGAACTAGCCCCAACTGTCAGAAGCCACAGGGATGAGTTACTCGCTGTCAGTGGCCCCGGCCCTTCATTTCCCCGTCGCAGCAACCACACTGATCCCATTCTTAACAGCATGAAACGACCCAACTGCCAAAGGATCAGAAAAAATAGGGAAAGGACGCAAACCCAAGGGAGAGCGAGAGCACATCAACATCAACATCAATTGCGGCCTCAATGGCGGCCAAGACGTCTGGATCCGGACAGGACTCGCCCTTCTCTGGGTCCTCCGGGTTGATCCAACATGCATTGTAGGCTGCCAAACGGGCCCTAGGTGCGCCACCCTTGGCGGTGCCGTTGAAGTAGCCGTGGTAGTTGGCATGGGGGACGAAGTTGCCGCCTGCACTGGAAAGCGTGTGGGTCCCGTGACCGGTTGGGTCTCCTGGGGGTTTTGGGAGGTGGAAGGTAAGGTTCCTTTGCTTGAGGGAGGGTGCGTAGCCCTTGTAGAAGTATCTTGCTCCTATCAGCTTCCTGCACCATTTGAATAGTATATGTCAAGAAGGGGTCACTTGGTCATAAACAGCCTCTTTTCAAATCCTGGCTTGTGGTAAAACTTATGTACAACTTGGCATTCCCAAACCGTGGCTTGCAATCTTTGCGACTGCGTATATCTCGCCCTCCCATAACCTTTAGTGTAATACTATGTAGTGATCTTGACAAAGCGTGGTATACTTTCTGATAGTGGAGAGTTTCCTCAAGTAACAAGCCTAGAGTACTATCCGTGGAGATGAATAGGGAATATGGGGGAGGAATAGACCTGTTGCAGTGGAAAGTTGGATCATTTTGATTTTCACAGGCGCCCTTCCATTTCTTGGAGATGTCTCCATAACCTTCGTCCTTGAAGCTCTCTGATTCAGGCCAAACACCTAACATGAACAACAAACTTTGGCATTGTCAGCGAGTCAGATTTTATGAAGTAAAAGAGTTCAACAAAGATGATTTCAGAACATAACTTTTGGTGTTATTTGATTTTACAAGAGTATGAAACTTCTGTGCAATTGATATGCACAAATAGTATCAAGTAACCCAAAAAAGCTTGCCGCTATCAACGTTGGCGATGATAATGTCTTCTCCGTAATTTGCCTTCTCCCAGATCAAGTCATGAGGTGCGGTCCCGTATGTGCTCTAGTCCCAGGAATTGCCATGACCTTGTTGTCTGGAATTTTCTATGCTTGCTTTAAAAAATTGACAGAACTCTTGGATGCTCTGTAGCAACAGAAAATCGACAACGAATACTTAATATTGTCGGCGCAATTGCATTTGCAAATAACTCAATATAGTGCAAGTCAGGTAACAGATTTTTCCACAGGCATGACGACGTTTTTTTCCTCAACATTCAATACTAATTTTATGTATGTACAAATACATCAAGCTAGTTCATTCCAATCGACAAAGAATGTGTATATGTACAGCAATCCAAAGTTCAACACACCAGCTATCCAGCAAATATTTGAGGAACAATCCATCAAATTAACACTTCCCGCTAGATAAACCTTTTCATGCGGGAAAACGGGCTACATAGCATGTACATAACAAGTCATCAACGGTTGAACCTCTGGTTTAGCTAGCTAAGTCGAGAATCAGAACCCTTTCCAAGTAGAAAGTAGCTCTTGAAAGATTTCACAGATCAATTCCCTATCCGCACATTGCAGGAAGGAGCTGAAATCTTCTTTGATGTCGAATATCTTACCAAACTTCAACAGGTACCTTAAGCAGGCAGCCTTCAGTTTTGGCAGTTGATACAATGCAGCATTCTGGAGCCTCTCTAGAACATTCTTGACGTCTATGTCATCAAGGAGGCTCTCGTGGCACAGCTCCTTTAGGTCTGAGATATCATACTTGTCGGCTGCTCGCAACAATGCCAGCCTATGGGCTATGAATTCCTCATGTCCTATGTTCCCGTAAATATAGTTGACGAAGGCCTGTCAAATTTCATCCAACAGACCTATATACATCAGTTCCTGCTCATGAATCTAACACTATCAACGAAGTCGGCAAACCATATACTAAATTGATACAGGATTTTTTTTGTTCTCTGTATCATAACATATAGCCTCACCTGGCAGGCTTCAAGTGATATATCGGACATGTTGATTAGGGACAGTTCCTTCTCCCTGAGATCATGTGAGAACATGCTGCGGAAAACAGGAGAGCGGGAAGCAAGAACTGCCCTATGAGCTCGGATACTCCCTTCAGCAGCATTGATCGTAATGTCTGTATGTATCGACTCGGACAACATTCGTCCAAGAGAAGTAAGGGCAGTCTTAGAACAGATATCTTGTGTCAGTTGTTCTATCCAAATAGAGCGAAGATCTCCACCCTACACCATAAATATTTCACGGCAACATATTCATATTTTTGCAAGCTAAAGCAGAGCTATTCTTGCTTGCTGTAAGTCAATTTAAAACTAGACATATATACAAATTTTCTGGAAGTTACAATCATACGTTTGGAGGTGCAATCTTGAGATCAAGAAATTCAACGTCGATGATCAATTTCCCAGCCAATGGCGGCGCCTCAATCGCCCAGACAAAATCGTCACTGCTCTTGAGTTGCTTGTCTGTTATTTCTGCACAATGATGAACACAAGTAGTAATACTACTAGTATTAGCTTTGTTGTTCACATGCCACACAAAAATACAATTACAACTCCTCCAACAATCAATAATAGAGATAGTTATGCTAAAAAAAATCATACCGGGATGAACAAGAGTCTTGCGATCACCAGCGGAACAAACCACCCGAATGACAAACGACGCGATCGGCGGACACTCCCTAGTCAGATTGGACACCTCCGGATGCAATTTTACATACAAAGCCCGATTCCTTTCAACAGCCAAGTACCTGCCAACAACAAACCTCAAACAACCTTAACTTTTTACTTTGTTAGTACAGAAAATCATTCAGAACTAACAGGGTGTCCTGTTGGTTCGAATGACAGAAAAACTCGATTCAAATATAATTGGATTGGCAAGTAGGTTACGCACCAGTTCCACTTGCCGATCCTGAAGGGATCAGACTTGCGATACGTGCAGGAAGCGAGGGCGTTGATCCTCCATTGAGCGAGCCGTGACGTGGTTTCGACCCTGTAGGCCGAGGAATCGTTCATTCTCCGATGATGATTGCACGACAAAGCCTGCGTGACTTCATGGATGCAATCGAATAACGACTCCCTCGTCTTTCCCAGCTTGCCTATCTGTCCTCCTCCTCTTCCTCAGACTCATGGAACAACCAACCAACAAAGAACAACAAAAAAGTGCAAGTTCCACTCACAGCTTCCACTATTTCACCAGTAACAACACTGAATTATAGCTTTTATAAGTAAAAGTTGTGAATTTTTTTGTGATTGGGCAATTGGGTTAATGGAAAAATTAATCACAAGAAAGAGTTTCCCTGCACGCAAGGAGATGTAGGAAAACTGAGACTTGAAAGAGAAGCAGATGACTTCAAGACCTGAAAAAGGGGGCAAGCAAATACACGATGTTGTTCAGTGATCTCTGAGCAATAAGCAATTTGTTGGCTTATACTGCACTTTCGGTTTTCAAGGAGCAAAGGTGATGGTGAATTTTGATTGGTGATTCGGAAAATTGGTGATGTTTGGTGGGAATTTTATACTATAGAAGTATGCGGGATAGCGTGGAGTCTACCCAATGGAAGATGTTCCCCAACTTGTAATACGAATGAAAAAATATGAATATCAACACGATAAGAATATTAACGATTTTCTCTTTAACTCAACGTAAAGGGACCGATGCGGCAGAAGGAGACAAAGGGTGGAATGGAATCATGGAAGGGAGAGTTGAGTGTGGGGGAGTGAGATTGGAATCTACGATTCCAAGTGTATTTCAACAAGCAAGGAGATAAAGGTAGTTGATTGGTAGCTCATAAAGGTCAGGTTAAGCATCATCACTAAACAAGAAAGATGTCTTCTCTATTTGTATTATTTTCAGCGGTCCATTTTTCCAACCACAGGATTATAGCTATTATTCCCTGCATGAAAACTGCGAAAAAAATTGATCACCTTACCTGATTTCGTGTGAAAAAAAAAGTAATTTTTTAAAATAAAAAAAAATTATAATGAAACATCAAAGATATATTTTTTATATATTATAACGTTAAAATAAAATTCATATCATTTAATAATAAAAAAATAACATATTAAAATACGTAATAAAAAATATAAACGGGACAAAATACGTATACTAACTGACCACTATCTTTCGTTTCATCAATCACTCCACTAATCTTGCAACGTAGATATTTTCATTAAGAGGGAGAGCCAGAGTCATCCCATTTTCGGTCAATAGAAAGTCATTTTCTGATCAAGTTCAGCACGCAAACTCAGCAGCCATTCATTAAACGACAACATGACGCTATCCAAATCCAGCAGTAAATATCAATGTCACAAATCCTAAGTTCTATCTTATCGAATTTTATTAACACCAAAGTACTCCTAAGTTTATCCAAATCAATTGACTGAATAGATGCATGAATGAAAGAGCATGGAGAGTCCTGAATCTGGTCTTTAAATTTTGGCGCATGGGAACCAGCAATCGCCAACAGACATCATGGATTCCAACAGTCTATCCTCGTTTGGCATCCCAATGGAATCAGCACAGGAGCAATAACATACGTGAGAGCAAGTCGAATGACAATAACTATTTTGACAAAGTTATAGTCATACTTTAATTTAGATAAGAATAATATCAAGATGTATGTAGTTTGTCTATGATGCTTCAAGGGTGATATGTTATATTTTGACAATGATACTTGATGACTGGGTAGCATAAAGCCAAGTGTCATTTTTGTATATTTTATTAATATTTGCAAGAGTTGATAACATATTGCTTTGTCATATTTGTTGTCAAATATGGCTACCTAAATGGCTAAAGGTATAATATGACATGAAAAAAAAAAAAAAAAAACAAATCATTAAAACATATTTTCTTCCTTCCAAATTAATTAAAAAAAAATTGTCAGTTTCAAAAAAATGAAACATTTTTAAGTTTTTTTTTCTTTTAATATAAAAAAATATAAAATCAATCGCATCTGTTATAATACATTCTTAACTTCACTCATAACTGTTACAGTAAATCCCATTATTATAAAAAATATTCATTCTTCATCAAAATCTATACGAATTCAACATTCGTATAAATTTTTATGTTAAATCGAAATATTTTGATTAATTTAGAAGGAAAGAAATATAATTTTGGAACGATATCTATAATTTGAGAATACCAATCCATATACCAATTTCATTGGACCTGCTCCAACAGGCTTCATTAATAGCTAGCAAGTGTCACTATCACTATGTTCAAAACCTATGATACAGGAGCGAGTACGTGGAAGAGCAATGGTTGAATCCATTGGAAATTTAACAACTCTGGTTGAATCCATTGAAAATGTAACAAGTGTGCCGCTCTAATTACTACTAACTAATTACAGTCCGAATCAGACTTACTAATAAGTACTACATAAACAAGGCTAAAATTTACTTACTAAGTTGCAAGTAGCCAATCAAAATACAATAAGCATGTTCGACTGTAATCTCTACGTAATAACGGAGAGCATGTAGGATTAGAAAAGTACCATGTAGGCCATGGATCAGAGCCGACAAAATGGAGGCCATGGATCCAGCAGCTGCATATGTTGAAACAGCTGAGAAACGAATAGTGCATTATACCAGCAATCACAAGACACTGTTAGTAGGAGAAGGCGACTTCTCATTCGCGGTTTGCTTAGCAAAGGCATTTGGTGACGCCACTAACATGGCGGCTACCTCAAAGGATGCGAAAGGTTACACTGATACTACTTGATCACATCTCATATGATCGCATTAGTCTTGATTTCATGGTGAATTCAAGCAAGTTTCCAAACTCATATACAGACTTTAATTGTTTTTTCCTAATGCTGGAATGGAATGCTTGTCAACAAAGACGAAGTTACCTCAAAATATTCGAAGGGCGCTGTGAATCTGAGGGCATTAGAAGAACTCGGATGCACCCTCATCGCGAGGTTGATGTTCATAATATGAGCAAACACCCATGTCTTGAGACACGATTGTTCGACAGGGTCATTTTCAATTTTCCTCATGCAGGGTGGCTGAGTTACTGGAGGGAGCATGATGCCACCCAATTCAGGTCAAGGTCCATGTTGCGTCTTTCTGGGGGAGCTTTCCCACCCTGTGATCAGATTACACATTTTCTTAGCAGTGTAGCAAGCGCTATTCCTTTAAAAGGATAACATGTTCTCATTTTGCAGCTTGCACCAGGAACTGGTATCCAGATTCTTTGAAACAGCCAAGGAACATGCTGACTGAGAACGGAGAAATACATGCCACTCACAAAGACGGCATATCCCTTCAACCTGTGGAAGATCGGGGAGTTGGCAGAGGTCGGCTTATATCTAGTCAATTGGCATTCCACAGAAGACTATCCAGGATATGTCAACAAGAGAGGCAGCGGCAACAGGATCGACATACATTTCCAGTTAGAGAGTGTTGTACATTCTAGTTCGCCGAGCCCCGTCACCCTGAATGGCATCTTGTTTGGCCAAACACCAAAGCGGGGCTAGAACAGGATAAAACGGTACTGGAAATGGAGCAGAATACTACTTGGTTATTTCTGGGAACTGAGTACAAGGAGTCAGACACTCCGGTGTCTTTAAGGCGATCAATATGACAGTTTTGAGTCCATTGATGATAAAAATGAATCAGTTAGCAACAAAACAGAAATGCATCTAGTCCAAAAAATTGGGGATGAAGAATATCCAAACGGAGTGATATTTTTACAGTTCAGCCACACTCATAGACTAGTAAAAATAATGAGGACAAAACGTATTAAAAGAAAGATGAGGAAAAATCGAGGAATTGTCAACAGGTTTGAATCTTGACCAGTGACTTGCCACTGACTGAGAAAGAGAGGCCGCTTGTTCGTGCATCACCTGCAATTTCCACGAAGAAAGGCAAAGGCAAAAAGAACAAAAGATCAGCAACTTCCAATGACCACAAGATCGATCACGGGAGCGTAAACTTCCCAGAAAGTGGGATCACCTTTCCATCTATTAATAGCTGAACAAGTAGAGGCAGAGAAGCAAGGAAATGGCTGCTTGCTGGTTTCTCCTACTCAGTTCACTCTCTTGCAGCACCTCTTAGCAAGGAATCCTCTTTGCTCTCCTCGCCCTCGTTGCCGTCTTCGTTCCCTTCTACATGATCAAGGTTATAGGGTAAACCGGCTCAACTTCTCATCATCATCATCTTCTTCTTCTCATAACCTTCTGCACTAGTACAACATAGCAGTAGAGGCAAACTTGGCATTTTACAGAAGTTATTATCCTTTTACTTGTATCACAAGGTGCGGCGGGCAGGAAATACTGGAAAAATCATGGCAGGCATGCCTACTGCAGAGATTTGTGACTTTAATGCTGATCTTCTAAGAGATGGAGAAGTACGAGTGCTTCATCCTATATTCCATATCTATGGCCGGAGACGGGCTTTTTCTGGACAGATTGTGACCGTCAAAGTATTCGAGGACAATGTTATTGTAAGGGGGCTTATTGAGAGCAAAGGCGACGGAAGAGTAATGGTCATAGATGGCGGAGGAAGTATGAGGTGTGCATTACTGGGAGGAAATCTGGGGCAAATAGCCCAGAATAGGGGTTGGGCCGGCGTCGTGGTGAATGGTTGCATCAGGGATGTGGACGAGATCAACGGCTGTGATATAGGGGTTAGAGCTCTAGGATCACATCCTTTGAAATCCAAAAAGAAGGGACACGGCGAGAAGCATGGCCCTATATATGTGGCTGGAGCTTTGATCCGTGATGGCGAGTGGCTATATGCAGATGCAGATGGAGTCTTAGTCTCAAAGAGCGAGTTAACAGTCTGAAGTCCAAAAAAAGAACGTGTAATATGCATGTCTTAGTTACCATGCGCAAATTCAATAATTTCCTAACCAGGATGTGCATTTCCTCCTAGAAGAGAATTTCGGACTGAGTTCTCGGCTATTCATTTTGCTTTGTTAATCACAGATTCTGAACCTATATCAAGCTTAAAATCCATTTGATCGTTCCCCTTCGTCAAGCATTTCAACCATCACAATCGCAGGATCCAAGATCTTTAGTAAGAATTCCGTACAGTAATGTAAAGAACATGAAATCAATATACGATTAAAATTCAGAGATATTAGGCAGCTAGAACTCAATCAAAGCCTGAAAAAATATTCCGAAATCTTGTCACTTTATTCTTATAAATTTGCATAAGACAAGAACATCTTATTGCAAAGAAACGTATTGACAAACAATGACAGAAACATAGGAACAGTGTACATGGAAGTATATTGTAAGCAAAAAGTAACAAAACCTGGAAAAGGAATTGGTGATGGCAAACCAAAATACTGAAACAAAAACAAAGAGACATAAAAAGTAAAAACAAGGATCCACATGGTGATTCAAGAACGCTCGAATCATTTGATTCTATAAGGCAAAGAAAAGAAAGGATTCAGTCTTTACCGACATGACTGACACAAGGAAACCCATGCACATATTTGCAATGGTACCTTTAAGAAAAATTCTGGCATGATCCGCGAGTGTAGGAATAGATCATTCGGACATGCTTCAACTTCCAGCGTTCTTCACTATTTCTCGGGAGCTTCCTGGTAAATTCCACTGGCATATCATATAGAATAAACTCTTTGAGGCTGCGGAGAGTTTCAATTCTGTGCGGAAGATTAATCAGGTTAGGACAGTTGCTAACGGTCAGCTTCTCGAGCATTGGCATTGCCCTTTCAAATATCAGCATGTTTTCCAGCTCTTCAAAGCGCTCAATATGTAAAATTTTCAGCTTCTGGAATGAGTTAGCACTGAATATCATCATGTCGCCCAAGAAGGCACTAACCATCTCCAACTCCATTAGGTTAGGCAAACCTGCGAGGGCATCAACCGGGTTCATCTCTTGAGTTAGCTTTGACCATTTCAGGTGAATTTTGACAACACTATGGAGGAGAAGAGTCCAACTCGGAAGGCATTTTAAACGCCCTTTTAGATATAGATACTGGAGTGGCATGGAATACGACTCAGGAAAGTCATCTAACTGCAGATGCTCGTCCTCGCTTCTCGACCTTATATCTAGAACGGAAAGCTTAGGCATCTTCAAGATGCAGTGACACAGTCTCTTTCCATCTTCGCTTCGAACGTCAATCAGCCCAAGCTCCTGTAATTGATCAAGGGTTTCTAGTTCTTCAAAAAGGTCGGGGCTTTTGTTTGCCTCTATGAGTGATAGTTTCTGCAAATGACGCAAACCACTGATTCCTTTTGGCATCTCGACCCCTTTCACATTGTCAAAGGAACCTTGGTCCTCTCCCTGGCGACAGACCACGACGTACCGCAGCTTCTTAAGGCAGCAAACCTGTTTTGGGAGCCTGGTAACAAGAGTGTGCTTCAGATCCAAGAACTCGAGATAGTGAAGGTTCTTGATGGAGCTTGGGACCAACTTGACTTTCGTGCGCCTCAAACTTAGGAGCCTTAACAGAGTAATTTCTACAACGGCTTCCGGGAAATTCTCCAAGGGTGCACCTTCCAGATCTAGGACCTTCAACAGCTTAAATCTGTGAAGAAATTTATGAATCTCATTGGAACCAATTCCATCAAACCCAAACATGAATAACGAACGAACACAGACCAGTGTCATGCCTCCGATTTTTCTCAAGCTCGAGGAGACACCATGAATAGATAGGCGCCGGCTTTTCTCGTTGGAACTGTGGCTATGTCCTGCCCATGTTTGCATGACAACAGCAAAACTTTCCTCTTTAGATAGATCAACAAGAAATTCACGCACCAGGTTCACAGCTTGGCAAGAGATAACTCGCCCATCGCAGTCTCTATTAACAGCAAGAACCAACTTTCTTCCGATCAGCTCATTCAGGTTTTCCTCAGCAACATCCTCCAGAGATCTGTTGCCAACCTCCTTCACAAATCCTTCTGCAACCCACGTACGAATGAGCCTCCCACGCTGTATAACATAGTCTTCAGGGAACACGCAGAGACTCAAGAAACAGCTCCTAAGATTGCAAGACAAGTCCCTGTAGTACGTCCTTAACATCATCTGGATTCTCGTCCTCGTAGGCTCCGACCTCAGTATCTCTGATCCAAAATTAGCAAGCACTTTTTCCCATTCTGCGGTCAACTGGCGCTTCGTTGACATAAGACTACCAACCTCTGCAATGACAAGAGGTAATCCTTCGCATTTTGCAAGGATTCTGCTCGCCACATCTTCCAAATCTGGAGGACAAGCTCCACGGCTAAGCCGGAAAGCTTTTTTGCAGAACAGGGTCCATGCATTCTCCCATCCCCACCCATGTACTTCATGTATACTATTATCGTCTGTCAAGCAAGAGATGGCCACACTACGTTTCCGGGTGATGACAACTATTTTGCTGCCGGGGAAACTATTAGGCAAAGCTTGTATGATCATTCTCCAATGTTGTTCACTCCCCACATCATCCAGAACTATCAAGTACCTTTTCCCCCATAGAAAGTCTCTCAAATTGGAGGATACATCTCCATGAAGATTGCCAAATTGTAATAGCAACCCCGACAATAGGCGATCTACATGGAAAGAACCCGAGAGGGAAATCCAGCCACGACAATCAAAATAACCAATAACCTCATCGCTGTCGTAAACGCTTTTCACAAGAACAGTTTTGCCAGATCCACCAAGACCCTCAACTGGAATAATGGAGCGCTCCATGCGTCCGTCAGTCAGCTGCTTGATGAGACGCTCCTTCGCAACCTCGATGCCAACTTCTTCATGTGCTAGGTGAGTTGCCGATGACTCTCCTGTTGTGTCAAAGTCGGAAACCGTTGCATTTCTGAGCACTTGTGCGAGTGAAGAATGAGAGTCTACCAGGTGCTTCATCTCCTCTGGAAGGCTTTGAATCCTGGATTGGATCTCACGAACAGGCCACCAATGCGTCATATCATGAGCGACTTGGTATCCCCTTTGGACAAATTGAATCCTGGAGAATTCACGAGGAGCATGCATCATGAACTCGTCAAGAGCATCTTCCATCTTATGTGCCATATCGCGAGTCTGTTTCACTAGGACTTTCTTCCCCTCCGTAACCTGTCCTCCTTCGGCATCCTGTAAGCAAGTATCCAGTAAGTACGCCTGGATGCTTGTCCATGATATCTTGATTCGTTGAACATCAGCAATAATAGCTTGTGGGCGATTGAGTTCTTGTTCAAGAAAGCTTAGGACCCTCCCAGCCAAGTCTATGGCAACCGTGACAGCACTGTCGGCCATCTCAGCATAGCATTACACGGAACACTACCAGCGTCATTGTTGAGGAAGAGAACTGCAAACTCAATATAAATAGTAAAAGAATAACACCAACAGCATAACAAAAATACTTTGGTAAAAACCTAGTAGGCAAGACATTCCAATTAGCTAAAGAATGAAAACAAACTTGTTTGATAAATCCAGCATTGTATCAAACCTGATTTTGAATATGTGAAACAAAGAGACTACAACAAGAGCAACTGCATCAAATAATAAGAATCATCTAGGCAACTTCACTATGCATAGTGCATACCCTTCTCTCAATCAATGAAATTTTATCTATATTTCTGTGGTGAAGCTCATTGCACAAGCTGCAAATAGCCACGACAGTGGGAGCAACCGGCACAAAATTTGGCCCACATTGAAAAGTCTTGACGTATACGAATCAGGCAATTATCATTGCACCTAGACAATGCCAAGTATTGCCCCTGTTGACTTGGTGACTTGGTGACTTGGTCTATGCATTCCTAATACAGTAACGAGGTAAGAAAAGGTCAAAAGTATATTCTCCAAAATGACATCAGGTGGACAAAAAGATATGACTTCATCAGCGAGTCACAAGGCAATCTATGCGGGTAAAAGCGGCAATGAATTCAGCAATTCGGATGTACTCAATGTGTGTGACTTGGTATCCCACATTGATCGTGGAGGAAAAAAGGAGTAACATATAGGTATGAACAATACATAACGTCAAAGCTTGTCATCGCCATATGATACGACGAATAAGCTGAGTCACCTTCATCGCTGGTCGAAACACTACAGCTGAATCCTAAAGGAAACTTCACAGATAACTGAAGCGAACCTTCTCAATACAAATTTCGGGTCACAGCAATAAGTTTCAATAACCAACGTAGTGAACAGAAGACTCCGATATAAAAACCACCCAGCACTAAAGGGAAGTGAGAATGTATGGAATGAAGCAGCCCAATACAAAGTAAGAATTAGATACAAAAAGCAGATTCATATCAATCACATTCTCAGCAAAATGCGCCCGAATCATTACGTGAGAAAATACATTGGCCTCAGAAAAGAGGAGAATTGAGATAAAGAACCTTATTTCTGATGAGTCAAGTTCCATTCAGCTTCTATCCAGCAGCAACTTCAGAAGGTGTCTTTGCTACAATGGACAAAGCATGGAGTCCATTATGCAATTCATCTTGCAACAACGAATAGATCATCCGATGCCTCTTAACAAAGGTCTTCCCCTCAAATGCCTCCGACACAACATACACGTTCAAATGAGTCTCCCCGTCCGTCCTCCCTCTCATGCCAGCATGCCCGGCATGCTGATATGAAACGTCCTCGATCACCAGTTCTACCGGCTTCAGTTCCCTCTCCAACTTCTCCCTGATCCTCTCACCCTGACTCCCCAAACTGCGATTTGATCCCGAATCACCACCACCACCCAATGACCCATTATCAGAACCACCACCAGCATCGCCACCTGCATCATCATGAGCTTCCAACCCCGGCTCCAAACCAACCCCATTAACCCGATCAAGACCCTTATTCGAATGCCGAACGACCGCCTCAGAACCCGAGCTTTCTCCCTTATTCACATCAACCCCATTGACAGCCTCAGCATCCAAAATGAGAGCTTTCGTCTGCATAAGTCTAAGCATATTAAAGAACCCATTATTCCTAGGTCAAGCTCTGCTGAAGCCCCAAAAGGGTCACAAACTCTGGCGAAACGCGCAAAATCTCGCTGGCGAGTCGACCCGAAAGCCCTTTCGTCAAAACCGGATCCGATTCGGCCTCGAACCACACATTCCTATCATCATCCAGCGTTGCCCTGACCCAAACCTGTGAGACGCAGCCTTGTACCTTGTTATCATTGGTCTGATACTTCTTGTCAAAGGTTGGGAGTATCTGGGAATAGAAGAGGAGTTGCTGGTACTTCGCTTTGGGTTCTTGCACTGATTGGAGGAGGTCGATGATTTCTTGGACATTTGGGGGAAATTGTGAAGATGGGGTTGATGGGGAAGACATTGATTGGTTTTGTGGTGAGGCGCTGGAATCAGATGGGGCTGTGGAGAGAAATGGAGAATTGTTTGGGTTTGGGTGGGATGAGGGAAATTAGGGTTTTGGAGAGAATGAGATTAGGGTTTATGAATTGGGGGAATATGGATGCGAGTAAGTGGAAGGATGAAGAAATCACACTTGGAAACTGGGAAGATAGGTTGACCTTTGTTCTTCACCACTTCGAATCTGCTTGCTTGGTTAGATAACGGAAAAAGGATTATGTGCAACCGACTGGGAAATAGATTGTCGTAGAAGCATCTCATCGTATATTTCAATTTTCAATGTTTGATAGTATTTGATATTTTTTTAAAAAAATTTGGTTTTTTTTTTCTTTTTAAAAAATAATTTCTGCTCTTAAGAAAAATAAGAAATTGTTATTTTTTTCGTTATACATTAATCATAATCTTTTTTGTATTGAATTAATATAAAAAATATAATTTTTTATTTTGATAATCTTTTGATATAAAAAACTATAAAATCAATACTAGTGCTATAGTAAACTTTACTATAACAAAAAAATATTTTTTTCATCAAAATCTACACAAATTCAAAATTCTTATAAATTTTCATACTGTATCAAAATATTTTAATAAATACGATACAGAGTAAGTATATGTCATTCTTCATCCTATGTTTTTTTTAAAACTTTTTTTAAAACATTTCAGCACGGCATGCCATTTAGCAAATCTCGCACCGGCCTTATAGTATTGGGCTAAATAAATGTCCTAATAAAATGGTGATTTACGGATGTTAGTATCTATTGAAGTTAGTGAATACTCGCCTAGACATATTTATATAGGATGCAGTAGCACCCCTTGTTTGCACAGCTGATTTTAGATCCTGACATTCAAGATATGTCTTCCGCTAGATATTGCATACAAATGCAAAGCCACAGATTCAACAGCACCTTGCGCCGAGGGAGTCAAAGCCCTGGGTGGTGGTCTCGCCATTGTACCAGCGAGCTCAACGGTGCCCTTGTCCACCTTGATACCGGGGATGACACCAGCTTCGTTGAGGACGTCGACGAAGGGCTTGCCAGAGGCAGTTTTCTGATAGAGAGTTTCTTCAAATAAGATGACACCGGATAGGGAGGTGAGGGCTCGAGGGGCGGCGAAGAGTAGCACGCGGAGGGCTTGTCGGTTGGGCTCAGTGTTCTCGACATTGATGCTCGAGAGGCGTTTGCCGATCGTGCCAGTGTTCTCATCGGCTGCCAGGATGCCTTTGCCAGGGGTCGCAATGTACTTCGCTGTCTTGATCAGCTCATCTG
>LIEC01012553.1:0-10966 GCA_001925005.1 Drosera capensis | reverse complement strand
GGATTTCCACTGGCCTTCAATGATGAGTCTATCTTGAACTCTTCAAGCACATAGGGCAAGGGCAAGTTGTCGAAAATTTCCTAGCAAGGAAGCATTAGCTAATTACAAATATCATAGTGCGATAAATTTGGCCATTCAGTAATGTTCACAATATATAGTATAATTCCATGCAAAAATAAAATAAAGTTGAAAAATCCAACAGACCAAAACATCATTAATTGAAACAATTACTCTTTAATTTTATTATCTTGCAGATCTAGAACATAATATTGAATTGCTTTAATAAAAGCATATGCAAAATCGCTGAGCCAGAATCCAAGCTGAAACATTAGCGTAAAAAATAGATGCTAAGATACGACATGATATTTCACCACATATGAGGAATGACACTGCGCTCATATGCTACCACCATAAAAAATGTAAATCCACTGCACAAATGCAATGAAATTGCAAAGTAACTTCTTACCTCAATTTTGCGATTCTTTTCATCACTCTTCAACATCGAGTCTATTGTGAATTCCTCCTCCATACATGGAAGAGGCAAGCGTGAAAATATTTCCTTAAATTCAAGTACTGCAGAAGTTAGATATCTTGATAAAAACAAATAAGCCTCTTAACTCAAGAATAACTATAATGAACACATGATTCTCTTTAGATGCTTGATCCTACATAGCCAATTTCACTAATAACCTTACAAAGCAAGGAAATTGTAAAGCAAGCACGAACTCCAATTTTCCCATTTTTGTGATCACTCTTCCATGTTGAGTCTATGGCGAATTCCTCCTCAATGTATGGAAGAGGCAAGCAAGAAAATATTTCCTAAAGTTCAAGTAATACACAAGTTAGAAATCTTGATAAAAACAAATAAACCTCTCTTAACCCAAGAATAACTAAATACAAATACAATATGACACCGATTTTCCCATTTTTGTGATCATTTTCACGTGATGAAGTAGAAAGTCACCTCCAACTCATGTATGGAAGAGGCAAGCAAGAAAATATTTCCTAAAGTTCAAGTAATACGCAAGTTAGAAATCTTGATAAAAACAAATAAGCCTCTTTTAACCCATGAATAACTACATTACAAAGCAAGCACGTACTCCGATTTTCCCATTTTTGTGATCACTCTTGCAGGACTGTAGCTACATTGCTGTAAACAATCAGAAGAAGCTCTGACCTCGATATTACTCGATGCTGCTTCCAGCTGGTTGACCAATACATGAACCAATCCTGTCATACAGCTTAATTAATGAATAGAAAGATGCGATATTTTTATTTATTTGTTTATTTGGCATAAATAGAGACAACTCCCAATAGATTCTGATATTTCCTACCTGGAGCCGGAATGATGTTACAGTGTATCGATCTTGATCTTTGTTAACAAAATTATTATAAAGGCATGGTTATGGTGTTTGTTGGGTTGATAGGAGAGTTTCACAATTCACAATGCTTGTTTAGTAAAAGCAGTACCTTTCTTTGCAAAGAGACAATTCAGGTGCATCGAAAACCCAGAGTCTCGGACATAATTCAGAAGAAATTTCTCTAAATGATCATGTAATTATATAAAGATGAAAATTATATATATAAAGAACTTTTCATAGAAACCATGCTGTCAATTGCAATCCTGTGAAACCCAAGCTTTTAACCATTTTCCCCATTTGCGATTTACAGTGGGAAACACTGGAAATAATGAACTTTGTTAGCTAGACTCATAATGAACATATAGTGGCAGTCATCTCATAATCTAGAACTCAAAAATACTTGTTCTTGATACGTTTTGAATGTAAAGATGACTTGAAGTCTTAAACTTCAAATGCCCCACAGGTACCACAAAACAATTGATACCTCCATAAGATAATGAAGGCAATGAAGGCAAGAGTGCAAAACCATGAAATAATTGACAACTCTGACATACAACCACGAAAACACAACGGCAAGACTTAAAAAGGAAAAAAAAGCAACTTTGTACACCAAATAATGAAGTAAGGAGGAGATTGACCTTCTTCTCCAATCTCCAATCTTTTGGATGCCTCCAGCAAACAACCCATCCAGTACGACCATTAAGATGAATGACTTTATCGGGCCAAGGAGAGCATTTATCATGTGAAGCCAACTCACACCTAATGCATCGCCAAAAGGGCTTCTGTTTGCACAAAAAGCATGCCTGAACAAGGGGAAGTTTTTAGCGCCCATTAGAAAACAAGACAAATGGCAAAGAAACAGGAAACGAAAAGGAAGATTGTTGAATCAAGAAATTTAAATTTCTTTGCAAGAACCATACATGTTGAGGGCACTTGAATTTTTTCGGTATAATCGATCCAAATCTTTCCCTTGCACATAACTTGTGGTAGACTCCTGGACACCCACGGACACGGCAAGAAACCTCATCACCGGGATCAATAACGAGTGAACAAGTTCGGCATGAAACCTGAAAAATATGATGAGTTATAGAAACTAATGCATCAGTGTAAGAACCCAACTTGAACATAGGATAAGAGTTACAGAACCTAAAAATTCAGTGTGAAAACCTCATCCTCTCCCCCTTGATAAAATTTACCCTTTTTTTGGAATTGCTGTTCTTTTATTGTTTGGCATTGTTTTGCCGGATGAATGCACCTTTCACTGCGACAAATTACATTTACTCCGTTCTAGTCTAGATATGTCTTAAGAAATACATTCATCAAGTACCCGACAGCTTGCCCACAGTTATATGACTTATAACAATACCCTCTCTAACTTGTACTCATCATGGTTGGATAATTTTACACCATATCACAAGGCTGACACCAAGTTGACAACAGATGGTGAAAACATTGTCACCTTTTAGAGCACGAGCTTGTCAAGGATATCCTCATAATATATTTAACCCTTGACTGAAACAGAATTTCCGTTCACAAGGTAATGCAAAGCACATTTAACTCTCCTGAAACCCGCCCGCAAACATGAGCCTTTATCATTGGGTAATTAAATGTTGATCTAGGTGTCACCTTTGGAAGTTAAACAAATTCACACAACTAATAACAATACACAACGATTCATGCAATTCTTCAAAAACAAACACTACCACCACAACTCAAAACACCACCATACATACCGCTTTCGGCGCCGACACGAGAAACGAAAGGCTCCGCCCAAATGCACTCAACCCCAACTCCAACCCATGCCCACTCCTCCCACAACGCTTCAAATATTCCTCGCCCCCATTTCCAACCACACTCTCCTCACCCACACCACCACCACTCATATCCCCAATTTCGACTCCCAAAACCCTAATCTCGCCGCCTGAAACCTCGCCGTTGCCGAAATCGCCGGTTCCCGTCAACGAATCGGGATTGTGGGGTGAGAGGGGAGATTGGGTGGAGGAGAGAGTGGAGAGGTAGGGCATGGTTGAGGAAACTCTAACCCTAGCAAGAGAGAATGAGGTGGATGCTTTACACAACGGGTGTACTTATATGAACAACAATACACAACGGTCATATTTTGGCAAGGGGGATAACGGTGTCAGAGCATGTCCAATGATGAAGGAAATGGTCATATTATAGGGTAAAAATGCACACTTCAATGGTATATTTTTTTTCCTTTTCTTTTTTCTCTTTTTCTTTTTTTGAAAATGCTCATTTCTACGAGTATATTTTTTTCTTGTTAAAATTTGATAAATGCTAAAACCAATGCTAAATTAGCACACAAAATAACATTGTTGTTTTTATTCCTCCTTAATGCCATCTAATTTTTTTTTTGTCAAAGTGACCGGTATAATTTTCAACTGATAAACAACAAGTGCACTGATCGCGTAATAATTGATAAATAAATATCGGATTATCGAATATTGTGTAAATAATTATCGAAACTATGTTATCCTTGTTTTATCTAGATAATGAAATGAGTGGTGATTGTCTAATTAATATTATATATAATGAGTGAGAAGTGGCTAAGACTTAGGTTGTAAATTCATGTGAATGTAATGTTATTGTGGTTATGACTTATATTCTCATGTAACAACAGAATTTCCTTAAACCATTAATATTTTCTCTCGAACAATATTAACGCTATTATTGTTTAACAACCCATATTATTTCTAATATGAATTTAGAAAAACGCTAATGCATTAAGTTTTGTAAAATTCTTTTAGTTTTTAACATATGAATGTGACATCTATGTCTATAACTGATGTATGTATCAAATTATATATTTCTATATCAATTTAATCCACGGTGTTTATCAATTAAGCATTCATATAATATCTCATCTCGATCTTAATTATATGACACATATCATTCAAAAGGTGATCAATCTAATGAAAGCATTAAGATCATAATAATCACTTAATCATGAGCTATATTAATCACAATTTAATAATAACATATTTTTATGAATTTAACAAACCTTTACCTTAGCCTTTTAAATTTATTTCATGATTTCAATATTTGGAAAATAAAACATACATTCAATCAACTAAATTTAAAATAAATAAGTTTAAGAAAAATGAACCGAAATTAGGTTTTGGACTGAATGAGCTTGGGCCGAATGAAATGAGCAGGCTTTTGGATCCAATGGAATTTGGGCCCAACCCCTGCTTCTTCCTCCCTTTTTCCTTAACTTTCCCCCGCCGCAGTCACCTCCTCTCATCTTCACTTCCTCCTTCCTTCTTTAAACATAGCCATAACCGCGTCTTTGTAAAGCCGCAGGTAAATGTTTTATGTTTTGGATCTGAGACGATGGGTTTATTTTGATGTTTTTCATAGCACCCTCTTATGAATCGTGTATTCTTATGCTCTTTGCATATGTCTCCTTTTATAGATGGAATTCAGCATAATATCTCATCAATGATATCATTAATTCTGAAAATTCAGAACAAAGCTCGTGGCTACAAATCCGTGGGTGAATGGCGGTGGTCGTAGATTTCGGCGGTGGATGGCAGCTGGAGTCAATGGTGAATGGCGGCTTATGGTTTGCGTCATTGCTTGCGTATGGTGGCTGCGGGTAGAAGGTTCTGTTAAAGTTGTGTTTGGGGTTTGGATATTGAATTTGTATATTGGGCTTTGATTGTTGGATTGGGCTTTTACATTGTGTAATGGGCTGGACTGTAACAAATGGGCCTGCTTTGCTGAATTAAGCTTCAGATTCATCTTCGGTTTGGATTTGTTCCTGAAATATATAAAATAATTGTATTTATCACATTTTTTATCCAATTTTCCAAAAAAATATTCATTAAAAGATGATTAAATTCATGTAATAATGATCCCGATTACAAAGTAACCCTTGTTCATCACATGAGAGCAACCATGCTAAACTATAACAAAACTACACTATTCATTGTTATTTTTTAGTAAAGCAATGTCATTTTTGGCTTGCATCCGCAATGGTTAGATTGATTTTTAATAATTGTATGAACAAATCATAAATCCATGGAAAAAACTCATTCTCTATTCTCTGACAATAAGTACAATATTTCTTCAAAAAAGAAAAAAACATTATTCTATTATGTTCTTTTGTTGAGTTTTGTTCTAACATTGAAAAATATTTTATTGTTCTTCATATAAAAAACTATTATTTTCTTCGTCCTGAATAAATTGTGAAAATTTGATTTGAAATGATTATTATTGTATATATTGATTTTGATATTTCTGACGATTTTATCATCGTGAGTATAGAGAAAATAATATGAGTGGATGAATAGAGAAAAAATATTGATGAGAAAAATGATATAATATAAAATAATGATATATGATATTTTTTGACACTAAATTGATGTCATTTATGGAACTATTTAATTTACGTCACGTTTATTTTTAATAATATATCGTTCTTTATATGAGATAAAGAGAATAATTTATATTAAAATTAAGCGATTGTGGTTGCGATGGGGAGTGATTATTGATATCTAGAGAATAACCCTTTCGACCAGTACTCCTAAAATCTAATTTCTGTTATCAATAATTCTTAACATCGAGATAAATTGCTTCTTTTTTTTCCAACACCCTAAAACATTGGAACCACCATCGCCCCCACCATGCCAACCTGGCTGTTGCCGCCACCGTAGTCTAAACAAGACACCCGTTGAAGAGTAGCATAATCATGAATCCACCTGTGAGGATACGAAGAGGGGATGGTGATATGGACCGGCAGAATGTCATTTCTATCCGACTGAACAACCATCCTCTGTTATTGCATGGGACGCACTGATTCATTCCATTCTTATACTAACATACATACAACTGATATTATTTGTTACGCTTTCTACAGCTCCAAAAACAGTACACGGCTCAAAATGTTAAGCGTAGGACGCGAAAAAGCTATAAGCATATCACAGCGTCTCTTGCTGCGGGTGAAACCTGCTGATTAGCTCTATTCTTCCCTGCAAGAAGAAAACGGGGAACATAAGCGTTTAAGTCGATAGTTTACTAGCATACAAGGTGATAGATGTTTTATCGATGACTTACCTAAAAAACTGTATCTTCTCCCCCATCGCAAACAATGTACCTCGAAGCTAACAAAAGTGAGTGACAACTAACATACAACGGCTGCATCAGGTCGCGGATGCCTCCCGCAGAAGTGTAAGCCCATAATAGATGTTGATCACTGCATTACCGGGTTTTGGTCTGCTTCTACATCAAAGAAACATGAGAATCTCCTCGTCATCAGCTTCTCCTATTACCAAGAGCAGATTGCTGCAAATGACGGTTAACTCGCAACCTCAACAAGATCAGCTTCAGTGTCACTGTCGAGTGAACAACACTTGCTACCTTTTCTCTTGACTGCAACCTCAGTTCCATGTAATTCGGCGATTGCATCACCTTTTTCAGCAACAGATTCCTCAGTTCCATGCACTTCCGCGATTGCATCACCATTTCCAGCAACAGATTCCTCAGTTCCATGCACTTCAGCGAATCCATCACCATTTAAAGCAACAGATTCCTCAGTTCCATGTACTTCAGCGATTGCATCACCATTTAAAGCAACAGATTCCTCAGTTCCATGAGTTTTCTGTTCAATCTCAAGGATTGTATTTTTCACATCTCCAGAGTTGTCCTCAAACACAGCCTCATCAACGCCACCATTTGCTTCTACAAAGGGTTTCACATCTCCTTCAGCAATCACCAAGTCCACTTGATTGATCACAACTTCGAACGTCACAACGTCCGAGGGATCATGAGCATTTATCAGATCAGAAGATTCTAAAGGACCATCTGAAGTTATGGCAACAGAGGGTTCCTCATTGGTTATAACATCAGCTGAATCACAGCGATCATTTGCTGCAGAATCAGTTTCGCCAATGGTTACATCATTAGATGATACCGAGAAGACATTTGGGGATACGACATAACCATCTGGAGAAACTGGCATCCCATTTAACGAAGCTTCATAACCATTTGGTGACACCGGATAACCATTTGGCATAACTGGATAACCATTTGCCGATACAGGATAATCAGCTGACATCCATTGTTGGGCTGGTAGAAACTGAGCAGCATGAGGGCTCATTATTCTTGGAAGACTGAAGTGACTTGCATCTCGAACATGATCGCCATTGTGGTACCCAGGCTTTCCACGCCCGCTCCGGTTCCCAGATCTATTATAACCACCTGACAGCCTAGGGCCATATGGAACCCTGGCGGTAGCCGATTGATGAGGTGATCTGCGAATGTGGCTGACTGGAAGCAAGGGCGGAATATTCACTGGACGGGGCAATATTCCTCCATGATCATTATAACTTGGAACCGCAACTGAACTATAGAATGGAACAGTTGAAGGATTGTAAGGAGCTGCAGATGCAGAGAGTTTCTTGGCCGTCTCTTTGCCTGCTTCTACTGCTTCAAGTTTTTCACCATTGACCTCTTCGAGTTTCTCGAACACAGCTAGTTCATTTTTCTCATTGGATGTAGAAGGTGATATGCTGTCATCTTTACTCCGGAAACAACTTGCATCTTCATCGTTGCTCATGGGTGATGTTCCATTAGCAGGGGATTCATGCCTGTGCTCCGCGGAAGTTTCGCTAGAGATTTGATTCTCAGAAGAGAAGGAAGAAGCAGAGCTTCCCCCAACCGATTCTGCATCAGAGAGTGCATCCACATAATTTGGAGTAGTTGAGTCTTTTGGACTCATCAAGACATTGGAGATGATTCCACTTTCTCCCGTCCTTTCCTCCACTTTCGCAGTTGATACAGCAGTGGCATCATCAGCAATCGCTTTTTCCACCTCGATGGCACTTCCTGTCTGAGCAACTTTATCATCCGCTACTGTCATCCCATCCACCTTAACCGCTTCCACTGCCTTTTCTTTCTGCTCTTCAATTACGACTTCCTTTTTTGTCTCATCATTTACAGGCCTTGGAGCCTTATCTTCATCTGCCTTCTTGGCCACTCCATCTTTGCAACTAGTTGATCCCGTTGCAGTCATCTCCTTTCTGACTCCAGCATTTGCTTCCGAAGAGAGACTATCGTTTGGCAAACTTTCAATAACTGCTTTCACAATTGTGCCTGGCGGGGCTAGAGCCACCTCTTTGTAGGAGAAAACTTTTCCGGCAGTCTGAACCGTGAGCGACCCAGTGCCTGAAGCAAAAACAGCACCTTGTTCAGGTGTAGCTGGACTACTTGGTGCAGATTTAGGGCCTGTAGACTTCTCAGTTACAACGGTTAAGGTGGCCGGCTTATTCTGCGTCGGACTGAAGCTTGCACTCTTTTCAAATTTCTTGGCTGTGGGATGATCTGGAACAGCAGAAGCAGGCTCATTGGCAATGGGCCTCGGGGACGGGGAATTCCTGGGCTTCGCTCTGACCCTGGATGGCTGGTTCATAAAGCTCGTGTTAAGCTTTCCTAAGCTCGGCCTCCTAACAGTAGAAGTCTTGCGGCCTGCAGCTGACTGCCCTTTTGGGACTGCTTCTTGCCATCCCTCGTCAGAAACATCATCTTCGGATGGGCCGTCATTTCGGTATGTCACTGACTGAACAGTAGGGTTTATCTGGAGCTTCTTATCCAATACTTCCATAAATTGTGGATCAGATTTGTTATCTTTGTCGCTGTTATTATCAGGAACCACATCTACTGATGAAACTTCATCTTTCTGAACTACACCGTCAACTATTTCCCCGTTTTGCTCAGGTTTGCTTTTGACCTATCGAAGAGCTGATCAATAAAAGCATGTACAGTAATAACGAGAGAGAATCAAGATGAGAACGAAACAGGGTGCATGAAGGTTATGTACCTTTTCCCGTGCTTGTTTCCTCTGAGCTTCTCTTGCCTTCAGTTCTGCTTCTGGGGCAATAAAATCCAGGAGGTCTGATACACTGTTTCGAAAGAATGAAGTCAGATGTAAAATGATTTATGTAACTGGAGAAGTTCTATGGAACACCACACCATCCTTGATCAGTAGGGGTCTGTAGGTACAGGGAAGAAAGAATAGAACAGAAGGTTAGAGGCAACAGGGATTATAATGCTTCCACGGGTGTAAGAGAAACGAATTAAAGTAATACTCTCGTTCAGGTGTATAATGGGTTTTTCCAACATCTAATTAACTCAAGGTGAAGTGCAGGCAGAGAAAAAACTTGAGTCCTGATACCATCCTTACAAGAAAGGTACCTTAAGTGGCCTTTGGTGGAAATTGAGGCATCTGGTTTTGGAGTACCATTGCGTGCAGCCTCTTGCTGCTCTAGAGCCTTCGATTCAAAGTATTCAAGCCATGCAGCCGCATCCTATCAATGTTCAACAATAAAAGCTGAGAATCGTAATAAATAGTGGTACAATGGATCCATATCGAATTCAAACAAGATATAACCTGTGTCCGTAGATCTTCAGATCCAAGTTTTGCCTGTAGTATCTGTAGAGTGGTCTGTTCATGTTGAACGCTTAAGGAGTATGCTTCCATAAGAGAAAGAGCAATTGCTATCGCATGGTAGCTGGCTGCAGTCTGATAAGCATGGTTTAGTGCAATTGTTAGTTACACCATTTTCCTTGACCTAAAAGAAATAACTGCATGGTTTAGTGCAGTCTGATAAGCATGGTTTAGTGCAATTGTTAGTTACATCATTTTCCTTTACCTAAAAGAAAATAACTTTGCAGTTATTCACAGCACCTCTTTCGGTCGTTTGTGAACCATATCAAGGTGGTTTTTTCCAATCAATTGGAGGAGGTAAGCCTCTTCTTTAACACGGTACAAAGAATAACCCAGGATAGTCTGTCTATTTATGGATTAAAAAAATTATTCTGGATCCAGAATTGCTCATCGTGTTCTTGATCGTCAGTGGTGGAGTAGAAGGAATAACCTGAATATGATCAGCTCCCAGCAGTCTTTGGTTGCATTTCAAGGCCTCATGAAGATATCTTAGAGCGACATGGACGTTTCCCAGGCCTTCTTCCATCATCGCTACATTAATATAGGTCGCGGCAGTATTTGGATGAGAGGACCCACAAGTTAAATGTAAGAGATAGAGCGCCCGGTTTACATATCTAGGCAAAATCAGAAGCGAAGTATTAGATGTACTTCAGAGAGGATGGATGGAGAGAATCGCAAATTCGTTCACAGATGCTATCTAGGTGTTGCAAAAGGTCATTATGAAGTTCTAATGACGAAATCCAGTTTAATAATCGACCACCTAACAGGGAGATGGATAAAAAAAAAAGGCATACTTCAAGGCCAATTCTGTATGCTGAAGTCGATAGTAAAAAACAGCCAAATCCCCGTAACTCTTCATTGTGTCCGGATGATCCAGTCCGAGCTCCCTTTCGTTTATGTCTAATGCCTTCTGCTGGTATATGGTCACCTAGATTGATAATAGAAAACAAAAGGCATTACTTAGTCCTGAAAATTGTAAGAAACATTTCAAGCAAACTTTGCTCAGCGAATCATGATGTCTTGCACATATAAGCGTATTACCTGATTGAAATCCCCAGTATGGTACAAGACGACAGCCAGAAGGCTATATGCTCCAGCAGTCATCCGATGGTAAGGACCACATACAGCAATGAGCTTG
>LIEC01012552.1:228086-272824 GCA_001925005.1 Drosera capensis | reverse complement strand
GTTGTTAAAAAATAACTACGATATTTTATTTCTTAAAATTGACTATCAGAATGACATTATCAAATACCTCTTGTAAAATCAAAATTATGTTCATTGTATTTTTTTTTCTTTCATCAGCTCTTTTTTCTCCTCCACAATCACATTATACATGACAACCCAAATAACATCATGAGTGTGCAAATTTATGTTATTTTCACTCAAAGTTGTTATTTGGGTTGTAAAAAATAAAAAATGATGGAGATGCTTAGAAACAGAAATACGATCAATCAGAAGAAATGCATGTCCGGCTCTTCCTCTGCTCAGATCCACAATCAATCCTACATCCATACGAGGATTCGATGGAGGCCCAATTCGATGATCATCTAATTGCTTAGAAGAGTTAAAGATCAGAAGGCCAAGATGGAGTGGGATCGAGTTTCATCGATAGCTCGGGAGTTTGTAAGAGAAACGGAAAACAGAGATGAGAATTGAATCTTTGTGAATATGAGAAAAGGCTCTTATATACTGGTGATGAGAAAGGCATGATGATGCGTGTAGCAGGAGTTGATGCTTCCCCAAATTAAGTGGCAAATTTTTAGTTGCTCCAATTAATTCCCTATTTTATGTTCAGAGCAAATCCAATATTTCGACATCATTTGGATATAGATAAATTTTTAATGTGATTATGAATAATATCAATTAATTAAGATTTTATGGATTGTTAAAAAATGATATTTGTTATTTTTATTATCAAATTTGACAATCAATATCACAATGTCAAATTTTATCATGGTCAAAAATGAACTATTGGAGTAGATTTTGTAAAACCATTGTTAAATTTTAACAATAGCAAGTTATTTTATTGGTCTATCATGGATGCCCTAAGCTCTACTAATTCAAGCCATATGTTTCCCAATCTGACACACCTTTTCCCCGTAACGTCACATCCACCTTTTATCACTAATTTGTGCTCCAAATCATGTCGAAGTATAACAAGGTTAATGATAAATGATATTTTTATATAAAATAAATATTTATTTTGATTATGAATGATCTTAAATTATTAAAATTTTATAATGTTATTCTAGAGATATTCATGTTATAATATTATCATGTGATAAATCAACAGATAGAAAAATATCACGTGTTGTTTTTCTTTATATATTGGGATTCGTACATTAAATTTTGTGTGTAGATAAAATATGAAAAAAAAATCATTTCCATCACAATTACCAAAAAAATAACTTACCCATTGAAATAATATTTTGGAGCCTTAACTATAATTTAACTATACCTACCAAAACCTATTGCATTGATCTTACTCCTACACTTGCAAAAATAGAATACTGTGTCTTGCTGTTCCCAAGACACAATAGCGACCAACGAGCTGCAATTGAAATTTTAAGCTCCAAGAGAGTTTGAAATTGGAATTAAAAAGTAAAGATCATGTAAACGGTATAGACATGAAGAAGCAAATCAATTACAATAGGGAACCGACAGGCGGTGGTGCCTAAAACATGACTTGAATATTCATATCCAGAAATCAGAAATCAGAAATCAGAAATCAGAAATACGGGGAAAAGGTATCATGTATCGTTGAACAATCAGAAATCATGCATCTGGAACAATCTACTCGGAAAATCTCAGTAATTTGCAAAGCAGCTACTAGAAGCAGGAGAAATACGGGGAAAAGGTATCAAGGAATAAGATGGCGGGTAGGAACCCTTACGCCATGATCTTTGCAGACCTCACAAATAGGCTATCCACAACCTTGCCCACATTGGCAATCGTCTCCAATGTAGCCGGATAGATAGCATCTGTCTTCGGATCCTCAAAAATCACAAGGCAGCCTGCGCCTTGATCAAGAGTACCAGCAAACTTCTTGTCCAAGATCATCTGAGATAATTTCCTTCCAACATGATCTGTAGGCAACTCAATCAAGCTCAGCCACATGAGCAATCTCGACCCTGGAGAATGGCTCAATCAACCTGCACAAGTTCTGCTCCATCAAGGTATCATACAGGGATGAAAGGTGCCTATGAACAATGGGATCTTCCTCCAGCTGGGCCTTGTAGTTATGAAGAGCAGTCTCAAAGAGCTTCAAAGACCGCTTGGATTGCGCATCAGCCACAGCTTTCATGGCATCTAGATCTGGTCTCAAGTACTGGAGCCCTGCTTTGGATGATATGATTCCAGCCACATCATCTGCTTGATTCACCATGATCTTGCACAAACACATATACTTGAGGCTGTACACTGCTTGGGGATCTTCAAGGGCGTTGAAAGCCTCAAACGCCTCGAAGAAATAGCTGTAACCAGTCTTATAGTCTTTCTCTTCCGCGTGGATGATACCGCTCTGCAAGTCTATGGTCCCCTGTTGAGCCGGAGGGACATAAATTGCGTTGGCAGCCATTCTAGCAGCTGTGAGTGAAGCCTTAGCCTTAGGAAGGTTCCTCAAAGAGAAATGCAACCTACTCTCCAGCAACTCTATCTCCACAAGAAGAAGCTTGTCATCCAGCCGCCCAACTTCCTTAATCAGACCGAAAAGGAGAGTCAGTGCCTCTCTGCACGAGTCCACTGTACCATCTCTTTGCATAGAGACATTTGGAGGTCAGATGGGCCTGGAATTTAGCTACCGCATCGATGATCCACGGGCAATTTTCACAGTTTTTGCCTTTGGTATCACAGAGAAGAAAGGCCTTAATTGTGTGAGCAGGCTCCGCAGATCCTCCGCCCTACTTTCTTGTTTGAGAAGTTCAGTCAAATTGGTAATAGCTTGTTCTTTAATTGAAAGAGCTTCTGATGAAGAAGAAGGATTCTCAAGGACCTGATACAGGATCGATATTGCCTCAGATGGGTTCCTCGCTTCCAAAGCCAGAGCAATGGAGTCAGTGGTTGCATGGAGATGAGATGACGCCATTGTAGCTTCTTATTCAAACTCCTTCAGAAATGATAGTTGTTAAAGATACAATACAATGTCATTCAGAAATCAAAGAATACACCCATAGTATACATATAAAAAGGCAAACTTCGTCAGGATAACAATTAGCTGATATCTCATATCGGACAGACAAAGAACCCTACCAAATGATATCAGCAGCATGGAACAAACCTAAACCAAACCAAGTACTCTGGCACCATGAAGAATCAGATACATACTGCTCTTTACTCCTAATCAGCACTATGGATTAATGATTTTATCAAATGATCATTACTCTGAACTATTTGACCAAATTGTTATTCGCAAATGAATATAAACCGACCAACTCCATGACTAGGGACAAAAAAGAGCGACATCTCTCACTTTAAAATTAGAAACACCATAGCAATCCACATCATCATGACGATTCAGTGTCGACTTGATCAAAAGTGGAATCTGCATCTCAGCCCTACAATAAGACTTGACCCACAACAACATTCTAAAGCTACATAGATATGCTAGTTGCAGAAATACAATTGTAGAATAACAAAGAAAGCCCTATGCGTGATGTCGGCTACATGCATACAACAACGTCAGTCTCCAACCAAAACAGATTAATCAACTCTAAAATCCACTTCTCAAACCGGCAATTCATCCCTCATACTAATCCCCCAACCCCGCTTCTCGTATTCGCCATTTTCCAATCCTACTCCTACACTATCACTACTGAACTCCACTCAATTCCCCAAGTCCACCGATTATTCCACCGCTCTACCCACAAACTCGCATCCCAACACAAGCTCTTCCCTGGGCATAACCAAGCTGCCAATAACACTCCCACGCAGGATCAAAAACCCTAACACCACTCTCACCAACTCCGGCTTCCCTCAATTCACCACACTGAGCAAGAAACATCACGAAAGTTCAAAACCCTAGCCGAAAACTCCGATCCCAAGAGAGCGGAACAAATCGAGATTATGCGATAGAGTTGAGGGACTTTGATTGAGGCAAGTGCGTATCTGAATTGAGTGGAATTTAGATTGCCTTGCGAAAGCAGGGGATTTTGGGATTCGCAGTGGTTTGCTCCGACTATGGGTTGTTCTGTTTGTGCGAGAGAGTGAAAGAAGAGGCAAACTTTCCACAGCACGGTCGATGTGTTTGTTTTTATAGTCCTTGGTTTAACGTGCTTTCTCAAAAATATTTAGTTTTAACCCTTAAATTGGGTTCTTCTACGTATTTTACGTTGTGTCTTCAATTTAATTCAAATATTTTGATCATTTATAAAAATTTATGTATATATTGAATTATAAAGGTAATGATTTTTTTTGTGAGTGTATGAAAGAAAAATGAGAAAAAAAGACAAAAAAAAAAAAGATAATGAGATGCGTTAACGTCATATAAAATATGTGCATTTTGATAGTTTTGTATGAAAAAAGATTTCGAATAAATAAATTTTCATTTATTTTTTGAACAACTCAAATAAAAAAATATTGTAATTAAATTGAGACGAAGCAATATATGATTAGATTGAGCTACATAAAATGTTCATATAAAATAATATTCTTTCTGCTATATATTCCTTTCGTCTCATAATTTTTGTAACGGCATGCATTTCGAAGTGTTATGTTTTATTGCTAACTATATCAACAGATCTTAAATTGATTCACGATTAAAGTTCACAACTTAATGTATCATTAATGTTCAAATTTCATAATAATTTGTATAAAATGAAGTTAGATCGTACTAAATTAGATCTCGAAATATGTGTGGTTGTAAAAACAATTTTGGGACGTAGCGAGTATCTAACTTTACCATGATTAGACCTTTATTTGTATAATATCTTACGTTGATAAATGTTGATATTATTAGGGGGAATTATGTAAAAATCCCTAAATGAATTTGACTTCACATAATAGTATCCAAAATCTTCTAGCATAGATATGGATATCCTAAATTAAAATCACATATAATTTGGTACCTGTTCCTTAACCTAACCACATCACACCTACAACTTAACGCAACCAACTTCTCTCCAAAAATCATCCTACCTGACAAACCCGAATTCCTCCACTCCCCTCCCACGAACTATCACGCCATAGCCTCTGAACTATCTCTCCCTCTTTACACCGCGTCTTTCTCCTCAACCACCCATAACCCAGAACCATTCCATCTTCTCCCTCAATCACCGACCCTCAAACCGTCCCCTTCTAACTCTCTAACATCAAACCTCGTTCCTGAACGAACTCTCTTAACCATTTCTCATCAACAATGATTCCCAAAAAGAGAATTGTATCGATTGATCATGAATCGGTCAGGAAGCGTGCGAAAAAGGATGGGTTTTCGAAGGAGTCGAAGATAACTCAAATTTTAATCAGGTTTGTGAGACTCAAATCGTAAAGTTTTATTTATCAATTCTTCAATGACATGCTTGATTCATCAATTCTTAAATGACATGCACTGTGTCTTATTGGATTATGCACTGTTTTTTGATTTGTAGCTCACAGAGTAGGACATCGGCAACGAGAAACCAATCCAAGGCCTAGGCAAAAAGGAAAGTGGCAATTTTGCAAACAAGGTCCTCTCTTTCTTATTTCAATGACAAGATGCAAACGTTCAAGAGTGTTGTTTCATCAACATGTATGGCTAAGCTCAGAACCACTTCCTTTTATCTATTTCTAGATACTCCTTCTCGCCACACTCACATAGTTAAAGGGGATTCTGGACTCATTTAGTGTCCAACTGTTAGGGCTCAGGATTGGGGTTGAGCAAACTATAGTTTCACTTACAAAAGAACAAATTTTATTGATTGTGGGTTTGAGATCGATTGGTTTGAATGTGAATTGCCAATCGAGATTGGAAAGCTCAACTCTGAAGAGGTTATTCAATGGAAAAGAAAAAAATTACAACAAGAGCCCTTGTTTTTAAGAAACTGTTAAAGTTGGCTCGAGGGGAGGATAAGCGTATAGTGGGGGGGGATTTTGTTTGAGTTTTTGTATTTTTTTCTTTGTAACTATTTTTTATTCCCGAGGACAACCTTCTATACCCCCTATTTTTGTTTCTCATATGTTGATAATCTCTATATGATTGGAGAATATGCTTGGGGAGCGGCTGTTTACAAGTAGGTTGCAGACGGCATCATCAAGTATAAATCATTCAAACACAAAATGGCTACTAAAAAAGGGGAAGAAAAAAGAGGGTGATCAAGAGAAACCACATGTAACTCCCTACTTCGAGGGATGTGCGTACACATTGTTGTTATGAAATCTTAATTTTCTCTCCTTTTAAACTTTGATTTTACACTGTGATTGAGTTAAATATCAGTGTAACCTTGTTTGACATGCACTGTAATCTTGTTCGACATGCACCGTATAGTTCATAACATAAATGAGAGACTATGACTCAGTTATATGTGCTCTGTAATCATGTTAGATTTGCAAAATAATCTTGTTTGGCATTCACTGTATTGTTGATAATATTGATTCGCATGTAGGCTTGGGTGTACGAGATATTTGAGGGCAAACTCTTGATTCCAAAGGAGCATGTGAGAATCCCACGAATATTTCTTTGGATTGACAACAAGAGTGTAACGGTGGACAACAAGAAGAAGTTATTTGCTGAAGTTTACTCGCATGAGATCGTATCTATATTCCCAAGCAAAGAAGAGAGGTTGCTCCTAATAAGTGAAGTTGAACCATCATCACAATAGGTAAATTTGTCGTATGCATTGACAATGTAGATACTTATAAACTATATTAAATGCATAGATGAACTGTCAATCGAACTGTTGTGAATTGTAGAACTAAGAGGATGAAGTTGATGATGAAGATGAGAAGAATGGATTAGATGTGGAGAAGAATTCAGAAAAGAATGAAGAATCATAGCTGGGGGATTTAGAGGAGGAAGATTCTAGTGTTGGAGAGGGAGATTAAGAGGAGGAGGGGCATGATGATTCAAAAAGAGAAGATGAAGAGGTAGGAGAAGAGAAAGAAGAGAAAGAAGAGAAAGAAGAGATGAATAATTCAAGAAAAGAAAAAGAAGAAGAGAAGGAAGAAGAAGAGAGACAAGAGAATATAAAAGGAACAGAAGGATGAAAAGGAGCTCTTCAGTGGGGGGTGAAGTTGTAGGTCGAAGAGTGAAAGGAGTTGATGCATTCACGCTGGTTCGTGCTGTTTGCCAAAGCTTGCAGGAGGAATTTGCTGGTTTACCTGATCCATCTACTATTACTTGAGTTGTCAAAAGACGAACCAAACATAGCAAACGAACAAAACGACAATCTTGGAGAATTACACCAAAGAAGCATGGTGCCAGAAAGGCAGAAAAAAGTAGCCCATTATCGTACCATCGTCATTGTCCGAAAAAAGTCAATGAAAAAAGTTTTTTATCGTTTCAAAGGGAATGCCCGGGATTAGTGTAATAGAACTCCTTTCAATCGAAGATCAAGAGTTAATGCAGCGTTTATTCAGCACATGTGACATAAAGTGAGTTCTGTCTTATTGTTGTTTT
Organism: Drosera capensis; assembly: GCA_001925005.1. NCBI lineage: Eukaryota > Viridiplantae > Streptophyta > Magnoliopsida > Caryophyllales > Droseraceae > Drosera > Drosera capensis. The sequence goes on along the minus strand of LIEC01012552.1, from coordinate 265,422 downwards.
TAAACTCACTTGTTTCTTTCTTTAAACTATTATCTCACATAGTTTGAACTGCAATTTATAAGGTATAGAACTGCATGTCATAGAACTCACTGTCTGATTGGCTCGCTCTAATTTATTACAAAGAAAGTTTCTAGGATAATCCAACCGATGATGGTTGTGACTGGTTAGCGGGAAAGGATATCGCCCTCCTGTTGAAGAACGAGGCGCTTAGTGGTGACGTGATCAATTACATAATGTTCGTGATAATTTAAGGAACAGATTGCACTTATTAGAGGCTTGAGATATTGGTAAGAATTGTTATTTAGGTTGATTATAATTACACTTCTAATTTCAATGGATATTGAAATGAAGATTGTCATGCATTGTCTTTACATGGATACTCTACAGGGAACATTTGCATCAATGGTAAAGGAGGATGAGAGCAAATGGAGTAAGGATATCCTGGTTATCAATTTGGAATTGATGAGTAAACATCTTCAGACCTGGATTAGGAATAACACCAAGGAGAAGTTCTTGTCTTCTCGATTAGTTCTGATCCCTCTTCATGATCGAGAGGGGTGGCATTGGAGTCTTTTAGTTTTGGATACCTAATCAGAAGAACCAACTCACTACGATTCCAGTCGCGTGAATTGGAAGCGACTGCCACATCAAGGGGTAGTTCTTGTTATTTTTCTAAGTTTATGTTGTTGTATATCTTATGGAATCAGTACATCAATGTTTTCTTCTCTTCTTTTTCTTTTTTCTTTTTTTTTTGTGAAAATTACAGGCCTAATTTATGGAGAATTACATCAATATGCTATATGAGATGGAATATAAAGTGGAGTTGAAACAAGATCAAAAGTGTCAACAACAGGAGGATGACATAGCGTGTGGAGTTTTTATTTGTTTGTGGGCAGAAGCGGTCGCGGCGAATACTTCTGACGAGAGACGTTGTTTTGACATTGCTCAAGAAAGAGCTCGATTAGATTTGAAGCTACTACGTCATAAGTATTGTGAATTTGAGAGGCCGGGCAAACGAATCGTAAACTGTCCTGATGTTGTAGAAACAATTGTCATTGCTAATATTATGAAATGCAGTTCTATGTAAAGTTACCTACCATTATGCCATGAATTATTGATTTGTAATGAACTGCATCATTTGAACTCTCAAAACAAAATGTCATGAACTATATTATACTTTGTAATGATTTGCATGAGATCGACTATCGTTTCATACACAGATGATAATATCATTTTGTCATGAAATATTGATTTGTCATTAATGATGATGATGCAAACAAATAATTTGATGACGTACAATATGAACTGGATAATATTTATTTATGAACTGAATGATAAAAAATGCATGCACTGTATGAATTATATGAAGTTTTGAATCTATGAAGATGCATAGTAAGTAGTTGATGAGAGATAAATTACATGACAGCATTTATATTATACTCCAACAATGATGCACTTGATGAGTGTGAAGTTGATAAAGATTCATTCATATTCACTTGATGACATTGTAAACATTTGTATAAAGTTGATGAGGTTTCATCCAATCGAGTATGATGTTAGTTCTTTTAGGGAAATTTTACTCCAATGATGCACTTTCAATATAGTTTGTAACGAACTGCCTCTAAAGTTCTACATGAAATGTAAATATATCGAATGTAAACTGTCAAGGGTGACAATAAGATAAGGGCATAGATCAATTGGATATGTTGTAAGCATTATAAAATATTTATGTTTTAGCACAAAAAGTCTACCAACAACTCCATACATTAATTCTCATTGTTCATTGACATGAATTGTGCCTTTGTACAAATGAAATATGCTAATTATTATACACGAACTGTTATGAACTAAAGCTATGAACATGACTTTAACTTGTGAACTATGATGTAGTGTCATGAAGAGTCATGTTGTCATCAGATAGTGTCATGCACTATCATTTAGTGAACTACAGGTAGAGTAAGTCATGAATTGTCATCCATTTAGTGTTGAACTGTCATGAACTGTAGGTAGAGTAAGTTATGAACTATGATGTGGTGAACTACAGGAAAAGTAAGACATGGACTGTCTATTCACCTACGATGCACTGGTATCAGGGAATGCATGAACTATATTTTTAATAACTAAGAATTGAATACAATACATATTGCCACAGATACGAGACTTTATGATAGTTCTATGAATTTATAAAAAACATATCGATATTTTATATAGTTTAATCACCATGGATTGTGTTTTGACAAGTATGCCTATTGTGCCCATGTCTGTGGTAGCGAGTGCACGTCATCGGTCGTGAACTGACGTGAGAAGGTATCCTCCTGGTCCTCCTTCGGCTTGGTTGTATTCGTACATCCAGCGCCCTTATCTTAAGTAGATCAAGAGGAATCACAGGCTGCGGTTACTATGGAATCGGGTTAACAACCTCTCTGTAAGTTTCCCCGTGCATCTCCACTGTGAAGAACGATTCACAATATTCAACCAAACGATCACCTTTTGACTCAATGGCTGCACATGTATATTTGCATGGAATACCATTTACCTGTCATTCCTTACAAGTGCATGTCTTTTGCTCAAGGTCCACAACATGGGTCGAATCTTTATCAATCACTTCTAACTTGAAATGGGTTGTGCGATGAAGCCTTAAACCACGACTTGCTTCATAGGCAAGATCAAGTTTTTTATAGAACCGGACACAAAGTGGTAGCTCCGTTGAAATCAATCTCTCTTCGTTCATACATAAGCTTCATAATTTGGATCCGAATGTGATCAACTATCGCGATCATCGGTAGGTGACGAGAAACTCTAATCAACTATTGAACCATTTGGCCAGATTATTCGTCATAAAAAGGGCATTTGCTCAACATTCTGGCTGTGAATCGGAGATTAAATTCCTTGACGGTGGCATTACGCTAACAATCTTATTGATGTTTGTTTGAAAAACATCAACTGTCATCCCATATGCTGCACTATCAAAGACATTAATCCAATGCTCTTTGTTGAGATTAGGGTATTTTGTGAGTACCTAAAAGAAACCAATAAAGTAAATTGTTAGTTATATTGTACACGATTGCGTCTAGATCCTCCCATGCATAGTATTGAGTAGACTAGTGAACTGCATTAAAAAAAAGCTATGAACTGTAAATAATACAGAACGATACCTCCTTGTTAAAGTTGTCGATAAGATTCAAGCAGTATGAGTGATGAGCATTCTGAAAATATTGAGGAACTACATTCAACAGCCCTTTATGTCGGTCCGAGAAGAAGGTTTACTCATGCCACGCTCCACCATTATATGGCAACAATGCTCGATCGAATTGATCACAGAATCATGCCTAATTCTCATTATTTTCTGCTTCAACCACACTGAAATAAATGGGGAACATTTGATTCTTACTATCCAGTGCTATTACGGACAGAAGACAACCTCGGTATTTTCTTTTTAAGAATGGTCAATCAAGGAACACACAAGGTCTATATCCTCGGAGAAATCCAATCTGATAAATTGCCTTGATTCATTATTCACCTCATACTCTGCAATGCTCTCAGGATTCGAGATCCTCAAATTGCTGTAATAAGTGCGCAATTGATTGAATGAACATCTAGACCTCCCATGAATCTCATTTAAGGCATGCTCCTTCCTTCACCAAGCATGATGATAACGTAACTCAAAACCATACTTGTCTTGTACGTCCTTCACAATCTCCTTAAGGGCATAGCTAGGAGTATGACGTAACTTCCTCTTAACAATATTTGCAACCTAAACAAATTTTGCTTTTGGATGACCCGGATCTCCTAAGACGCTTTCACAAGTGTGCGTAAGGTTGCATTTTATGATTGCAAACTCCCCATCTCTCTTTGATTTAGATGCATAAACTCGCCAGTTATAGTTCACATCGACGTATGAAACAACGTTCTTTTCAAAAGTGTTTTTCTTGAACTTCAAATCACGCCATGTAGAAATGACATAATTTTTAATCACTACCCAAAACTCTTATGCGCTTCCGAATGTCTGAGCTACGCCTTCAATGGATTCACGCCATAATTCGATGGATATGTTATCATTGTTTGTTATGGTCATACCACTTGGGCTTTCATTGTTACATGATTTGTACACCAGAAAACTACCCATTAAGTTTCATTAATTTCACATGATGTATTGTATTAATTGTATGAATAAAAGACATAAATTGAATAGTTTGACAATCATGAACTGCCAGGTATGAAAGTTATGAACTGAAAAAAATATATGTTATGAATTATCGGGTATAAAATCATGAATTACAAGCATAACTGTGGGATAATCGCACACTCGATGAGCTACTCCTTGGAGGTGGAGGTGTAACAAACCTCTTCGAACCTTCTATCTCGATAACGCCAATATTAGCGCATGTGCACATATGGAACATGTTCGCCACATCGCTATCAATGGACAACGTTACCTGACATCCAATTTGTGATGCAAAATAACGTAACACCACATTTATTGGAATTATTTGAGGACATCCTTCCAACAATTACTCGTATATCTTCACCAACGATATGGAATTTCTTACATTGAATGAATAACAGTTCCCTTCAAACGAATATAGAGCTACTAGTTCCACCTCTAGCGGTTATGGTCCTTTTAATGGTTCCATTGAGCTACAAACAAAACATAATAAAATAATAAATATTGAAATTTAACTTGTGTTTAACTGAATTGAATCTCAAATGATATGAACTGTGAAAAAAAAATCAAATGTGAACTATAAGAACATAGACTGTGAAGAACAAACAAACAACATAGTGAACTGTCTCAAAAACAAACAATGAACTGTAACTTTCATACCATTATACCATCTCGCATCTTAAAAATCTTTAACGTTTTCTTTAAATCATTTGAGAAACCCATTTATCATGATCATAAATTGGTCTTTGAAAGCATTATAGAATCACAGAGTTCGCAAACAAGACATTCATACCATAGAAGCACATTTGACAAACATTGGGTACCATGAAAAACACACCAAGCATATGGTTACCTTATCTCGTCGGACTATTTTCTTTACTTCTAAAGCCCTTTCTCCTTCGTTCTCCTACTTCCCTTGGTCCCCTAACATGTTAGAATGTTTTCTTAACATTTGTTTCATGATTTAAATTGAATTCACTACATAAAGACTTGGTTTTGATCTTTACCGAGCAAGCTTATCAAGATAGCACGTCGGGGTTATTTTGGCCTATATGCACCACAACCAAGCTTCTCCTATGTTGTATAAGATCTCCTCTAATCTTCGAGGGGTTTCTCCTAACTAGCCTTGAAGAAAACACACCGACCTTGGTTCTAAGTCTCCTGCATACTTCTCAATCTTTTCTTTCTTTGTTTTGGTCTCAAGAGTGTCTAAACACTCTTTAGTTTAATATAGTTAACTACTATGGTTTTGAATAGCTATTTCTCTCTCTACGATTTTGGGGGAGATCCGCGACTGTTCACGTGGTGAATCCGGGCACGGCGTTACTGTTCACGGAGTTGGCCGAATTCGGAGTTGCGAAGTGCGAAGTTTACTGTTCACGCGGTGAATCCACATGGAATGGTTGTTTGTGGACACGATGTGGTTGTCGGGAAGGGGTTTGTTATTGAAGATGATGTTGCTGAAATTGGAAACTCCATTGTTGTGCAGGATTGTAACCCGGAAATGGAAAAATCGACAAAACCCTCGGTGAGTGCTGTTCACGTGAACCGTAATATAAAGAACACGAAAAGTAGTATTCACGTGAACAGTAAAATTTCAAATTTTCGGAATTTGGATGGAAATACGTCTCGAAGTCATGAACCTATCCACCTTAGGCATCAAATTCGAGGTCGAAGTCGTGTTCCGACGTGAAACTTTGACGCCACGCAAGATTCCTTTGGCCAAGGACGAACCTTTGTGTCGATGATGAATTCTAATCCGTTGGATAGGAAGATGAAACTCAATTTCGTCGTGCCGATCTATGAGGATGGTCGAATGATTTTCGAACCATCGAGGGAGGCTATTGCAAAAGCGACCGTGGAGAGGATCGCGAAGAGCGTTTGGAGCAAGCTGGGGTTGGAGGAAGTGATAACAAATGCGTCTGATTTCTATTACTTCCACATACCTGAGACAGCTACGAGGGAGAAGATATTGAAGGAAGGACTGTGGTTGTTTGCTGAAAGGCCCATCATCCTACAGCAATGGACCCCGAAGCTGGTGATGTGCAAAAAGGCCCACGATAAGGTGTGCCTCTGTGGGTAAGAATCCACAATATCCCTTTGGCATTGTGGACGAGCTCAAGACTGAGTGGTATTGCCAGCCTCATAGACAAACCACTTTAAATGGACTCCTTCACGGAGAACATGATCAAGATCGCATTCACAAGAATTTGTGTCGAGGTCTGTGTGGATAAAGCCATCCCTGACGAGGTCTATGTGAAGATGGGGAGTTTTGTCCTCCCTCCTGAAGGTCGACTACCAATGAAAGCTGTAGGTCTGCCCAAAATGTCATGTCTTCAGCCATGTGTGTAGGCCACCTACTATTGCAGCCACTGTCATTGCTCCTGTCGTCGACAAGGACAAGAATATCATTTTTTACAGGACGTCTACCGATGATGAAGGCTTCACATTGGTACGAAAGAAAAAGAAGGCATCAAATGAGATTGTGATCTTAGAGAAGAGCCCGCAAGCTATCCCAAAACCGGTTTCAGCGGTACTAGGGGAGGACACCAATGGCAGCGATGAGAGTTCCAATGTGCTGAGCAGCGATGAATGCGAGGTAAATGGACACAGTTCCAAAGACAGAGTCCGAGATCGCAATGGGAGCAGCTTCCATTGAAGGCAATTCTTCTACATCTCAGCCAAAGGAAGACGTCGTACTGGACCAGGTTGTGGTTGGCCTCACTACCATGGCATCGAAGTCTCTGGGGGCAACCTCTGACAACGCAGCCAGTTCTAAAGCGAAGAAAGCCAAGAAGCATAAGACCAAAGCAGGGTCTAGCACTACAGCTAAACATAGAAAGAGATAGTCTGCACCTCCCAACTATCTGTATATTTTTTATGTTTGTTGGTTTTTGGAATGTAAGGGGTCTAGGACTCCCAATAAAGAAAGCAGAAGTCTGCAGCTTAGTGAGACGGAGGAAGCTGAGCTTGTTTGCCATCCTGGATACCAAGGTGAAGGAAGAGAAGTACTCGGAAACTTTTGCCTCCATGTTTCCAACCTGGAAATCCTATGCTAACTATTCTTGCTCTGATAAAGGAAGGTTATGGGTCGGGTGGGACCCTAAAGTCCTTGACTTCATTCCTTTCTGTACATCAGACCAAGTCATTCATGGGAGAGTATGGTACGGTGAGCAGGGTAGAGAGTTTATCATCTCTTTTGTCTATGCTGAGCACACTTTTGTTAGGAGAAGATCTCTATGGACGGACATTGAAGAGAAGGGGCACGTATTTGATGGCATTCCATGGATGATTCTTGGGGAATTCAATGCAATCAAAGAGTTAGCTGATAGATAGGGAGGCACGAACAAATACCTTCCATCCTTTGATGAGTTCCCTGCTTGTCTTGAAAATGCTGCACTTGATGACCTTAAATATAGAGGCTCAGGTACACATGGAGTAACAGAAGCCAAGGAGAGCATGCTTACTATAGGAAGATTGATAGGGTTCTGTGCAATTCCAAATGGCAGGCTGAGTTCAACTTCTCTGAAGTAGACTTTCTCCCCCCTGGGATCTCTGACCATTCCCCTGTAGTTTTTCGTGTTGATGAGGGCAGGAAGATTAAGGTGCCGTTCAAGTACTACCACTTCTGGTCTATGCATACAGACTTTCTTCCTGTTGTTTATGATGCATGGCAGGTACCTGTTTATGGGCGTGCAATGTTCAGACTCTATAAGAAGCTAAAAGCCGTCAAGCTGAGGCTTCGAGACTTCAGTAGAAGGTATTTCCACGACATATCCAAATAGGTCCAGGATGCTAGAGAGGACATGATGAAGGCACAACAAACCCTTGAGGCAAACCCCTTTGACGAACTTCTTGTAAAAAGGGAAAGAAAGACGGTCATGACTTCAGACCGATCTCCTGTTGTAACATGTGTGTATTGCAAAGCTTCTTGCTAAACGATGTGCCAATGTGTTGCCTCTACTCATTAGTCCTTCGCAGGGTGCTTTTGTGAAAGGTAAGAAGATCAGCAATAGCATACTGTTAGCCCAAGAGCTTCTCCATGATTATCATCTGAAGCCATACCTCCCAAGGATTGCCTTCAAGGTCGACATGATGAAGACTTATGACACTCTCACCTGGAAGTTTCTGGAGCGGGCACTTAGGGATTTTGGATTCCTACAGCAGCTCATATCCTGGATTATAGAGTTCACATGTAGTGCCCAGTTCTCTATCAACATGAACGGGGAACTTCATGGTTATTTCTTAGCTGGAAGAGGACTTAGGCAAGGTGACCCACTAGCCCCATATCTCTTCATCTTGGCTATGGAGGTAATTTTCAAAATACTTGATGCTCAGAGTGGCAAATCGGGCTTCAAGTTCCATTGAAGATGCAAGAGAACCGGCCTATCACACTTGTTCTTTGCTGATGATGTGCTGCTATTCTCGGAGGGGAACTTGAAATTTCTAGAGCTGCTCAAGGAGGGGGTTGACCTCTTCTCTTCAGTCTCGGGTCTGCATCCTAACACCTCTAAGAGTGAGTTCTTTATGGCGGGGGATGACACCTCCATCATAGATTCTGCCCGACGTATTTGGAGATTTGGTAAAGGATCTCTGCCAATGCGATACTTGGGTATTTCTCTTACCACGAAGCGGTTGAAGGCCAGAGACTGTAGACCATTGATTGACAAAGTTACTATACGAGCTACCAGTTGTGTGAATCGCATTTTGTCTTATGGTGGCTGGTTACTACTTGTCAAATCTGTACTACAATCCATTCAATTATTCTGGACTGGAGTCTTTCTGATGCCTAAGAGTGTACTCCTTGGGATCGAAAGCATATGCATGAGATTTTTGTGGAAGGGACCATCATTGGGTGCTGCAGGTGCGAAGGTGGCTTGGAGTATTGTGTGTCTCCCTAAGAAAGAAGGAGGACTTGCGATTCGTCGGTTGCCAACCTGGAACAAAGCCCTCATGTTGAAGCATGTTTGGGGTCTTGCCTTGGGGGAAAGAACCATATGGTATGACTGGGTGTATGCTAATCTTGTGCTCAATGACAACTTCTGGTCCATTAAGATCCCAAAGGCTGGCTCGTGGAACTGAAGGCAGTTGTTTGAGCTTAGACCATTGGCTCAGCAACAAATCAGTTGGAAGATTGGGGACGGACAATTTATCAAGCTATGGTATGATTCTTGGTCTTCATTGGGTCCCTTGTACATAAAGGTCTCTAACACCTTTATCTACAACACTCGAATCCCAAGGGATACTACGCTGCATTCCCTTATTCAGGACTCAGCCTGGAAGCTACCTTCAGTTATTCTGGACCTGCTTCATGGCTCTCTCCTTCTCGTTATCCATGGAGGGGCGGATGTCAATCTTTAGGGTGATGGGAGGAAGAGGGGATTCTCGACTGCTCGTGCATGGGATCATCTCCGAGAGAGGGCTCCAAAGGTATTCTGGCACAAACTTATATCGTTCAAGGGCAACATCCCAAGACATGCCTTCATTACTTGGCTAGTGGTGCGGAAAAAGCTTCATACTCATGACCGACTTATGGGAATGGGGTTGCTGGATAGTGCTTTATGTGTTTTCTGCAAGAAGGAAGTGGAGAACCATGATTACTTATTCTTTTCATGCAGCTTTCTTAACCCTTTGATGTATGAATGAGGATAAAATTATGCCTTGAATTTTGTCCCTGTTGGCAATCCCACCTCTATAGCAGGCGTCGTCTCTACTGTAGACCTTCCCTCTGCTATAGACCCCACCTCTGCTGTAGATCATGCCTCTACTGAAGACCCCACCTTTGCTGCAGGCCCCAGCCCTGCTGCAGGATGTCCCTCTACTGCAGGCCTCCTCTCTGTTGCACCCTGCGCCTCTGCTGCTGACCCTGTTGCGGACTCTTGCATCGGATATTTTGAGGCCTTACATAAGGCGTTCAAGACGAAGAGGACCACACGGATCATCATTCAGCTCCTGTTTTGGAGTTTGGTCTACACCATTTGGAAGCACAGGAATGACATCAGTTTTCAAACCGTAAAGCCGTGCAAACATGTTATGAAGACTTACTTGTTCAAAGCAGCTATGGACATTGCCTATGCTAGGAAAGAGCGCTTCAATGAGGATGAGAAGAAACTGCTGGCCAACTGAAAGATCAAACTGGATGGCTAAGTTGTTTGTATATGTTCATGTTTTGTGAGTTATGTAATCAAGCATGTATGTAGTGGTTTTACTCGAGGGGAAACTCTTGTAATACTTGTAGCATGCGTGTATGCAACCCTGCATAGAAGTTTAGGCTTTTAATCATTAGGTAGGGAAATGAGGGGTATGGCTTATGTTAAGCCATCACCTCCATAGCTTGTACATAAACTTATTATTTTCAATGGTAAAAAGAAAACACTCTTTAGTTTAGCCGACTTAAGGTATTTATAGAGTTTTTGTTATTTGCTTAGTCACAGACGTTGGCAATGAGGGGAGTGAGGTGTCACTAGATATCGATGTGCTATCATCGAACATCGTCGTGCTACCTTACCTCGATTTTTGACACTTGATATTTTCATGAGCGTTCCAACCTACATATGCTATTGACATAAAGCATCTTTGTTACATTGAGGTCCTAGTCCCATAATGACGACGGATGATGACAAACGCTTAAGGAATTCTTGGTCGTTACACGCTAGCCCATTCAAAGTGGAGCTAGGCAACCCTATAGTCAGCTTCAATGAATGGTTCGTCCCGATTTTGGAAGGACCTGATTCGAGTAGATCTGCATAAATAGTGTCTGTATTATATAGGATATGGCCAAACCGAAATGAAAGAGTACATGCTCGAGAACCAATGTCGGCATATCTTATAATCCATCCAGCCTTGAAATCCCACCAAGAGGGTCATGGACAGGGTAGTGAAGATATATCCTCTTATGACCACATATATGCAATTAGAGGAAATTAGGAACAGAGATGGACACCGTCGATCACCGGAGAATACAAGGTAAACATGGATGCTTCTGTTCTACCTGAAGGCTTCACGAGCACCGCCGCCGTGTTTCAAAACTCAATTGGTCACATCCCTTGTGATAGGAGAAGCTCTTGCCTTTAGAGAGGGGATAAAAGGAAGTGCGACGACTACATCTGAGGAGGATAGTGGTGGAGGGAGGCTATCAAAGATTATGCAAAATGCTCAAGGGGAAGAAGACTGACTTGCCGATGGAAGGAGGTTTAGTTGTTGATTGTTTGTCTTTGGCAAGTGGTTTTATCGTATTTGATTGCTCATGATATCTCGAGTGGCTAATGAAGCGGCTCATGCCATGGCTAGTTATGTCACCGAGTGTTCCCGTCGTGGCTACAGGGACGAGTCCTTATCCCCACACATTATTAATATCTGTAACAAGCATATGGGCAATGAAATATAATGTTCAATTATACATTTTGGCTGAACGAAAATACTTAAGGTGATTATGATTAATAGTCATAAGGAGCGGTTAATTGTGAAATTAAAAAAGGCACCTTCAATTTCGGTAAATGATAGTTTAAAGTTAAAAATAAGTCTTTTTGAGTGTTCAGTAAATTAAGTGCTTATTGATATTACAGTTGGAAGAAATGTTGGAAAAAAGTGACTTTTTTTTTTCTATATGGGAAAAAGTGACTTTTTTTCTATGCGGGGAAAAAGTGATAGTTATTTCAAAAATAAAAATAAAAATTAACCATATCCAAAGATTAGGGAATCTGTAAATTTAAGATGAAAAATATTGGATCAAACAAAATTTCAAGTTTTGACATCAAGAAATTAGAAACTTAAAATGACTTATCTCATTTAGAATTTAAATTTTTAAAGACTGTGCTAAAATTGATTGCCAAACAAATCTCTAAAATTTAAAATTGATCTTAAAACCGATATTGACCAACTTTAAACCCTACCAAACATTCATATATACAAAAGGTTTGATTAGAAATATCCTTAGATTATATGTCAGGAGAATCAACCCATACAATATAATATTTCTTGGTTGTGAACTTTTTCAATTATCGACTAGAAATTTAGAGAATAATGGTAGATTACTAGATTTCCTTCTAATAGATAATACTCCTTTCGTCCAATAGTTTTTATGTTATTTATTATTTTGGATCGTAATATAAATCTTATAACACTTATTTTATTTTTTATTTAAAAATAATTTTAGATTAAAATAATCATAATATCTCATTATACTCTATTATCTCCTTTTTTCATTCTTTTTCATCATTTCAAATGAAACTCACCATCACAATCAAAAATCATAATATTTTAATCAAAATGTACAAAATTCAATACACACATAAAAAATCGATCTCGATCAAACGGTTTCGAGATTTATGAGACGGAGATAGTAATTGAGAATACTTTAGCACTTTTATAAAAAAAAATCAAATATTTATCCTTCCTTTATCTCATTTAAATTGTAACGTTGTATGATCACTATATTATTTAACACGTATTTTGAATAGTTTTATTATTCCGAATAAAAAAAATTTTGTTATTGGTTTAGGATTGAAATATATAACTTAAGTTATCATTAATATTTCATAATAATTTTATGTAAAATGATATTTGATTGTCTCACGAACGATTCGTAATATGAATAATCTTTTTATTTATATAAATTAATATTTTAATTTTATTGGGATATGAAAAATAATAATTAGTTACAACAATCTGGAAAAAAGGAAAAAGTAAAAGAACTCGTCAACCCAATCTGTAAACGATCTTCCCCTTCCCGTCTTTTTCCCTCGAAACCCAATTTTTTCCTCCTCCGCACAAAACTTCAATTTATGGAGGTTTTACCTGTACAAACAACCCTCGTTCTTTCTCTCTCTTTTTCACCCCTGTCCAAACTTCAATCCTTTTTGTTTTCACTTTTTCTTTTTGTTTCTCGGAGAAAACTTCCAAACGGCTATAATTAACATTTCAATCTGTTTTTGAAGGCAAAACACAGAACCATAAACCCAAACACAAGAGAATACCAAAACCAAAGCAGAAGAAACAGAGAGGAAAAAAATAACCCAAAACGAGATTCGGGTTGTGAGATTGCGGCATTAATTGTTTTTTTTTTTTTGGTGATTTGTTCTTGTTGATTTGATTTTGGGGAAGAATAATTATGATGTCTGATGGGTACTACAATTCGAAGAAGACGGATGATACTTGTGAAGACGTTTGCGGCCAGGTGATCACTGATTTCTTCAATGTGTGATTCTGTTTCCCTTTTTTCCCCTTTAAAAATTTTTTTGTGAAGAGATTTGATTCGGATTATGTTTTTGTGGGAGTTGTTTTGGGGATTGTTGTTGTTTTTGGGTTTTTTGATCTGGGATTTTTGGTTTGGAATCTAAATTGAATTCTCCGAAATGGGCAATTCTGGATTTGTCATTTGGATTGCATGTTTGGGATTCATGAATCCCAACATTTAAACCCTAGGGCTGCTTCGTTTATTTTTCTTTTTGTTTTTGTACCTTTATTTAATTGAGTGAATTGTATTCAGGCTGTTGAATTAATTTTCTATGAATTTTATAGCGTTTTCTTCTGGTGATTTTGATAACGAATTTGATATCCTCATTGGAAATCATTTGCAATGAATTTTCTCCATCCTGGTTTTTCCCTGATCTTTCTGATTTTGATTTTTGTTTTCGCTTGACATATAAGCCAAAGATGGGGACTGATCTGGTTAACTGGTTTGAATCAGACGAACATCATGTAAAAAGGCTTTGAATTGGTTAGCTGTTCATTTTGAGTAGATGGATAGTTTGTGTGGTTCATGTTGGTTCATGTTGGCTCATTAGGAAACAATCCCTTTGTTGTGTTCCTTGGGGATAAGATTGCGTACCTTGTGCCCTCTACAAACCCTTGTAATTGTGACAGAAATATTAAGTCTGTTATTGTTGTTGTTGTGCGTGCATCTGACATTATGTTTGGTGTATGGCAGGGAGCGAGAGGAGCGGTAAGCATGTCGAGGATTCGATGCATGCTGAATGGAATTGATTTGAGGAGTCTTGTCTTGTTGTTCGTGATCATTCCTCTTGGCGCGCTTGGTGTTTATCTGCAAGGCCAGAAGTTCACCTATTTTCTTCGCCCTATATGGGACAAGCCTCCGAAGCCTTTCATTGAAGTTGCACACTATTATAATGAGAATGCCACAATGGAAACTCTTTGCAAGCTTCATGGTTGGGGAACACGTGACTACCCGAGAAGAGTTTTTGATGCCGTCTTATTCAATAACGAAGTGGACATGTTGGCAATCCGGTGGAAGGAGTTATATCCTTATGTTACACAGTTTGTCATTCTTGAATCCAATTCGACTTTTACAGGCATACCAAAGCCCTTCTTTTTCGGGATTCATAGAGATAAGTTTAAGTTTGTTGAGCCGAGGCTGACTTATGGGACGATCGGCGGCAGATTCAAGAAGCGAGAAAACCCTTTTGTTGAGGAAGCATATCAGAGAGTTGTGCTGGATCATCTGATTAGAGTTGCAGGGATCGAGAAGGATGACTTGCTCATAATGTCTGATATTGATGAGATTCCTAGCAGGCATACGATCAACCTCTTGAGATGGTGCGATGAGATCCCTCCTGTTCTTCATCTTCGGCTGAGAAACTATCTATACTCGTTTGAGTTTAAGATGGACGACAACAGCTGGAGGGCTTCGATCCACAGGTACCAGCCTGGGAAAACCAGATATGCCCACTTCCGACAAGCTGATTACATTCTTTCTGATTCCGGGTGGCATTGTAGCTTTTGTTTTCGGAACCTCCAGGAGTTCATATTCAAGATGAAGGCTTATAGTCATAATGACCGGGTTAGGTTTTCTCATTACCTTGAACCCAGAAGGATCCAAGATATCATCTGTAAAGGGACCAACTTGTTCGACATGCTTCCGGAAGAATATACATTCAGAGAGATCATCGGGAAGATGGGACCTATTCCTCGGTCCTATTCAGCTGTCCATCTGCCTTCTTATCTGATAGAAAAGGCCGGCAAGTACAAGTATCTTTTGCCGGGGAATTGCAAAAGAGAGAGTAGCTAGTCATCAGGGTACAATACTTTGGAGAGGCATGTATATAATGTGACCCGAGTTCGGTTTATCTAAATGGGAAGAGCTGAAACGAAAGATCCTCGATCTTTTCCAGCATTGCTCTTGCGGGAGCTGCATGCATCTTTGCCGGATCAATTAGAAACACATTACAGGCAAAGTCTTACTAAAAAAATAAGACAAAAAAGGTAAAAGCTATGTTCTTTTAGATCAAATAATGTGTATGTGCTCGCCAATGGTTCTTCAGAGAAGAATTGCTTCATTTGCTTTTCCATGATAGCTCTGATGTGCTCTGCATAACAAGAGTAGTATTCTCCCAGAATTTTCTGTACTGTGGTCTTTGTGGGATGGATTTGGATTATTTGTTCAATACAATGTTTTTCACTTGTTACTTTTTTTTTTTTCTTGAATTCTGTTAGTTGCTTCCCGGACATTTATTATAAACACTGAAATTGTGTCGTGATGCTGCAATAGAGCGATGGTGTAACAAAATATAGAAGCTGCACCCCGAGGATTCAGTGTGTACGAGGAACGATTTTTTGGCACATGTGATGCTCCTCTGATATCAAGGTGTAGCATGAATCGGATCTTCATGAGATTTTAACTTCTTTTCAGGTATTATTTCTGATGCAAGCTCCACATGAGGAAATAGGGAAAAGTGAAGCAAACGAAAAAGAACATTTTAGTTTTTTCTCTTCATCCTTAGGCCTCTGCCTCTGCAAAGTGAGACTACGAATTCATTCAAATTAAAATCCTATATTATTATTATATTATTTAATATATATTTTGAGGAGTTTTTTTTGTCTTAACAATATAAAAAAGTTATGACATTAATCTATAATTATATCTATAATTATATGATATAATTTAAATTATCATTAATATTTCACAATAATATGACATAAAATGATATTTGATCATTTCGCGAACGATTTGTATCGATTTGTATCATAGATAATTTTATTTTATTTTTTACCATTTTTCTTTAGATAATTTTATTGTTGATATAAATTAAGATCCCAAAATGAAACTAAGTTCAGGACCAGGGAACACGATGGCCCTGTATTTTATGCTCCCACCTAGTAGTGACTTTCCTAATCAATTTACTTTCTCAACTTCCATCAGATATTTTTGTCTCTTACTGCTATTTTCTTGTTTTTGCTTAGGGGTGGACACCAACACCAACGACTTGGAAAAGGCCTGGTTGTGACTAGATTCTAATGGTCGTCCCTCTGGACTGCTCTTATATTGTCAGGGGGATTCATTGAGAAATCAACCCCCAACAAAATTCTTTGTTAATGAGAGAAGATCCAATTATGCAAATAAATATTTTCTCATATAAAAAAATCTATATGAGAGACACAAGATATGAATTTGTAAACTCGATGTTAAATCGGCTATGATATTGTATTAAGAACCCAACTCTAACAACAGTCCTAAGAAATAATGGATAGTAAAAGATCTAATTATGTATCATAACATCCATAGCCTACTGTAGTTTCTATTTGCAAATATCCGTATGAGCGTCATCAATTCTAACAGCCTCCACATTGAACCTCTAGGCGAGAATATTCTAAAATTCTCTGACGGTGTACTGATAATCAGACATCATATTCATCCTTCGACACTTCGACATGTACTTGTCCTTTTCGTATACAGGCTCTCGTGGATAACATTTTAAAGCTCTTGTGGGGAAAATACAGATTGCCCTTTATTTCTAGTCAACTTACGAGCTCGTCAGTCCTTGCTGCAGATTTTAACAATCACAACAAACATAATCACTATCTATACTATCATAATCCGGTGCAGTGCACCATGGCATTTTGAATCAAGTTCATTTCTAAATTTACTTATGCTACGACCAACACAATGGCCATGGTTGAGAATGGGCAGTAGCCGAGGACTCAAGATAGACGATTAAGTAACTGTCATGTGTGCCTGGTGTTCCAGTGACCAAAGGTATTAGCCTTTGAACGATTTTTGGACACGCAAAATTTGCATAACCTCGCCAATATGAGATCGATTATACCGTTGGATGACTCGTCGCTTGCCTAACTCAGAGTGTACAAGTAACAGAGCGATAATTTAAGTCAAATTATTGGTTACCTAACCAAATGTAACGGACATGTATAGCTAAACGCCTGAGAATGTAGAATCTTTTTACCGATCTGCTGACAGCAGATATGGAAGTGCAGTTGAACTGTGAGTCTCTGAGTTGATGAATCTGTTGACACATGTAAGACC
Source organism: Drosera capensis (assembly GCA_001925005.1). Taxonomy (NCBI): domain Eukaryota; kingdom Viridiplantae; phylum Streptophyta; class Magnoliopsida; order Caryophyllales; family Droseraceae; genus Drosera; species Drosera capensis. The sequence continues at coordinate 247,981 of LIEC01012552.1, read as the reverse complement.
CCCTTTCAAGAGTGCACGTCATCAGAAGTGAGATCAGAATTTAGGCAAAAAGACTTCACCAGTAACACCCACATTCAAGCTGACTCGGCTTCGCCATCTTGACCTGGTAGTTCGCCTGCTCATTGAAACTGAACCGTGACCGACCATGCTTCAGATAATTCATCCGTCAGCTGTTGATCCAGTGTGAGTTATTAAAATCAGACCGACCCAACTAGTTCAACCGGTTGAACCGTGACCCGATGACTCGATTGGGTTGCTCCGAAGGAAAAAATCGAACAAGCAATCGACCCAAATTGACCCGGTGAAAACCGATCAAACCCGGGCAAAAACCAGGACGGTTGAATTGGATTAATATAAGTTTTATAAAAATATATGTATAATTTATATAAATTATATTTATACTTTTATAAAACTTATAAATATATATTTTGATCAACAATAATATATTAATATTCATATAAATAAAATAATATCAAAATGGTCGAACCGATGAACCGTGACCCATTGACCCGGAACCTCGACCCGGTCAATGTCCGATCCAGTTCTAATAACTATGATGTGTGGTCATATTAGTCCACGCGGCTGCAGTGTGACAAGACTGTCTGGGACAAGGAACCGACGGGAAACCATCACCATGAAAATATAAGTTCTAGCACCATCCAAGTTTATTAAAAAGTCCCACTGGAACCAGGGATCAAGACACTGATGGGAATTTTCTCCAAAAGTGGACATTTCCAATATGAATGTCTGCAGTCCAAGCCCATCTATCTATTACAAATGATCCTGGAATATAAATCGGCAGTAAGGTAAAGCTCCAGAATGAAAACCGAAATTTCAACAAGTTCAACAGACAATCAGGAGACAGAATGAAAATTTCATTAGCAATCAGTTCAACTTAAACCAGGGGGGAAAAAAGATAAAGTATGGGGATAGTGAATGACCTATATCAGACCACACTTCTTCTTTTTTAATCGGTACAAAAGAGGATATCAGACCACACTTTCATCCAGCACAAAGTTACACAGCTATGCCATCATACAAGAGACGTAACGCAGGGGATACAAATTTAACACTGATGAGAAATCTAACTGGAGCTTGAGTTGCTTGATGCGTCTGATGTCTGCTCATGATATTGAAACAAAAGCAAGACTATGCAAGTTGACAACAGAAAACAAGAGGCAAACCAAAACTAATAACAGGTGGTTAAAGGAATTTGAGAACTTCTCACTCACTTGGAAAGCCAAAAAATAAACGGAAAAGGGAAAACCACTTTCATGGTGCCGGCTTTTCTTTTTCATTTCCTTTTTCTGGAATCGGATATGTCCAATAATAACAAACCTTCTTTATCTTGTTCTGGATTCTATTCCCAGGAAACATGAGATCAAAAAAGCATTAAACAGCCCTAAAGAAAGTGTTGCACAGAAAATCCTAATGAGCTGTGTTACAGGCATCAATATAGTAATACTAGTATTCTTCAGTGATAATTCTGGAATAAAAAGAATGCAATTCCACCAAGAAAATAACATAATGTGAAAAATTACTAATCATGGTTATATGACAATTATGAAAATAAAAAATGGTAATGAATAAACATCATACTGTAGTAAAAATGGCTGACATCATATAAGATAGACCCCATTAAAATATTGCTACACCACCTTCGGAAAATGAAAATTTGATGGTATGAATAACTCACAAGAAAACTTGGTGCCGCATTTTCCAGACAAGAATAACCGAATGTACGGTTATGGAGCTCAGTCACTGTCCCACATCTCATCTCCCAGCTTATTGGTCCTCTTCTTGGAGAAACCATTGCTTTCATCTTCCAAGAGATAATTTGCTACTCCACCAGCATCTTGATAATCATCATCAGCTGCTCTCAGTGCTCTTGAGCTAAAGTTTTCCTGATCATCAAACTCCCAGATTTCATTTTCCAAGTCACTATGCGGCTCATCTGTTTCAGACTCGCTGCTTTTAATCTTTCTGCTTTTGTCTGTTTTGCTGTTTCGTTTGAGACCAGAACTAAATCTAGCTGCTTTATGTAGCTTTCTACCGTTATCTCCAGATAAGGATGATCGACTGTCAACTGCCTTGTTATCATCTTCATCACTATCAAAATTATCGGACTGTTTCAGGATAGTGCTTCGATCTCTCCTCATCAGTAAATGATCCACCTCTTCATCAGCACTCCAGCCATCATTTATGCCACAGATTCGTGTTTTGAGGCCATTTTCAGCATCAAATTCTGAGTCGGACAGCACAGCTTCCAGATCACTTAAAAATCCATCGGAATCACGCTCTTCGTCAAAATGCTTCTTTCTCGCAGAGTCTCTACCCTCTATTGGAGTTGTCCTGGTTGTAGGTGAGACTCGGATCTTTGGTGGGACAAATCCGTCCCTTTTCTTTGTTTTTCTTATTCAATCCGAGCTACATATTTTCCTTAAAAATCTAGCTATTTATAAGGAATGAAACAAGCTATGCTAAACACGTTTTTGTACAAAAACGTGGAGATGAACAGTGACCGGTGGATGAACAGTGGTCGGTGATGTGATCGGCGTTACTGTACACACGTGTGTACTGTACACACGTGTTTCATGTCAAGGTTATTAGCCAACATACTCCCCTCTAATCTTGACATGACTCTTTCCTTAACCGAAAGATCTCGTCATGCTGTTGCAGTGGCTGCAATAAACTCGGTCTCACATAATGCCTATGCGATGACCTTTTCTGCTTCTGTATTCTTGCGAACTTCTCTTCGAGACTCTTCATTTTTGTTTGAAGATTGGTTAGTAGAGCTTCCCGCTTTTTCCCCACCTTCATGAATGTTTCCAGCATTTCTTTCCGCGTCGCATCCCTGTCTGTCGTCCTGGCATGAATGCAATCCGCTTCTTCTCCCATGCTAATTTTCCTGAGTCTGAAGAGATTTCTAACCTTCTTGCTTTTCTGCTTATTGAGCCTCTGCTCCGATAAACCATCGGGTTTTTTCTCGCTGTTGTCAATGCCATTCTTCTTAGATGGACCAAATATCAATTCGACCCAATTTGCCTTTTTGAGGGAACCAGGCTTCTTGCGTTGAAGTTCCACATCATTGCCTCTGTGCTGTCTAGGCATCCTTGCTCGTAGACGATCTCGCCATCGTCGTCGTTGGAATTCACCGTTGCTGGTGTCGAGGGAACCCGGAACTTCTATGCGCAAAGTCGAGGTAGATGGACTTGCCTCTCTTGTCGCGGGTGACAAATAACCATCAGCTGACTTTGTTGCGCCTGCCACATCTTCCGGTTCTTCGAACCTTGCTAGGAGACAGATTGGTTTGGCTAACTCCAAACAAATCTTGTAAAGGCGATTCGATGTGCGCTTCACAAACATCAGCAACTAGCCGTTGTCATACACCTTTATGGCATCTCCCACCATGTTCACCTCGCTTCCATTCTCTGTCATTTATCCAAGACTGATGATATTAGTGCAAAGTTTAGGAATATAGTATACCTCATGGAGGATATACTGATCTCCATTCTTGCATTGGAACACGACCGTTCCTTTGCCCTTGACTTGAACGACATTGTCATCGCCAAGCCTCACCTCCCCAGTGATCTTCTCATCAAGTTCTTGGAACATATCTCGCCGTCCCATCATATGATTGCTGGCACCGTTGTCTAGGTACCAGGCATCCGTGGTCAATGTCTTTTCCTCTTTGCCATGGTGAAACACCTTCACCACCCTTTTTTCCCTGGGTTATATGACGTCTTACTTAGCTCGTGTTTCCTTCTCAGACATAGAAAATAATAACGCTGGCTTGTCCGGAGCAGCGTATGTGTACTGTCTTTCGTCGTTCCGCCGCTTACTGCGACACTCCGAAGCATAGTGCCCCATCTTCCCACAGTTGAAACACTTGATGTGGCCTTTATCACGACTTCTGCTACCGGTGCCTCCCGCACCTTCCTGCCGTTCTGCATAATTGTCATCTCGATCGTTCCTTCCATGATCTCATTCACGCCACTCGTCTTTACTTCGGTTTGAGGTGCCGGATCCGTATTCTTGATCAGATGACGAAGCTTCCCCAGTGCTGTTCCTCCGGGGTGTCTGCCGTTCTTTACGGGTGAACATGAGTTGACTCTCACCACTACCGGTGTTATCGCGGAGCCGAATTTCTTTCCTCGAACGTCTTCAACCGCCCTATGACCTCCTCGAACGACATCGTCTCAAGATCGTAAAATTGTTCAATCCCGGCAACGGCTGTGAAGTACCTTTCTGGCACACAATCAAGTAACTTCTTGACTAGTGCGTTATCGTCAAGATCTGCGCCAAGGCTGGAAAACTTGCTGGACATGCCGCTGAGTTTTCCGGCGAACTCGTCAATGGACTCCTGTTCTGTCATCCGCAGAGCATCAAATTCACTCTTTAATGTCTGCAACCGAGCCTTCTTAACTCGATCAGGACCCAGATACCTCGTCTTGAGGCTCTCCCAAATTTCCTTCGCTGTCTTTTTCTTCGCAATCTGAAGAAGAACATCTTCGGGAATTGCCTGGAGGATGTATGCACACGCCTTTTTATCCTTTCTTGGATTGACTTCATCATCCTCCGCTGGTTCGACCGCCTCCCACACATCCTGGGCATCTAGGATCGCCTCCATTTTTATTTCCCATACCGTGTAGTTTGAGGAATTCAGCATTGCATAATGATACGACATTCCGCCGCTCTCTTTTGACATCTGTTGGGGAATAATTGACATTGTGGGTTTTTTTTTATAAAAAGAAACAAACCGCTTTTTTTAATAATAAAAAAAACAAACCGTTATTTTAATAATAAAAAAACAAACTATTTTTTTCAAAAAAAAAATTCTCTCTTTTGATTTTTTTAATGGACCGGGTCCCACGTGTTTGACAAAAAAAAAAAAAACCCCTGCTTTTTGTTTGTTTTCCACCTGGGCCCCACTACTTGTTTTTTTTTCCTTCCCTCTTTGACCGAGATTTAGGGTTAATAAGAAAAATCTCTACCCCTCCCTCTCTCTTTCCTCACGGCCACACCTATTCTCCACACTGTTCTCCTCTTCGTTCTCACACACTCACCACAGCCTCTTGCTTCCTTCTCGGCCCGCTTTCTCTTCTTCCTCACATCCTCGCTGTCGATGGGGCTCGGGCCGCTGGATCTGGGCCGTAAATGTGGATGTCGGTCACACGGTGGCTGCGGCTATGGTGGTTGGGGAGCGTCGATACCAAATCGGCTTGGTGTTGATGTTGGATTTGCGCACTGACATGTATGTGGCCACCTCTGCCTGACCTCGCCGGCTGCCTCCTCGACCGATATATCCTCGGTCGGGGCTCCTCGGCACTGCCTCTCATCGGCACACACACCACTACCCTTGCTCTGATACCAAATATAGGTGAGACTCGGATCTTTGGTGGGACAAATCCGTCCCTTTTCTTTGTTTTTCTTATTCAATCCGAGCTACATATTATCCTTACAAATCTAGCTATTTATAAGGAATGAAACAAGCTATGCTAAACACGTTTTTGTACAAAAACGTGGAGATGAATAGTGGCCGGTGGATGAACAGTGGTCGGTAATGTTGTCGGCGTTACTGTACACGCGTGTGTACTGTACACATGTGTTTCATGTCAAGGTTATTAGCCAACACCGGTGAGATGGTCTCATAGTTCTCTGTGGTTTATCTCTTTCAACTCTTCCTCATACTTCTGCTATCATTAGCTTCTGCCCCTATTTCGTGTCTAGGATCCTCATCTTCGGACTCCCATCCATTGGTATCCTCAGGTAAGTCATCTTCATCATCGCTATCACTTGCTATTTGCTTCCTATTTGAATCTTTCCAACCTCTTGACTCATCACAACCTGTATAAAGCTCCGGTCTCCTAAATCTGCCACCAAATTCTTCTCTATTCCGGTACCTGATTTTGCCAAGCTCTTCCTTCTCAGCAGCCTCTTCCTCAGCCCATTCTTTGTCAACTGCACCCTCTATCTCTGCTATAAATTTGTCAAGCTCTTCTTGATCGCTATCAATGGAAGCATCAAAAAGTTCCACGGTCCTCTGAGAATCCTGATTAGCTTGTTAATCCCCGTGGGAGACATAGGGGGTACCTTCCTTCTTGTCTATTGCACTGAAGAAAGTAGCCGCAATTCTTTGTTCGCTGGAAATGAGTGCAGAATCCGCTGGTTCAATACCCATCTTTCGAAGTTCCTGTTCGTCCTTCTTTATGTTCAATTTCTGAGACTGAAGGGCTTGCTCAAATCTGGCCTTGAAAAGAGCCTGGTTAAAGACAAAAGTGGCAGTAAGCATCAGCATAAACCAGTCAGTACTCAGTTAAAGAGAGGATGTGTTACATGCAAGTCTGGGTGTGTTTGTCCAATTTTAATAAACAGATATCTTCGTTAATGCAAGATCCAGTACAAGAAAGATGAGATATATGGCCTCACCATGTGTCTAGATGATTTATTTTTCCATTTTTTCTTTCTTATTGAAAAGAAAAAGAGAACTGAAGAATCCATTGAAATCATCAGATATCCCGTACTTGTAACTTGCTAAAAACATGGCCACATACCTTCTTCTTTGTAAGAGTGTTGATGGGTGTCAAATTCTTTGGCTGCCTGTAGTTTCTTCCATGGAACATAATAATCATTTTTACATTTATGTATGTTGATGACAATACCACCACTAAACCTTGCAAGGATTGTCGCCATCTCCTTAATCCTTTCCTTCGGAAAGTTATCACAACAGACTTGGACGGTCTCGTAGAACTTCCAATGGAGATGCATATTTTGAACTACTCCTCCGAAGACTCCATTCCACGCACACCAACAGTTACATAATTTTTATTTCTGAACCCGATTTTTTTTTAATGCTTGCAGCTGCTCAGGTGTGAAAAGCTCAGGATCGTGCTTAGGAGGAGGCAACTCGGGCAACTCATATTTCTTGAGGTTTTGTAAAACCAATGCCACTTTTTTCTTGGCCTGTAAGTTGAAGAGAACCAGTCAAATGGTTATTAAATTCTATTAGCTAAGGCAATACAGGAATGAAGAGCATAGATGACTAATTAGTTTCTTGACGAGGATTAGCATACATGTACAAGCAAAACGGACCAATCATCAATGATATGCCTGCAGTCCAACAAAATTTCAAATGTTGCTGACATGATAGAAGATTATAATCAGCCCTTCTCCAGTGAGGTTTAATGTTAAATGACAAATTCAATAGGGCGAGCCAAAATAAGGCAATGCCTAATTCTGGTATGGAGAAGTTACAAGGTAAGATAGCTGATGAATTCCGGTAAGTATACACCGAAGGAAAAAGCCAAGGCAAATCATCAAGATAGGCTAAGCATGTATGAATGCTTGAAAGTAAGCACTAGATAAGCATGAGAAACTTATATTATGGGGAAAAAAACACTCAGCTTTGAATTTCAAACTTCAATGAAGAGTGCACCTCCCCAAACAATCTAGTACTACTAAGCATCAAACAAGAGGCAAAACATAGATCGACTCCAATATATAGAGTCAAGATGCTAATACTAAACCATTTTTCATTTAAGATTCTAAATTGAATCAAACCTTCAGTTGCATCTCAAATTGAAAACGTAAATGGGGACTCCTTGTCTCAGACCATTCACAGTAGTTTTCCTATCCTTATCTCTATCCATATCCCTACAATATAGTGCTATAATGCCATTTTCTCTATATAGAGATCCAGTTTTTACTCAGTCATATAACAATTCCCTGTACCCATTCTATATATGGATTGGATTACTTTTAATTTATTGATTTTTCATAATAAATTGAAATATTATATATTATTAATGATTTTTACACTATTTTAGATTATAATAACATTTTATTAATTTTTTAAATAATATATTTTATTTCATTTTACCTAAAATAATTCAATTTTATAAATATTTGTATTTTTTTAACGAAAATATTAATATTATATTATTTAATGGTATAAATTAGATAGGGAATGAAACTTTGATTTCTAAAATATAGGAAAAAATATAGAGTACATGGCATTATATAGGGATAGGGATAGAGAATCTGCCATGTGACCTATTTTTTGATAGATTCCTTATATATAGGGGTAGGGAAGCATATAAGGAAGCTATGCTGCAAGTGCTCGGAAAGTAGGCTCAAGCAAAGAGCATCATATAATATACAGATATGTTGATCATGGATCTCATGAAGTAAGAAATGAATTCTCTAACATCAATTAGCGAAAACAGAAGAGCTAAATAGTGTAGTATCCTTTGGGATACTACGCTGCACTCCCTTATTCAAGACTCAGGCTGGCAGCTACCTTCAGCTATTCTGGACCTGTTTAATGGCTCTTTCCTTCCCGTTATCCATGAAGGGACGGATGTCTGTCTTTGGGGTGATTGGAGGAAGAGGGGATTTTCGACAGCTTGTGCATGAGATCATCTTCGAGAGAGGGCTCCAAAGATATTCTGACAAAAACTTCTATGGTTCAAGGACAACATCCCAATACACGGCTTCATTACTTGGCTAGTGGTGCGGCAAAGGCTTCATACTCAGGACCGACTTATGGGAATGGGGTGGGTTGTTGGATAGTGTTCTATGTGTTTTCTGCAAGAAGGAAGTGAAGACCCATGATCACTTATTCTTTTCATGCAGCTTCCTTAACCCATTGATGCAGGAATGACGATAAAATTGTGCCGTGAATTTTGTCCCTGTTGGCAATCCTACCTCTACTGCAGGCATCGTCTCTACTACAGGCCTTCCCTCTGTTGTAGGCCTTTGCTCTGCTGTAGGATGTCCCTTTATTACAGGCCTCCCTGCTGGCCTTGCTGTGGACTCCTGCATCGGATACTTTGAGGCCTTACACAAGGCGCTCAAGGCGAAGTGGACCACACGGATCATCATTCAGCTTCTGTTTTGCAGTTTGGTCTACACCATTTGAAAGCACAGGAATGACATCATTTTTCGAGCCGTAAAGCCGTGTAAACATGCTATGGAGACTAACTTGTTCAAAGCAGCTATGGACATTAGCTGTGCTAGGAAAGAACGTCTCAATAAGGATGAGAAGAAACTGCTCGTCAACTGGAAGATCAAACTGGATGACTAAGTTGTTTGTATATGTTCATGTTTTGTGAGTCATGTAATCAATCATGTATGTAGTGGTTCTACTCGAGGGAAACTCTTGTAATACTTGTAGCATGCGTGTATGCAATCCTGCATAGAAGCTTATGCTTTTAATCATTAGACAGGGAGATGAGGGGTATGGTTTATGTTGAGTCATCTCTTCCATAGTTTGTACATAACCTTATTATTTTCAATGGTAAAAAAAAACATGGAGTTGTCCACTATCAAACTAGATATATGCACCAAATGTGCAGTACCACAATCATGAGTAGTGTCGTCATCAAATGCTAATATATCCACTATAAAAAACTTCAAGGACAAGCATTAAAAAAAAAAAAAATCCAAATCGTCCCCGTCTTTCTCTGTTCTTCACATTGTACCGTGACTACTTTGCCTTTTTTTTACTTCCTCTTCATCTCACTCCGTTTGAATTCATATGATTCGCCCCTTGAATCATTGCTTGACAGTTTCTTTAACATGTTCTCCTTATCCTGTTCTGTTGTTAGACTTTCTCTTCCCTTCTACTTCCTCTCCACAAATGGCCTATTAAAAAGGCAAAACCAGTTAATGTTAAATGTTAGAAAACCATATGGATCTTCAACAACAAGTTCTCGGCCAATGGAATAGCATGGCCTAGATCAAGCCAATGTTCTTAAATATTAACGCAACAAAGTTAGATTTTGGAATTCCCAGTTAAAAATAGTGATCAAATATACAATGATGCAGCAACACACATCACCACAACAACTGCTCTACAATACACAATACAAGAGGAGAGTTTATTCAAATCAAAAGAGTTGGAACAGCATACTCTTTTAAGGTTATAGATGAACCTTTCATCCGGAGGCATCAACTTCAGCTTCACACCCTTAGCCCTCCGAATCTCCTTATCGCCCCTGCTCGATTCATTCTGTATCCTGTGCTCCACTCTGCTCCTCATACTCTTTCTCCTCGGAGTCCCTTCAGTCGAGTACGATCTTCCAGGCACAAATCTCAACCCATAGCTCCTGGAAAAAGAATCGGTCCCCCAATTCACTTGATAAATTACATCATTTGACATGCGGTCCATCCTAATATTAACAAAGAACATTGCATAAGCCCTAACATTAAATTTAACTAAAACAAATAGAGTGCATCTGAGAAGAATCAAAATCATAGATTTCAAAAAGAATAGACGAGAGGGGTGAGGAGTTACTTGGAAGAGCTGGTGTTGCAGAGAGAGGAGCCGCATCTGAGCGCCAAGCGTTTTGTAAAGGTTTCTGGCAGCGAACTTGGCAGATAACAGCAGTTGAGAGGAACCGAAAAGATTGAAGGAAGAACTCATGCTTACGATTTCAGAGAGGACTTTTGTGGTCTTCAGACTTGAAACCGGGATTGCGAACGAGTGACGGTGAAATGGAAAGAGAAGAGAGAGAAAGGGGTGGAGCTCACCCCATATATGGGAGGACGGAGAGGGGTGAGCGGACTGGACCAAAGGCGAAACCCCACGGCCAAAGAAACCGAAGGGTCGCATCTACACTTTGGGCACGGTTTTTGGTGCGAAAGCTAAGCACAGCACCATGTGGAAACGCAGGGCTCGAGACACCGTTGAGAAGCCGCCATGTGGAAAGCATTCAATCCCATCGGGAAGTCCAATCATCATCCCTCATCATTGTTGCTTCGAATCCCAAGATGAAGATCGGGACCGTACCGAAGGTCCCAATCTTAAAACGGAAAACGGGAGCAAATTCAAGCCTCAAAATAGCCGAGTAAAAAACCGAAGGTCCTAGTATAGGATCCCAGTTTTTGAAACATATGGTCCCGATCTCAACACAGATTGAAATCAAGATCGAGGTAAATGTTTGTATCAAAATCAAGTAGATTTTTGATGGGCTAAAGGCCCAAAATGAGGTAACATCAGTAAGTCAAGTATCAATAAAAAAACGGACAAATGACATGAAATGAGTGGAAAATCTTCTAATCTCATGAGATCATGACAAGTGTAAGATAAGAAAGGATGAGTATTATTATAAATACATATCCCACCAACCTGAAAAAGATAACTTCACTTGAAACATATTATGCAATTTTTTTTGGGAACTCTAAAACCTTATTGAGTTAAATACCGTCGGTTCCCAAAAAAAACTCTTTGAACCCGACTATTCAATCTTGTTGTTTCTAGTGTGCAGGCAAAGCGTTTCTAGTGTGCAGGCAAAGCAAACATGAACCAGGGCCCAACTATATCTTTCCACCATACAAATACCAAATACCTTGGCTCACAAACCCAGGCCATCCTACCTGGTTTCACCGCAAACACTATTATGTTGCTGTAACAAGATATTAAACAGAGTTGTTTAACACCAACAAAGTTACAAAACAGAAAAAAAGAATCAGCAATAGGAAGGAAAGGTAGCCACATTTTTACAAATGAAAGATAACCTTCGAGAACTTACATCCATGATCATTACAAGACAATCCGAGCATTGAATAAGCTTAATAGTTTATATTCCCCATACATGTAAAATCTGGGACAAAGGCTAAACACAGCAGAAAATTGGTACAAGTCAATAAACTAGTTTTTTTTTTCTCAGTTTTGTAGAGCGTTCATTTTTATGATTGTTTTGATAAAAAAACGTAAATAAAAATTATCTAACACAAGTAACATGCAACAATTGGTCAAACTACTTGGCTCCTAGCCCCTCGTCTAAACTCTAAGCAAGTTCCCATTTTTGGGAATCAACGACAAGAACTTTCGGGCATTGACATTAAAGTGTTGAACTCTACTTGACTAGTTCTAACAAATGACAAAGGTCCATGGAACCTAAACCCTAACAATAATCTATGAATAATGCTACTTTCGGCGCTGTCTCGATTTCATCATTCCTTCGCCATCATCTATGAATAATGCTACTTTCAATTCTGATTCATCCAATGATAAACTCGTAATTTCCAAATACCAACTCTTTCAAGTCCATCATAATTGTCTCTACTAATATCCCACATTTTGCTTCATCCTTTGAGATAGTCTTCACTTTTCGTTGACAACAAGCAAAAATTTTTATGCACAATAACCAAATTTTGTCTTTGAACACTAAGCTTGTTTATCTTAATGAGTGGATTGTAATATACTGAAAGAAAATGATAGTTGCATACACCTATACCCACTCTCACCAAACTCCTCCACTTCACCCGACACCAGCTCATTAATCACACTCAAGGAAAAAAATAATGCAAAGAGAGTTGTGATGGAGCATTTCCTAATACTACCTTCACCATCATTCTAATATTCTCCATTTCTTCCTCTACAAACAGACACAGCAACACCCATCGCCTAGGCAACATCTCCATTTCAGTTCAACGACGTTAGGGAAAGGAAGAAGGTAATACTAATATGCCTTTTCTTTTCTTGGTTTTGATGGAGTCAGTATGTTTTCACTGGGCATAAATATCATAGGAGGTGGAATTTATTGTTTTCAAAACTTCTGCTTCTCTTGTGGAACTGCCTGCTATCAAAGAAAGAAAAAACTCCGTAACAAGCTGAAAAGCAAAGAGTGAATCCCCTCGTACTAGCAGCTACTTTGTAAGAGTTGTGCGTCTATCCTCCTATCTGACAGAAAGAGGGACTGCTAACTGACAGGTTGATAGCTATTAGTTGTGATATGCTATTAATGATTTATATGTCCTCACTAAGCTAACTGTACGAGTACTAGTGATAGACTATAAGAACAGGAAGAAGATTGGAATGCAAGCTCGGTAAGGCAGAATCAGAAATGAGGATTGCTAAGCAGTTATCTCTGGAATACATACATGTAAAATCTCTAGATATATGTGGGTTAAGCATTTGGCTGAGGGGTGAGTGAGCAATTGATCTTCTTGCATTGCACTGATGCCCAGGGTCTAGTTCAGAGATTGCAGCCTTAGCAAAGAAATTTGAGCCAAGGGTTCTAAAGGAATGGACATTACCATATTTAATAAAGAGGGTAGATAGTTACTTATAACAACTTTTCACTAAGACTTTGCAGAGCTTGGATATTACTTATACTACTTCCACTGTTACTACATTGTTGCTAGAAAGATTACGTATGTACGTGATGGTGATGCCTAACATCCTTCCCTTTAATTTCTGGGTTACTGGTTGGCTGTCTAATTTGGAATTGTGTTCTCAAGTGTTTTTGGACTACAGTGTGATCATACAGTTACGCTATAGGAACTGCGCACATTGGTGCAACAACCAATGCACACTCAATTTTGATTACGTAATATATTTGTGCTGTGTGGCAAAGGAGAAATGTTACAACCTTACATATACACATTTGTTCATATCTTGTTTCGAAAAGTAGATACATAGATCCTTATGGTTATGTTATTATTGTAGGCACGAACGAGCAGGATTGACCTTGAGATTAATTTGTGAATTTCCAGATTTGAAAATATGACAAGGTAACACACATCGTTACCTAAATGAAGTGCTGTAGTATAATTGACTTAGTGTGCGTGACTATTTGATCACGTATATATATGTTAAATAAAAGAATAAAAATCCTAATGTGTTGGAGTGGCTTGTATGAAAATAGTATGCCTAAAAAGGCAACGATGTAACATGTAGAATATTATAGATTATAATTTCAGAGTATCGACTGTCTTGATGTGTGATATTCTGTGCTAATTGATTAATATTTTTGTAACGAACTATTAACTCAGTAAAACTCCAGAGGTTGTTACAAAATACCTGACTCTATGGGATATGACGGAATTATTTCCATTATCCTCAAGTATAATTAAAATGAAAAGATGAGAATATGAACGCCGTGACAGTCACCTGCTATACATGAAAATTAAAATAATTTATTTCATGATACAAGAAGGTGTCTGAGAGTTTTGAAATCTTAAATATGAAGAAATTTCGGTGAGAATAATGGCTGGAAGAGTTACGGGTGAAAGACTAGCTAGGGGGGCGGGTGAGGAACCCCCTTGCGTGCACGCAACGGTATCATAATAAGTGATGGCTGTGTTTGGTTATCATTAAGCGTCTTGGGTAGCTGCAGCAACCATCTTGCTTCATTAATTGTTCCTAGTACGACTATATTAGGGCACAATTGGTGATCCTTATGGTAACTCTTCCCACGTCATTAACCTGTAAAATCCTTAAATAAGACAAAGGGCGAAGAAAGAAGACTTGAAATACATGAAAAGTCTTAATAAAGATAAAAGGGCGGTGAAAGAATAAAGACAAAAAGAGCGGTGAAATGAGGATCAAATCGATTCACTTGAGTGTGACTCTATATGGTTACATGCATATGTTTGTTGAATTATATATTTCAGTTTGGCATTTGATTGCTCGGTGACGGTTGCATTGCATTCTATATGTGCATGAGAAATGCATGATATAATAAACATGTCGGACCCCTGAGATAGATGAGTATCACGGTTACGTGTTTATTTCAGGTAATAAAAGTTCGAGGAAGGAATCGTTACCTAGCGATGCTAAATAGATTTGGTCTTTTGTAATGTATTGCTTATATTGCTTTAGACATCTGAAATTCATATGAAATAAGATTTGTAAGTTGGATCTTTTTTATTAGTATCTTGTGTTTCTGATACTTAAGCTCTTGTAATCATGACGTCTTACTTCAAATGGAATTTGGAGCGACGGTAACGTCACGTGTCAGGCATTTATTGAACTGGAAATCTTGGGACGTTACATGGATGAAAGAATAAGTACTCTAATTTCCTTCCCCATGTCCAAGCTGTGTCCTAACCTTGTCCTAGCCGTGTCCATTCATAAAATTCAAATTTCAACTCTCCTTCCTAAATAAGTTTTCGGTATGTGTTGGTGACGTGTCCGCAGAATATCTGTGTCCGACACGTTTTCGGAACATGTACGTCACCGTGACAGAAGTATCGATGCTTCATTGCTTTACAGGTTCTCAAGGGTTTGCAGAAGTGGTGGGAAGAAGACAAATATCACAGCATCAAGAATATCTCCTAAGTGGGCAAAGGCATCAAGGTCCAGGACATGGAGACGTGACACAAAAGGCAGAGAACATTAGAACATTGGCACAGAAAAATAAAAATGTTCATACAATAGAAAGAGAGTTGATAAAATTCGTGAGCGTACCTTTTATTTTTCCATTGTTGAAATTATGCTCTCCCCTTTGCTCCTCTTAATCTGTAGCACGAACAATTAGCTTTATGGTGAACAAGAGTCACACATAAATATATCAGCTCTTTGTGCTCTTTGTCAAAGAACAAGCCCCCCGGGCCCAATGGTTTTTCTATTGAATTTTTTCTGGATGCATGGCCTATTATGAAACAGGATCTCCTTGATGCAATTAAAGAATTCTTTGCAATAAAAGAATTCTCAAGGAAGCTAATGCTACTGTCATGTCATTGCTCTGATACCTAAATGTGACATCCCACTAAGGTCACTGATTTTAGGGCAATTTCTTGCTATAATACCATCTATAAGTATATTTCCAAGATATTGGCTAACAGAGTGGCTAAAATCCTCCTCCAGCTGATTAGTCCCTCATAAAGAGCATTTGTTCATAATAGAAAACTAATTGATAACTTGTTGCTAGCCCAAGAGTTACTCTATGATTATCAACTTGTCCATATAGAGTTGCTTGGAAAGTTGATATGCAGAAAGTATATGATACTCTCAGCTAGGAATGTCTTTGCCAAACTCTTAAGGCTTTCAAATTCCCAGATATTCTTATTCAATAGGTGATGGAAGCTACTTCTTCAGCTCAGTTTTCAGTGAATGTGAATGGTGAGCTCCATGGTTATTTTTCAACAGGCAAAGGGTTGAGACAAGGGGATCCTCTTACCCCCTACCTCTTTATTCATGCAATGGAAATCTTTTCTAGTGTTCTTTTGCAGCAATCTTTGAAACCAAGCTTCAAGTATCATTGGAGGTGTAAAAGAATAGATTTGACATACCTTCTTTTGCTGAAGGAAACATTGAATCTGTCAGGCTTATGAAGGAGACAATGAATATTTTTTTGGGATGTTAGGTTTGATCCCAAATGTATCAACACGTGAGTTTTTTTGTTGCTGGCTGGAAATGATGAGCTCGTTACTGCACAGGTCAAGGATATATAGAGATTTGAAAGGGGAAACTCCCTGTTAGATATCTTGGCCTTCCTCTTACAACAAAGAAGCTTAAAGGCACGGACTGTAGACCTTTGGAGGATAAGGTTTCAAGGAGAGCTGCTAGTAGTGATAGTAGTGACAATTGTGACACCTCATCCATGGCAAAGGAGAACAGTAGTGACACCTCATCTGCAAGTGAACAAACAATCTTAGAAGACCTTGGACTAATGGGCAACAAATTCAGAAAGTTCTTCAAAAAGAAGAATATTTGGTAACCGTTCTAAAAGCATACAACAATGAAAGAAAGTAAAAAACACAGGATTTATGCTGGTTCAGATACTTGTTATCAACTGATAATCAAGAGCTTAATCCAGTCTTTCTTTGGTAACCAGTTTAGTCAATCCAAGAGGTGAGTTCACTATCTTCTTATTTATTGTTTATAAGAAAATCCTTTTTACAAGCTAGCTAACTTGTCAAAAGGTAAAAAACCTAGATTCTTGCAGAGATCCTTCATTGGACTATGTTACAGCTTATATTCTTCTGTGCAGATTGGTAAACCCTCTTCCTATTCTTTATCTATTCAGCTCACTTGAGCAGCTTTTAAATCTTGGATTATTTTTGCACACTTTTGTATATTTTAATCTCTCATTCTGCTCCCTCACTGAGCTTATTCGATCCCCTTTTATAGGGTAAGGGAATGAACCCATGACTTGTGTACAAGATTCTGATGTAATAGCTGGTCACATGTGAATCTTAATTGATGTTGATAGCTCACTTTTTTCAAATCCTCGTACTATCATACTCTGAACCTCAAATCTTCCATTTGACTGAACCTTAGATCTCTGACCCAACCTTAGCAACCATCTCTGCTGCACTTCAATCTGCTACACCTCAGTGTGCACTCAGTATTGTTAAGACCTCGTGTGCATCTAGTCCCTACAGTAACCTCGTCTACACCCATATTTGATGCAATCATGCATTGCTGTGTTGGTCCTTGTCTGCAAGTTTAATCCTAAATCCTGAAACATTTGTAGGTTTTTTGTTGCCCATGCATATCTTAGGTTCTTAGCCAATATCCTTTATAGTACTCTGCATCTAGTGGCCCATATAATGCTTTTCATATGTGGACTTCTGCTCTCCAGTATCTGACCTAAACTGCAGCTACCTATTTAATTTCCAGTCTAAGCACACTAACAATATCATGGCTAATACTCTTAAGTTTTGTTCATCAATTTCTATACAAGTGTAGGGATTGTACATTCCTATCAATCTTCCCCTAAATTGATGCTAACAAAACTCCTACATAAAACAACAGGCTAACATTCTAAATTACGTTGTTTTGAAACAAAAAACTTAATCTAATTACTTAGACTAATGTGCAGCAACGAGTATTACCTTTTACTTGTGATGCTCACTGCCTTTGCTACACTTGTGAGACTGGTCCTCAGATGTTCTGTTTTGAGTTTTTCTTTCCGTGTGGGGCTTCTTCCTCTGAGATCTGTGTGGGGTTTTCTCCCTCTGAGTTCTGTGGTTTGATGATCTCTCCTCTTGAGGATTTTTCCATTTTGTAACCCTTTCTTCCTCTGCAGCAGCTATTGACTTTCTTTCAAGCTCGTCTGTAGTTTTCTCCTCTGTCATTTGCTCAGGAAGCCTTGTTACCTCTTTTCTTTTCTTTGCTATCTTCTCCCCTTTTTGTATGCATTGATGGCAGATGTAAGGGCTTCGATTGCATTTCTTTGGGATCTGAGTTCAGAGATGGTTGTCTGCTAAGAAATTATGGCTTTGGCAGTTTGTAGTCAAAGCTTATTTTCCAACAATCCAAGCCTGGTGTAATTATTATGGATGTGCTCTGAAAGATGTTGTTGAGTGGCTTGCAAGGATGCTTGAAGTTTGCTAAGATTAGCTAAATGTTGGCCTCTCAGCTTATTCAAGTTGGAGGAGCTAAACCCGTACTGTTGAAGATTTAGTGCATTACCCCTTTGTATTTGATCTACAAGCCCTTAAATCATGTTGGAGAGAGTTGCCTGGAAGTCTTCAAAGTATTTTGTTTTGGTTGCCTTCTCACCTTCCAACTCCTTTGCAACTGGTTATAGACTGTTGAGGAGTTCCTGATCCAATTGTCTAAGTCTATATTCAAATACAGTTTCTGATGGAGATGACTCTTGATATGCAAATGATTCAGTTTCTGTTACTATTCTTCTAGCAGAGGATGACTTTTCAAGGATTGGTGTCATTCTGACATCTGCAAGGGCTTGCCTCAGATTTCTAGTTGTAGTTTGGGGTGTCATCTGAATATCAGATATTCCACTATGGAGTAAGCCTTGTAAAAACCCTACAGATGTTGGATCTGCCCTAGTTTCCACTATTCCTAATGAAGAAAGATGGTGAAACGTCGATGTTTACCTATCGAGGGAGTGTCACTCATCAGGTGTTGGTTGATTCCTCAAGAATGACACCTTTGAGAGTGTTGCCTACTACAGTCCGCTCTGCTGTTGGCAATTGGTTTGCTTCCACAGTTTCGTCTTCTACTATGATGATTTCATCTATCTGAGTAGCAGTGAGGTCAATTGTTATAACTTGAATGAACTTTGCTTGTTTTATGGTCTTCAGGTAGTCTGTAGTGACTTCTTCTATTGTTTTCTCTGCTGTATCCCGAATTGGTGATGCCTCTGCTTCTTCTGATTCCTCCTGCACTGTTGGTTCCTCTGATGGAGTGGCTCTGCTACTGGGGACTCCACTGTAGGTGACTCTGTGGCTGCGGATTTCAGCTGTAGGTGACTCTGCTGCTAGTTCTTCTTCAGCAGATGGTTTTGCTATTGATTTCTACTTCATTCGTTCTTTATCTACCTGATCAATGATATCATCATCATCATCATCATCATGGCCTTCTAGGTGTGAAAATCATCATTACCATTATCGTTTTCTGATGGTTGTGTTCTGCCAATTTTTGGCCTTGAGAGATAATCATAGATCTCTGATGTTGTTGCCCTGACATGTTTATCCACCAGTCTTTTCTATTAGACCTTCACTTCCGATGTATGCACACAAATTCAATGTGTTGTAGTTGTGACTGTCTATGCCTCCTCGTCTTGAGTGTTGAGTAATTAACTTTTAGAACTCCACTGAATAGTATGTAAGGTTCAGTGGGGTCTTTTCTTCTTGTTAGCCTCCATTTTCTGAATTTGAACGAGTTGATGGATTTCTACCTCAGTCATTCCATCAACTACTCTAATTTCTGTCCTAAAGCCATCTGAATTTATCCTGTATCTTGGAGTTGGTCCTGACGGAATAACTTTATCCTTACAACCTTGGATGTCCTCTTGATTGGGAGCTGCTTGATTAACTTCTAGATCATTTCTCCCTTTTGAGCCTTGCCCAGCATCTCATCCGTCTTGGCTCTGTGTTCCTGGACCTTTTCTTATATGCCCTGGACCGTCTATAGAGCTTTGATAATCTCCTCCTTTTCTTGAGATTGTGTGATTGTGGTTGTTGTACCCCAAGCCTCTTATGCAGTTGAGCGCCGATATGCTTCAATCCTATACTGGAGATTGGAATGATTGTTGTTGTGAATTCTTCTATTGCATTAGACCTTATTGCCACTATGTTTGTAGTATAGATGTCCTGATATTGCCGAGTCTGCCACCTTCTGAGTTTAGCTTCAATAGCTTCTATCTCTTTTCAATAGCTTCAATCAATTTAACTAATTTCAATCAACCTCC
>LIEC01012552.1:126242-228066 GCA_001925005.1 Drosera capensis | reverse complement strand
CACACACACCCCCCACCAAAAAAATTCTAGGTTCCATAGCATTTAGTAGAGTTCCGTAGTGATCAATACAAGCTTTGATAATCTTGTAACTGTTTCAGTGGGATCGACCACTACTTCCACTTTTACATTATTAGTCAAATTAGGGTGTGAGTAGGATGAACTCTAATTTCTAATGTTTATTCCGTACAACAGACGTGTCAATATCCCAATTCCTGATCCCTTCTGGGTGGACGAGTCATCGGTGTACATCTTCTAGGTGGCTAGGCCTTGTTCTTAATCCCCTAACACTTCAAGGTCTGGATCAGTTGGGAACCTCCATTTTACTGAGAAGTCTGCTGAGGCTTATGCCCTGATAGTTATTCAGGCTTAGTGGCTGATGTCCTGTTCACTCAGCTCTACCAATTCTTTGACCAGCCTTTCAGATACTTCGGGCTTGTGTAGTATCTGTAGAAGTGGTTCATTGATGACCACTACTATCGTGTGGGCTTGGAAATTTCAGACGGCGTTGACAAGTGCCAATGCTACCTTTTTCAATTTTTAGAGTATCGAGTCTCATCATCATGGAGTATTTCAGTGACAAAGTTTATCGGTTTCATATTTCATCGTCAATTCAAAGCAAGCGCATTGAAGCCATCTCTAGGGGACCGGGGGAAAGGGGGGCATTGCCCTCGGGCGCCTGATATACATAGTGTTTTTCTCGAGTAGCCCGATTTGTGATGAGGGGATTGATCGCATATCATTAAACTTGTCACATTAACCTCCTCAAAATGTAGTAGTTGTGAGTAAGAATCATTCCCATGGAGAACAAAAATTGAAAATATAACCAATAAATATTAACATTCGTACCTTTAACTAAGCTCTAAATAAATGGGGGCTTCTAAAAGGTTGAATTACTGAATCCAATGACAATGAATACAAAGCTAATGAAATAAAAAGGCTTGATAATACAAACTTAGCAAGCAACACATAATCATTCACAACATATGGAATCAATCATAGGCAGTTTTACATAAACTTTCGAACAATTCTATGCGAATATATAGAGTTCTAGAAAATATTAGGCATGCGATTTCCTTTTAAATTCTAAAGTTGTCCAATGAATAGCATAAAGATGTTATCAAGAATAAATATTCTAGGTAATTTACATGAGTGCAAATTAATCATAAAAAATTATTTAGTGAATTAAGCTCATTACTCTCCCTTAGGTATTTATATCTTAACGAATAAGTTAATTGAGATATAACCTAAAATTTTGAATTTTCCCTTATTGAGAATAATAATTCATCCCATTTAGGTTGCTACTAACATGGTCAAATGAGATTGACTATTGCATTAACGGAACATAAAAAACCCTAGTTGGTCTCTCTAAGATATAGAGAGCATCACATATATTTGCCATCAAGGAAATGTCACAATTCACATTAACTTCCATCTTCCCACTAAAATCATAATTGTCTCATAATTCCATGGACATGAAATCATTCAAATGATCCTTACTAACACAAACTACTCGAATTTGATTGAATCCACTAATTTGGTCAACATATCATCGATATAGACTTCCATGCTGCTCTCTAACAAAGGCTCAAAGGCATCTTCGACTAACCATTGATAAGTTCCCCTGGTAGTCCTGAGTTCAAAAGTCATTACCCTCGGAGAGTAAGTAACACTTTCTATGTTTTTTGTTACTTAAAGCTTCTTGATATATAAAGATTGTATTTTTTTTCCAAGAGTATTTCTGAGCTGGCTTTCGTGCTTTAGGGTTTTTGAGATTCTTTTGATGACTTAAGTTGTATTGAGTAGACCAAGGAGAAAGGGGACTCGTCGGGAAGAGGATTGTACGATGAGAGACGAAAGAAGGTCAACCTCTTTCAAATATATAAGATGGATTTTTGTAATGCAATATAATTGGACTCTCATGTCGATCCAAGTGAATCATCATCTTCACGGAGATCATGCTTGTTGAACAAGAGGATAATAAATTCAAAATTCTGCCTTGTATAATAGAAAGATTTACAATAGCTTTTGCTACTAGAACCTTCTTGACCACGATCTTTTGTTTTTTTACTTTTCTAGGCATTCGACCCTGAAAAGAAAGAGAGGTTAGATTGATACTAAATAAGAAAAAAATGAGTAAATAGAGATTGATCAATCCAAAAAAGAGTGACTTTCTTCCTTTCTATGCTTATTTCTTAAACGACGAGGACCTTTATAAAAACCGAAGCTCTTTACTTCATAGTCTATCTTCTTCCTAACTTGTATAGTTCTACTTCGTTGGCCCTACCTACGAATTATCCAATAAGAGGTCTTTCACAATGAGATCAACCAGAAGAATCTTTTCTACGGATTTCAGATTAGGTTGAATTAGGATCCAAAAAGAAAAAAGAAAAAGACTAGAATAATTATTGATGATGGAAATGAAAATAGAATAACCTTTTTTGATTGTATATAGAATGAGTATACACTATGCAGTCATTCGAACAAGGAATGCTTCACGAATTTGTAATAGATCTATCAAGTAAGGATTTTTTTTATGAAGACTTTAAAACAAGAAAGGAATTCGTAAATTGTTATGGAATCTGTAAAAAAAAAGATCATGATTGAAAAGTATAAAGCCATCAATCAATTGATTTCTTATCATTCATTGACTGAATTTGGTATAATATTAGAAAAAAATTTCGGAAGTCTTCTTGTCGCAAACAAATAGGAATACATATATGGGTTTATTTTAACTTTTTAGAAAAGACTTTTGATTGTAACCCATCAGGTGTTAAAAGTAAATCTTTTGGAGGGGAAAAAAAGGATTTTCTATTTTTTAGTTCGAATAGGTTAGTCGGATCTATCCACACCTTCAAGGATGATATTTCCTTATCTTCTCAAGCCATCTGAATTTGGTCCCCAAGCAAAGATGTCTGAGTTCTTGCTCAAAATTTTGATCAGACCTCCTTGAACCGATTCTTTGAACGAGGCTCCGTTCCAAAAGAACTTCTTCTTTTCTCCTTCTTGTAGCGGGATGTTCCCAAGTTTTTCAACTGGTCATGGGCTTATTGTTTGGTATGGGGGATAGAGATGAAAGGAGAAAGCTTCCTGGGTTTGAGAAACCTTTTTCCTCACTATGTCCTCGTAGCGCCAACGAGACTCTCTTTTGGATTCCTTTCATTCCCCCTCACTATGTGGATTCGGGAAATTTAGGGCTAGGTAACAGTGTGATTACTGCCCTTAGGCCCACCAAAATTGGCCTCCCAATTATCCCATTATATACGAATTAAAGGTCTACAATTAAGAAATCAGTCACTATAGAAGAGATACTTTTGATGCTTTCATTCCCAAGTACCACCCTACTATCAATCAAGATTCCCTTAACATCGAACACTTCGTTGTGTACAGTTAGGACTAGTGCAACATCACGGAGAAAAGTGATGCCAGCTCCATCCTCAAGACTCATGTCGACTAGTTGGTCTTCACAGGCCAGCTTGCCTTTCTTTCGAGGCTTATAAAAAAATGCTTAACTCATTGATCCTTGTGTTGTTACTACATTGGGCATTGTTGGCACTTCCTTTCTTCTTTGCTGCGTTCAGGACCTTTTTCGAGGTCTTTGTGTATAACAATCCTTTGATGGATCCCGAACTATCACAATTTTTTTAATAGATCTCTTTCTTTTTAACTCCTCTGTGGCGTCTTTAAGGTGATTGCATTCCTCAGTGTCATGCCCATGGCCTTTGTGTTATAGACAATACTTTATTGTGTCTCGGTTATTTCCTCTGAAACACTATTTTTCGGGCTCCCTTATAAACAGGTTTTCTGCCCAAGCTACGATCAATACCTCCGATCTCAAGGTGTTCAGTGGGGTGTGCCATGAATATAGAGGGGCTTTTTTTCAATTTCTCCTTCTTGCTCTTCTCGCCCCAAGCTATGGCGTCCCGATTACTCCATCGATTCCTTGATCGAGATCCCTTATGAACCCTTTTTATCGGGTTCTCCTTGTAGACCCTTCTGAACCGATCTTATACGGCCATTACTAGCTCAAAATTACATGTTGGTTAACTTTAGATATGAGGCTCGTGTATGTATAGGGGAACTTTCGACTTAGGTTGTAGTCCAGGTCTCAATTTTTGAGTCCTTAAATTAATGCCATGCATATGTTGGTTTCCTCAGCATTCTTGACCCCTACGACCTCCGAGTTGAATCTTTGGATATAGGCCCTCAAACTTTCACCAAGATTTCGCTTCACTTCATATAGGTGCTCCGAGGTTATAGGGATCCTTTTACAAATGATATATATTGAGCCGTGAAGGCCCTTGTCAACTCTTCGAACGATGCTATTAAACCTGGTTGCAAGAGTTGAACAAAACCCTAGTGCAATACAAAATTACAGGCAATTAGACATCGAAAAATTTGATCGTAGAACATGGATTTCAATGGATGAAAAGGTTTTGTGATAAAAAAAAAACGATCGTAAAACATGATCTCAAAAATCTTGGTCATTAATTAAGTTAGCGATCAAAACAATCGTTAATCAATGATCGAAATTCAGATGGTCCCTAATTTTGCGACCGAGAGAAGAACGTCACAGAATTCAAATTAACGACCGAATACAAAATCGATCACAAAATAAGCGACGGAATAGGGAATCGATTATAAATTTAGTGACTGAATCGGTCGCTAAACCTTAGTCATAGATTCTTTATTCTGGGGCAGATTGCGACCATTTCGATCGTAATTGAGCGATTGATTTGGACACTAAGTTTGTATCCTAGTCACCATAATAACTAGTTTTGGTTGAACCCTGCTATATACGTACAAATTCATACATGAATCCCATCCGATACAACACTAACATCCATAACACCAACCTCCACATAACCAACGTCAACAAAATACCAAAATATAAATCGTTATGGGTCATTTAAGGTATCAAAATTTACATCAAAGTCATCATTTATCCCGAAAAAATATTATCAAACACAAAAAAATTGATTTTCCTACCAAAATACACAATCTAAAATCCAGCAAGCTGCTTTCTTGGAGTTATAGGTGATGGGATTGCGAGAACAGTTGAGACGACGATCTGCGTCATCGGTGGCATCCACTCCATCTGGACTTCCAACTAGCCATCTCCTCCTCAAGCTTCTTCATCTTAGAGTGATCGATGGATGATGGAATTTCGCGGCTCGAGGAACCTATCTCCTTGGAAGAGTAGATCAAGAATGTTGAGCCGAGACCATAAACTTATCCCTTTCTGCTACCTTAAGATACATCTGAATCTTCAAGACGATCTCCTGCTCTGGAGTAAGTTGAGTGTCGGGCTCTTGTGTGGCCAAGAACTCATCCATGACCTTTGACATGGAGAGTCTGGCCCGAAACATGGCCCGATCCAAGAAAACCTAAAAACCTAAGTCCAAAATCCGAAAAGTTCTCTACTCTTCTAGCAAATTCTCCAAACTTGTAAATACTTAGGTATTTACCTAGAAGAGCCTAGAACATTTTTATAAAACCTAGGGTTAGAAGATTCTAGACCTCGGGTTCTAAAGCCTTCCATTGAGATGTATATAAGGAGAGCTTGGCTCATTTGCCAAGCCATCCTCGGAAACTCAATTCAAGCAATACAAAGCATCTAAGTTCTCCCCAAACACTCACATTCTCAAAGTTCTTTACTCGATTGCTAGCACTCTCACAAGTTTTGAGCATCGTCTCAAGAGGGAAAAGGCTGAACTTAGATACGAAGCCAAACGTGTCTAGGTGTCGCACGGTCTTGAAACATTGAGCCCGTGACACCTTGCTCCGACAAACTCTATACTATATCCGTCTCACAAAAACAGAAAAGGAGTTATTCAATTTAAAAACAGAAAGCAAAATAAAAATGAAATAGGTATTGGATCGTACAAAAATAATTATGGATATATATATATATATATATATAACTTAGAGACACTCCCTTGACTCTGTCGTAACAGAGCTTGATCTCATCACTAGAGGTCGGTACAATGCCTTTCTTCTTATATATGAACTTGAACACCTCATGCTCATCGGACCTCCTCTTCAACTTCTCAACCTAGAAAATTTAAAGAAAACAAATTGATAACTTTTTAAAAACCTTAAAAGTATTAACATCAAAAATATTTTTTAAACAAGTTAATCACCAATTTCTTGATCACATGGGACTGTGAACACACTTCCTTATGTGTGTTTCGATTCTCCTTTACTTCTGTTTTCTTGTGTTTATTGTGATTGATCTTGGAACTACTTAGAGTTCCACTTGACCTTCAACGCTACGATGAAAGCGTCATCAACCCAGGTGGCTTTCTCTCCCTTAGTCAACTTATCTTTCAGCTTGTGCATAATGTCATTGAACTTAATCCTCCTCTTCTTCTCCCATTGCATCCTCACAAGTCAATGATCTCATAACTCCACCAATAAAGATCCTACAAACATGTGGAAAATAAATAGAATATCAATAAAATATGAGAGAATTTAAAACTATCTAAAAAAAATAAAGGAGAATTCTACTTACACTTTAAAAAACTCTTATATTCTTTCCCTCATCCATTAAGTCACGTCTTTCCAACATGTCCATGTCCCCTAAAAGCATCTTTTAAAGAAGAGGGCACCATTGGACATCACGCTCTAATCATGAAACCCAATATTAAACACATCACATTATTCATAAAATAGAGATAGATATAAAATAAATTGCTCAATGAAAAATATAAACAAATTGAAGACATATATTTTAAAAAGTAAACTAAATACATAACATAGTCCATCTGGATTAAAAAATCTTCAAATGAACCAAATCCAACAAATCAATCGATCCAAACTAATCATCTAAATCATACTAATTCAACAAATAGACCCATTCGAAACTAATCGTGTAAACCACTCCTTTTCTTAAATCACAAATAAATTCGTAAGTGACTTCCTGGAATCGAGATACTCTTTCAATTTCTTCAAATCAATCCAATTCAAAAAATCAAGCCAAACCTCCACATCAACCAAAATTATTTTAACAATCATCAAATTTAAAAATAAAAAGTTAAATTAAAGTCAAGGTCTAGAAGAATTTTACACCTCAAATAATTAGGGTTTGATAAACCCAAACCTCGAAATCAACCCCGGCCTTCACGTCCTCCTCTCCACCTTCGTGCGCGGATGTGACTAGTGGCGACCGACGATGACCTCGACGAGCAACACCGATCAGCGACCATGATGGAGGATGGGGACGATGCTAGGGCAGGACGACGAAGAAGATGTTGGGGCAGGATGACAGGGACCATGCGATGACGAGGGTGGATGAACGGCAACGACAGTGGGGAAGGTGGCGGTGGCAGGTCGGGGAAGAAGGTCTTAGGTGGTGTTGGTGTTTCGTGTTTCGTGTGTGTGTGTGTTGAAGAAATGACAAAGGGAAAAGAAAGCTTGTTGGGGGGATTAAAACAAGGGTTGCGATCGAAACGGTCGTCGATAATCATTCGATCCCTAATTTGTGATCGATATTCTATTTCAATCGTTAAGTTTGTGACCGTTTCCATTTTTAGATCGTTTAATTTACTTTGTGATCGATAGTCTTTTTTCGTAGCAAAAACACTGTTTTTTTTAGTGGCGGGTTCCCAAAGAGTGGTTGGGAAAGCCTCGCATAGGATAGCGTGCTCTACCTCGCTCAGGTTCATGGACATCCAAAAAATATGCACGTGGTCAAAGGGTCTTCAGTTCCCTCGTAGGGCTCAAACCCAGATATCTTGAACCTTTCATGGCTTACCTTCTCTTCCATGTCTTCAGTAAAGGATGTCTCCATCCTTTGGATGGTCTTGCCTCTATTCCCTTTGGATTATAGGATGTCTCTCTCATCATCCTTAAGAGCTCCTTCACTCTTTTCTGTTAGAGATGATATAGTTATAGTTGGCATGTAAATCATATTGTTATTATTCCCTTGATTGTAGGCTACAGTTTAGCCTTATACACTTGTATATTAAGGACATTATGAGGTGGAATACACACGGATCATTTCCTAGATGGTATCAGAGCTGCTTGCCAAATCCTAGCCACCACACCCTTTTCTTCTCCAAACACACCCTATTTTCTCTTGCTATCTTCTCTTTCTCTGCTTGCCAAACCCTAGCCGCCACACCCTTTCTTCTCCAAACACACCCTATCTTCTCTTGCTATCTTCTCTTTCTCCAAACACACAACTGCTTTCATCTCCTCCTCTCTTTCTCCTTCCTCTTTCCATGGCGAATAACCAGTTTCATCCGGCGATCACCGTCAACAATATCAAGAACTTCATCCCCATCACCCTTGAGATGGAAAAGGGTCACTATGCATCTTGGGCCGAACTCTTCAAAATTCACTGTCGTGCCTACCAGGTCATTGATCACATCCTCCCGTCCACCGCAACATCCAGCAGCGCTTCGACAGACACAACTGCAGCCACCATGCCCCCAACACCGGCCCTGGATCTGGCCCTTTGGACACGCTTGGACGCCATCATCCTTCAATGGATTTATGGCACTATCTCCACCGATCTCCTCCACACCATTCTTGAACCGGATTCCACGGCCCAAACAGCTTGGGGACGGTTACAAAATATCTTCCAGGAGAACAAAAACTCTAACGCGGTGTACCTCGAAAATCAGTTCTCTAATGTTCGCCTCGACCACTTTCAAAATATCTCGGCCTATTGCCAAGAACTCAAGATGCTTTCCGATCAACTTTGGAATGTTGGTTCGTCGGTGTCCAATCAACGCCTCGTCCTTCAGTTGATCGCCGGGCTGACCGAACCCTATGATGGTGTTGTCACGTTCATTCAACAATCTAACCTGTTGCCGCTGTTCTATGAAGCTCGCTCCCGCCTCATTTTAGAGGAGACCCGCAAGGCTAAGCAAGCCTCCATGTCGGCCGCTGCCGCCGGGACTGCTCTCCTCACAGCTGTCCAATCGGCCGCCGCAGCCTCATCCGTTCCAGCCCATTGTCGCTCTTCCTCTGGATGGAAGAAGGGCCAGCAGCAGCGCCCCAATCAGAAGGGTCGGGGGAATGGGGGCCGGAGTCGTGGCCGTGGCGGATCTCAGCCACCGCAAGCCTCTCCTCCTTCGTGGGGTCAGATCCCACCGTGGGCATGGTCATCTCCAACTTGGGCCATGCCTCCATGCCCCTATCCAACGGTTTCTTGGCTTAGACCCTCACCAGGGACCCAACCGGGTCTGTTGGGCCCACGTCCATAGCCTCAGTTTACTGCCATGCACACAGCCCCGTCGTCGGCATATGCTCCAACCGACATAGAACAGGCCATGTACGCATTGTCACTCAACCCTCCGACGACAATTGGTACATGGACACCGGCGCCACATCACATATGGCGTCTTCCTCAGGTAATCTCACGTCCTATTTTAATTTGGGCACTTCTAATAACATTATCGTCGGTAGCGGTCATACAATTCCAATTAAAGTCTTTGGCAAGTCGATCCTCCCTCTCCTCAACCCACCCTTATTAAGGACATCATAAGGTGGAATACACACGGATCATTTCCTATTGGTCATAAGTCACAAGTGTTTCCTACTTTTGTGTCTTTACACCATTTTATCCGTACCCATTTTGAACGTAAAATTAAATGTTTACAATGTGATAACGGTGGCGAATTTGCAAATGACAAATTTAATATTTTTTGTGATCAAAATGGCATGACTTTCCGCTTCTCGTGCCCCCATACATCCTCTCAAAACAGCAAAGCGGAACGCAAAATTCGGACTATAAATAATGTAATCCGCTCACTACTCACTCACTCTTCCATCCCTTCATCATTTTGGCGTCATGCCCTTCAAATGGCCACTTATATCTTAAATATACTACCAAGTAAACTTCTGTCCGGGAACTCTCCTACTCAAATCCTATATCGTCGAGACCCATCTTTCTCCAATCTCCGGGTATTCGGGTGCCTCTGTTATCCTCTATTTCCCTCCACTACTATCCACAAATTAAGTCCTCGATCCACTCCTTGTGTATTCTTGGGGTACCCTTCTAACCATAGGGGGTACAAATGCTATGACATGGCCACTGGCAAACTCACAATTTCGCGGCATGTAGTGTTCGATGAGTCCATTTTTCCCTTCTCAAAAATCCATTCCCCAACCCCTTCTACATATCAATTTCTAAATGAGGGCCTCCTTCCCTTATGGATGTTCCATATTTCACCCAACCCAACTCCCCTTCCACCATCCCCCGGCCCACCGTCCCCCCCAGCTAACCCGGCCTCTCCCTTGGCCCAAGCTGCTCCCCCCATTAATCCACCCACCAGCCTCTCCCAAATTACCACCAATCCGACCCGAAGCATGCACGGTATTTTCAAACCCAAACGCCACCTCAACCTCACATCTTCGCATTCTCCTTCCCCACTTCCCAAAAACCCCCAACTCGCCCTGTCCGACCCTAATTGGAAAGCCGCTATGACTGATGAATTTGATGCCTTAATTAAAAATAAGACGTGGGATTTGGTACCCCGCACCCCAGATATGTCTATTATACGATCTATGTGGATTTTTCGGCATAAAACTAACTCTGACGGTTCTTTTGAGCGGCATAAAGCCCGTCTTGTCGGTGATGGCAGGTCTCAGCAGTTCGGGGTTGATTGTGAGGAAACATTCAGTCCAGTGGTCAAACCGGCCACCATCCGGACACTTCTCAGTCTCGCGTTGGCCAAATCTTGGTCAATTCATCAATTGGATGTCAAAAACGCGTTTCTCCATGGTCAGTTACATGAGACAGTTTATATGCATCAACCCATGGGATTTCGTGATCCTGTTCGTCCGGATCATGTATGTCTTCTTCGGAAGTCTCTTTACGGCCTGAAACAAGCTCCTTGGGCATGGTATAAACGGTTTGCTGACTATGCTTTCTCCATTGGCTTCTTTCACAGCAAATCTGATCACTCTCTATTTATCTACAAGAATGGTGCCGACATGGCTTATCTCCTGCTATATGTCGATGACATCATCCTTATTACTTCTTCGGATCGACTTTGCGAGTCACTCATGTCTCTTCTCGCCTCTGAGTTTGCTATGAAGGATCTCGGTCCTCTGAGTTATTTCTTGGGCATTGCTGTCTCCCGCCACCCTCACGGCTTATTTTTGTGTCAACGTAAGTATGCCGAGGCGATCATCGATCGAGCTGGTATGTCCTCGTGCAAACCATCTCCGACACCGGTCGACACGGCTGCCAAATTGAGTTCCTCTTTCGGCTCCCCCCATGCCGATCCTACTCAATACCGCAGCCTCGCGGGTGCTCTCCAGTACCTTACCTTCACACGCTCGGACATTTCTTACGCAGTCCAACAGATTTGTCTTCATATGCACGATCCACGGGAGTCGCACATGGCCGCTCTGAAACGGATCTTGCGTTACCTTCAGGGCACTCTATCTTATGGTCTCCACCTCTATTCGTCGTCTACAGCCGACCTTCTATCCTATACTGATGCTGACTGGGCCTGCTGCCCAGATACGCGTCGGTCTACCTCTAGCTACTGTGTGTTTCTCAGTGATAATCTCATCTCCTGGTCTTCCAAGCGCCAATCCACAATATCTCGCTCTAGTATAGAAGCCGAATACAGGGGTGTCGCTAATGTTGTTTCTGAATCATGTTGGCTCCGTAACCTTTTGCTGGAACTCCATCATCCCATCACCAAGGCCACTGTGGTCTATTGTGATAATGCCAGCATCATCTACCTCACTGGTAATCCAGTCCAGCACCAACGGACTAAGCACATTGAGCTCGATATCCATTTCGTCCGAGAAAAGGTAGCTCGTGGTCAAGTTCGTGTTCTCCACGTTCCCTCTCGCTACTAGATTGCCGACATCTTCACTAAAGGCCTCCCGCGTGTTCTCTTTGATGACTTTCGGGACAGTCTCAGCATCCGGGAACCTCCCGCTTCGACTGCGGGGGTATGTTAGAGATGATATATTTATAGTTGGCATGTAAATCATATTGTTATTATTCCCTTGATTGTAGGCTACAGTTTAGCCTTATACACTTGTATATTAAGGACATCATGAGGTGGAATACACACGGATTATTTCCTAGATTTTCTTCATATTTCTGGACTCTCCTAGTCGACTTTGAACCTCTTTTCCCCTCAGCTCCAACTCCCGAGACTATCATCTTGATATTTTAGAATTGATGAGGCTTCTTTGGTCTTCTTCGGGGGTATGTCAGTCTATCTCACCTTGCCTTTCACCTAAAACCCAGTTTCAGTTTAGGTGATAAAGCACGTCTTCGGGGGGTGGGACACCGAAAGGAAGCTCTCTTGAGTCCAGTGGCGTAATAGTCCTTTAAGCACTAGGTCCTGCCTTTAGATCGAACGAAGGTGACAACCTTTGGTTCATGAGATCAGTGATCGTCCTCATGAGTGCGGTAGTCTTGACATTCCAAATGGGCTTAGTGTGTTGCAAGCATCTCAACCGTTACCAAGACTTGTTGCATATGGGGTCCCTGAACCTCATTATCATCATCTCCTTTAGTTATCCTGATAATAGTTTATAATCGGGGTAGGAGATTGGGCTGGTTATTGCTATACATTTGTTTTGTATTCCTGGTCTTTTTGTAATGCGCCTATTTTACAATCCTGGTGTTAGGGCTCTTTTGAGTCATCAGACCAAGTTAGGCGTCAAAATGTTTGTGTGGAAACCGGATATGGGGCTTGGGTTCGTTAGCACAGTTATTTATTTGTTAGATTTTGAGTTTTATGATCCCTTTTTGTGCTCACTTCGCCTGCAATCATACCAGGAGACAATAGATCGATTACTTAGCCTCGAGATGATGTCCTCGTGGACTAACTCTGATGCTTAAGTTAGTATGGTCCAGGATGTCCAATCATGACGGTAGAGTTAGATAAAAAAAGGTCTAATTTTTTTTACCGGTGGATAGATATTAATATTAAAATATTCTATTTATGTTTGACATACACTTATTTTTGTGCATTGTTTAGCAATCCACTACCTTAGTATTGTTTGTCTCTTTTTGATAGATTATTGGCTCAATGACCTTATGCATTTTTATGGACCATTGGCTTAATATCATGCAAACATATTACTAGTTGCTAGTGATACATGAAATAATGGATAATTCATAACAGCCACAATTTCGCTGAGGTGTATACGTGACAATGCGATGCCTCACAATGTCTTTGTCCTTGTAGAATTCCAAAAATTGCTTGTTCACAAACTCCATCCTGTTGTCAGTTCGAAGTCTCTTGATCTGCCTACCAATCTGCGTCTCAACCAACTTCAACCACTCCTTGAATGTCTCGAATACCTCAGATTTCTCTTTCAAGAAATATATCAAGATATAACGGGAGTAATCATCGATGAAGGTCCAAAAATACTTTTTACCTCCCCTCGAAACATGCGGAGATGGCCCCCACAAATCTGAGTGTATGTAATCGAGTGTCCTCTTTCTTCTGTGTATCGCACCACCTAACGACACTCTTTTTCTGCTTGCTGAGAACACAACCATCGCAGAACCCACCCGAGGTTCTATGTCTTCAAACCTCCAAGCAAGCTTGCTGAACTCCGAACATCCATCCCCCAATTAGCTATATGCCCAGAAAGATTGTTAAGCGGAGTAGGTGAGTGAGATAATGGATGAGTGGATTAAACGCCAAAGCATATTAGAATGTGTTGGTTTTGATAGAGTGGAGCAATGGGTTGTTTTAATCGAGATCAACAAATGAAGTTCAAGTAGACTCGACCACGTTCGGTTTTGAACCGAAACCGAACCGACAAAGAACCGACGGTTGAAGAACCGAAACCATAATGGAATCGAAACCGAAAAAAATCAAAACCAAACCGCTAAATATTGATTTGGTTTAGGTTCCATCGAAAGCCAAACTGAAGCCAGAACCATTGATTCTCTTTGGTTCCACACCGCCTATTATCCCCCTAAAATATTGGAGTATTTTTTCTTAATCTTTTTATCTATCTAATTCACACCATTAAATTCATTCCTTATTATGTTTATTTAGTCTAAACACCTTACATTATCATCCGTCCATTTTTAGTTATACATTGGGTCACATCTTAAAATGAATATTAAGAAAATATTTGGAATACTATTATACTTTGTCTGTCCCATAAAAAACACAACATTGGTTTAGGTCAGCGATAGATTTATTTAAGCTATGAATTGTATGCGAAGCGATCAAACATCATTTTACGCAAAATTATCGTGAAATAATAATGATAATTTAAGTTATGTACTTTAATCCTGAGCCAGTGACGTAATTTTTCTTACGTTGTTAAGACAAATAATGAAGCTGCTCAAAATACGTGTTGAATAGATGAGTGATGATACAACGTTGTATTTTTTATGGGAAGGAGGGAGTATAAGTTTTGATATTTTCCATTTTATATAATATTTTATTTATATTTTTCTTTGAATAAAAGTTATTTGGTATACATCTTATGGACAAACTCATGTAAAAAAACGTAAAGAGATAGGAATGAAATCATGACCAACTTAAATCGGAATCGAAACCGACATCTGAACTGTTACAGCCTCATAATCGTCGGTTTCAGAATCGAAATAGAAACCAATCTAAAAGATTTTGATTTTGATTTATCCTTTTATTAAACCGGTCCAAAACCGACGGTTCTACCATCGTGATCAGGTCTAGGTTCAAGAAAAGGGACCAAGGTTTGATCAAATTTTGGGCATGGGCCCAACAGGTCAATTGGGCTTCGAATAAAGGATCATCGAGATCAGGTTCTTATTTCATCTTGTGTGAATTTTAGTCCATAAATACCAACAACCTGTTGGCATTGATTTGAGCCCGTTGATCTGAAATGAATTTTATAATATGCTTAAAATTAGTTCAGTCGTTTTTTCAGTGTCAACCCTGACTTTCCCATTAGGCAGATAACCAACAATACAAACAGTATTTACAACTTAATCATCATATTACAATACCATAAGTTAATAAGCATTGTCATACTGCCTGATCATTAGCACACAAGCCACATCATTTATCCCGCAAAGAGGCCAAGCATAACTACATACTTCCTGATCATAACTACATAAGCCACATCGTTTATCCCAAAAAGAAGTGAAGCATAAGCGCATCAGTAAACGGAGTCCATCCTTCCAAGTTCCATGCCATTACTCTGGTACGTCTGATCTTCATTAACTCATGGTTCCCAAGTCGAGCCCAAAAAAGAAATAAAACTTGCAGTATTGATGTGGAAATGAATCAGAAGCGTGGATGTGAAGCCATGGATGAAACTCAAACCACCGCAAAAAAACAGATCTGGAAAAATGACTGATCAGGAAGACAACAAAATTCTCCGTTCTCTCCTTTTTCTGCTCTTAATTAAACCGGTCCAGCCAACCAAGAATGCTATCTTGTGAACCAAATTGTAAATCCTGATAAGAAACAAGATGAAGATGCACCCTATCATATGCAGCGAAGTAGGATTACCCAAGAATTATTTAGCCATCATAGTAGAAAGACATCTAGGAAAATAGCATACCGCAAGATTAACATCTGGTGGTGTATCCAACTGTATGTTCAGAAGGTCGCTAATCCCATAGGAACCATCATAGTTTTGTTCAGTCATGATGTTGTTTATGCTTTGTTCAAGACCATCATTGAGTGGAGCGAAGGAGCTAAACATTTCACTGCATAGAGATGAATTCACCGTATATTGATGAGACACTGAATCCCAAACCAAACCAGCCAGGTTGGGAAGGGACTTGACACCTTCCTTCTGCCTCACATTGGAAGTACTGTGAACTGCTTTGCTGATAAGTTCTAGATCCTGATGCAAATAGAACGCACATGAAAACCAAAATCCATTGCTTTGTGCTCAAACTAATGGCGATAATGATATAGTATTACGGAAGTTCAGAAGAGCGGAGATTTGAGACATGTGGGTGCACAAAACGAAAATAGCAGAAAATAAATGCAACGCACATAAGGAAAAGACCAGAAATGCATTGATCAATTCTCAGAACCCATGATAACATAGAGAATCCATTGTAGAATGTCCTGTAGACTCAAGTTACCTAGTATAACCCAAGCCGAGCTCGTGATTTTTTAAATGTCAAACGAAACAGATAGAATGGAAGGTTGAAATCGTCTAAAATAATCCACTCTTTTGAAATGACAATATTTTACTGGAAAAGCTATAATGTAGGATATGGTATATGATACAGTAATCATGGCATCTCGTCAGTTTAGAATGATGGGCACATGGCCATCTAGAGATTTCTGCCAATAATCAAGTCCCTGACAGGAATTTAGATAGGGTTCTAGATTGCAAAAAAACACACACAACATATGTGAACTTGTTGGCGTTGATGAATTTAGATTTAATATGGAAGCCAAAAAAAGACAAAAAAAAAAAAAAAACACAGAAAAAGAAAAAAGGATCATAGTCTGATTCAGCTAGAGGTAGAGCATGACTTAGATAAAATTCTAGACAAGAAATTCTATAAAGAAAGTCATTTCTCACCTTGGCATGAAGGATATCAACATCTGCATTATTATCACAAAGGAGTGAATTTTCCGGTCTAGGTGGATCTGGAGCATATGTCTTTGGAGTTGTAGGACCAAGTGAGATAATCCCTTGCGATTCTATCTTCACATCAATGCCATCACCATCGATCTCTGGTTGCTTTTGCTGCTGAAAAAATATCTTTGAGACCACAAACTCTCCTTCTTTTTCATCTTTTTCATTGCCCATATGGTATTGATGCATGACCCAGTTGGACTTGACTGGCTTGGATCCCTTCTTCAAACTCCTGTACAGGACCATAATCTTTTTATAACCCTTTTGATGACCATTTTCAATCACAGATTTGGTCCTTCCAGTCTTGTGCCACCTTATAGTTTCTTCAGATACCTCAGTTTGTATCTTGCGGCGCTTCCGCTGACCCGATGAATAAGCATTTGAAGTTTTGTGGAAAAAGTGAATACTGCTTCCATCTTTCCTGGCACCTACCAAAATGAGATGTAGCAAGTGTAGTTAGTTGACTATGTTGAAATACAAATAATATAATGAACCTATTATCATTAGTTCGGACTTTTGATAAAGTTGTTTATTCGATATGATATCATAACAGATATGACAATGAAGTCACAAGCTCGAATCCCGCAACTCCCAATTGTTGTGTTTGTGTGACACTTAGTTTGCCTAAGTGGGCTTTCGTATGAGGAAACCTGTTGAGATATAAATAATATAACAAGTCTACTATCATTAGTTTGAACTTTTGATAGAGTAGATTCCTTGACAAACTCGTTATCATAAGCAACGACAAAATGACAATACAAATCTAAATTATTAATTTTCATTCCTACTTTGAATTTGTAACATCCTAACCTGGTAAATGTTTAGGATGAGTATAACAGATCCCGTTGTCCTCCTCCAAAGTAGGAATGAACTCATCAATAAACATGTGAGGACAAGCGTCCCCAACACCACATTTTGCAGCAAGATGATCCAGAAGGTCTGTGTCAGAAGGATCAAACTTCACGCCAATTGGTAGACCAGGCCACTCATTTGGGACCTGCATACAAGAAGGATAAGAAGTACTATACAATTTGGCAAATAGTTTAGATCTTCCGTCGAAATATATCATTCATGGGCAATAAAATATCCTATCTTACATCACACAAAGCAACCGCATGCTTTGGAAAGAAAAAATAAAATAAAGAAAAAAGCAGAGACACATGAAAAAGGTACTTCATATCAAAATCATAACAATAAAGCATTTAGAGTCTTCTGCAAAATCATGGTGGCTTCCTTATATAGTAACGACTGAAATACTGACTAGGACCTCTGCTTCCATAGCAATATAGCATTTAAAAAAAGTGTACCAGGAATTTTTTATTACTATCAGCAAGAAACAGAAATGACTACAGATAATGAAAGTCAGCATAATCTTACATCCTTATTATCAATCCAATAATGACAGTTTGGGCATTCACGTGCTGCTCCACAATCTTTGATTTGTTTTGAATCATATGAAGCTGCACTTTTTACCTTTTTTGCAATTCCTCTGCTATCAATAATCCAACTCCTGGAACCACCAATTTACACAAGGTCAACACAGATGGGAAAAGGTTAGCACGCTCGAAAGTCAATGACACAGGAAAAGTAAAGCAAATAATCATATAAGATATCCAATCAATAGATCCAGAATATTACACGAGAGAAGAGCAGAGACCTAGCTGCATATCAGAGACCAAGTACCCAACACACAAATTTACAAGTGAATACCTCAACTAAAACGATGAACAATATTTTTCCAGGAAAGGTCAGCTGGATGGGTTTAATCCATGATCACAGACGACAGTGATAAGCTACTTCGAATTTATTGCCTACAAAAAAGCTCCTCTTTAAATACCCTGTATTGGACTCAGTATACGTTATAAACTACATGGCTAAAGCATTGTTCTATCCTGTACTCCCGCGAGATCAACAAGAAGCCATTAGAGAAAGGAAGAATCATTTTTCCTACCAAGGTTTTCTTTCCCTTAACTACGTGTGCTGCATAATCAAGAAAATCATTTTCGCATCAAATTGCATTTTGATTATTCCTTTAATCTACAAGACTGAAGCATTGCCCCTTTTCATACTTCTAAGCAAAATCAAGTGACACGAAATGCAACGAGACAAACCCAGACTCATAATGTCATCCTACTTCCGTTTCTGTGATCACCATTGCAACACATTCACTCAAGTCCGAACCAAAGAGACCAGCTCACACACAAGAAACAAAGCCACCATCTTTCCGCCGCAGAACCATCCGAAATTACATGAGAGGACTTGCTACTCAAAGCCAAGTCTCCAAAGTCGAATCTTTCATAACAGAAACCCATCCATCAAGCAGATCATTCTCTTTGTTATACTATTATAATCATATATACAAATCAAGACTTCTCCGCAAAGAACAGAAAACGGGAGAAGAGTAACATAACATTGCCCAGAAACATAACTAAGTCACTATTCCGCTACTATTCCCACACACAAACCACCCTGGACACCTAATCAAGCAAAGAAGACAGAACATTAAAATGTGAAACCCAGTTGCAAATCCAATCGCGGCACCAAAACGACTCATGTTTCTGCCCCCAAAAGGGAGAGCACACAAACAAGGAGAACAAAACCAGAGCCGAAATTTCAATCTTACTTCCCCATTCGACGAAACCAACAGCATCACCAACACCGAACCCTTTTCCCGTTTCACAGTCGCGGTGTGGTCGTGTGCAGCAGCAGCTTCCAGCATACATTCCCCTCTTTTACATATGCAATCTCTCTCCCTCTGCAGCCGACCAGGTTAAGTAATCCCCAAGAGAGAGAGATGGAAAGAGAGAGGCGGGAAACCCAAAAAAAACTTCGGTCGAGAAGAATGGAACGTTATTCGGGTCCCATCAGTACGTACAACCATGCCTACAGCCTCGGACACGAACCTCATTTAACCCAACATCTTTTTAGTTTTCTTTGAGCTTGGGAGTTCCCGTTCGGACATGGGGAAGCTAGGTTCGGAGTACTGCCAAAGACTGTCTTGCCCGCGGAATTGATTATTGAGACTGGTGGGGTGTGGGGACATGAAAAATCGAGCTGGATTACGCCAAGCCTTGCTCCCCAAGCCAAACATGGAAATTTGTTTCTTTTTTCTCACCGATGGTATTGGTGATGGGAAAGGAAATATTGACTGTTTTTTGCGTTTTCAGGCCCCACTTTAGATCTCCTTTTCGGAATTTTGGGGGCTGTCAGGGGGACTGAACAGGGAACAGTGCAGATGCCACTGACAAGCTTTTCGTTACTGTAGAACCCTATCAAACCTTATATTATTTCCTCTCGCGATATTTATTTATAAGACGTTCATCATGTATATGTGATATATCGCATCAAAATCTAATTCGCATTATAAGACGATCAAATATTATTATTTTTTTCAAAATTATCACTTTTCCATCCAGAATTAATAACTAATAATGTTATATCATCACTATATTATTCGATACGTATTTTAAGATATTTTTTTATTAATCTTAACGAAGTAAGAGAGAAACATTATGTCACTGATCCGGTTGAAAAACATAAAACAAAATATCATTAGTGTTACACGAGAAATTTACGTAAAAACTATATTTCATCGTCTCACGAACGATTCGTAAAATAAACAATTATATTATTTACATAAGCCAAATATGTAATTAAAGTAATTCCCAACGGAAAAAGTAAAAAACACTAATGACAATATCAATTATGGGATTTCACATTTGGATTAAAAACATAATTTTGTTGCACATATAATTTGAATTTTCCCCTTGGTTTTTATTTCTCTATTAAAATGGCATAGAAGTTGTCTTGATGTGTGTGTCCATTGTTGATTATGGATATGCCTTTGAAGATCTTGCAATACAGATAATTTTATGACTAATATTTCAGATAAATCTGTTTGAGATAATATTTGATCATTTCATTATTTTGGTTAAAATTTAATCTTGACAAACTCTCATTCACCAAAACTATAAAAAACTATGAGATGAATAAAATATATTTTGAAATAAGACAGATTTGATGCAGAGGAGAATATGGAAAGAGATCGCAACATTAAAATCTATCCTCAAAATTATTAATAATAATTGCAGTTTTTGAGATTAAAAAATGAGGATAATATTTGTTTAAGTTTCAATTGTATTTTTGGATTTTAGGTGCTATTTAAGTTGGTGACAGTCTCGTTTGTTATCAGTTTTTGATAATTTTTGGTGTTGAAGAATAATTAAGTTCCTCTTTTGCGAAGAGAGGCCGCGTCTCTATCTATCGCTTTTTATTTTCCTTTGGTTATCGGATTGTCCCTGCATCACTTGGTATCGGAGCATCAGGTTGCTAAACCAATGGCAGAACGCGATCGAGAATATGGACGTCGAGGTGGTCGAGGAAGTAGGAATCGTGGAGTCTAACCCTGCCAAAGATGAAAGGCCACGTAAACGGATATGAGACTTGCAAGGCAAACTGATCAAAGTGCAGAGAAGATATATTCAGGATCTGGAGCGATAACTTGTTGAAACAAGGCTGAATGCTCGATCCGAAAAAGAACCGGAGGAATCAGACGATACATTGGATGATGAAGATGAAGAAGTGGTTGTGGATCCTTCCCTTATTCCAAACCTGGGTCAGTAGCGGGAAGCGCACCCTAGGAATGAGAACCTGGTTCAGATCATCGAGATAAAGATCAAGATTTTAGAGTTCAAAAATTTGTTCAATCACGGAGCACGTGATCGACCAGTTGATGTTATGGATTGGGACATGATTAGTCCTAAGTATGATAATTATAGCGACAACAAGGAGGTTGGCTATGACAATGTCGCTGAGAAGTTCACCATCAATAATAAACTTCTGAAGGTTATGATGGATACAATTATCCATGATGCTTCTCATGTCTTAGAAAAGAAAATGAAAACGATTAAGGAGATAGATGAAGGATTGGACGTCTTCGAGGAGGAACATATCAATTGGGTTATTCCAGAATTCGTTACTCCAAATGCTTGTTTTTTTATTGTTCAAGACACTACAGGTGGAGATATCTTTGGTTGGATTTCAAGCCACAGTAACATCTGCAAGATTTTCTTTGGGAAGACACAATGGCACTTAGATACGATTTCACGGGACAAGAGCCGTTGGAGTAGCCACCCTATTCTTCACTCTGCCTCACTTATCTTCTCTCCACAATGAAGATAAAGAAGGAGACAATTAGAGGAGAGGAGGTATACTTCTTGATGTTCCCTTACAAAAAGAAGATGAAGCTGCCTCTGCCGAGTGAGCTATGCAGAGTTGCTGATTCTTCGCTATGGGTTTTCTCGTCTCTTGGTCTTTGTTTTCCTAGATGAAAAGTGGCGATGGAGGAGCAGGCTGAAGTAAACGTGGGGATGGCAGAGGCAGAGAAGTTGGCTGAGGAGGATGAGCATGATGATGATGTTGCTGATAAGCAGGCTCCTGATGATTCGATAAATGATGATGAAGCTACGGATGATATACTTTACCATGATGATATGGAGCCACATGCAGAGTCTAGCCGTCAAGGAGCTGCACGCCAGCACTAATTCTATTATTCCTTTTTTAGAGAAATGTATGGACGAGGATGGGCAGATTTGACGACCGACTTACTTTGGTTGAGTCACTTGTTCGGCATCAGCATGATATGTAGCAACAAATTTATGATTAGCATGTGAGATAGGGGCATTTTCAGCAACCACCACCGCCTCACAATGACCCATTGTGAGCATTGTCCTTTTGTTATCATTTCCATATCGTCCATTGAGAACAATGCAATATTTTAGACGGAGTGAGATATTATCTATTTTTTTTTATATGTTTTATGATTTTTTTTTTCTATTTTCTATCTTGTATGTATTATTCATGGTTTAGGCCATGCTTGACTCGAAATTTTTGTTTGTATAATATTTAATTGCTTTCATGTTATTGAGTCTATTTGTATTATTCATGTCGTCGTTCTGTTTATGTTTTCATGAGTAGTATTTGTTTGTTGATGTCGTTTCATAATAATAAATAATAAAAAAATTGAAAAATTTTGAAAAAAAAGTTTTTGGTTTTAAGAATTGTTTTTTAAAGTAAAGGTTATGCACAAGAGAGTTTAGGAGTTATACAAAATGTGTTAACGTAAAACAAAACAAAAACAAAAAAATAGATAAGTGTCATACTAGAATAAAAATGACGTCAGTTGAAACACTTCACTCACTTCTACGTAGCTGATTTTTGTCCAAAATATCGCTAAGTTTGGATTCCTAGCTAAGGCATGTATGGAGGAGGGTAACTAAATACGGGACATGAGGGGAACGTATAGGGCTAGATTCTTATAATGCACCAAGCTCAAGTTACTACCTACTTGGTTAGTGGTAAAACGAAAAGGTGTTCATCGTAAATAATTTTATTCCATTTTACTAGAAAAAAGATGATTGCAAAAATAATCCAGTAAGTAAAAATATTTAGTAGTATCATGTCTTTTACATCGGTAATAAAAATTACCATCTATTTCTATAGAAAAGAACATGGCCATAGTACTCAATAAGATGAGCTTTCCAAAAAAAAAACAAAGAGTTCTTTTTATTATCTCATAGTTAGTTCGACTTGAGTAGTCACTTATCTTAATAACAGGCAACTCAAGGAAATTGTATATTTGGATTAGTGTGGTTCATTTGTCTATGTTAAAGGCACATGTGTTGTTGGGGTTGGATATATAGGTCACTTATGTTTTGACTCGTACTCAACTCCTACCCTTGAACCTTAACTCCACATAACCAAATAGCAGACCTTCTTTTACTTATCTTATTATTTTTCTTGGTCCCAGCTTATCATTTGGATTGAGATGCACACTTGGTTCGTGTAAGAAAATGGTTAGTATGCGAATGCTTGTAGCTTGTTGTC
Source organism: Drosera capensis (assembly GCA_001925005.1). Taxonomy (NCBI): domain Eukaryota; kingdom Viridiplantae; phylum Streptophyta; class Magnoliopsida; order Caryophyllales; family Droseraceae; genus Drosera; species Drosera capensis. The sequence goes on along the minus strand of LIEC01012552.1, from coordinate 204,636 downwards.
TTATTTGAGTTGAACTCTTATTCTTGCATGGTTAATGAGTGTTGATATATTCCTTACGATCATTGGGATGGTGAGTGATGTCTTGTTAGGAGAATGCTTAGAGATATTAGGAAAGGTTTATGCAATGTGGCGAGGGAGGGAAGGTGAATTAACCTACAGATAATATGTGTTATGACACTTGTTGGTTTTAAAGGTTTGAGTTGCTCATTTTGTGTTATTCTTACTTTTTCTTGTGTGTTTTCTTTTTCTTGAGGACAAGCAAACATTTGGTTTGGGGGAGTTTCATGTGTGTCAAAACACATATAATTTTACGTTCTTAAACCTACGTTTTGTTTTATTTTTATGGTCTATTTAATCTAGTTAGCTTGATTTTACTTTTAGAGCTTAGCTATGCCAAAACTTCTATTTTTATTGCAGAATATCGATAGAAGCGTTCTGATGATGACCATGAGGATTAAAATATGTTTTGAAACTCTGGAACGCGATGTATAGCAGTATGAAAGTGTTCGATGCGATTACTGGTATAAAGTTGATGATTAGAGGTGTATTGTGGCTAAACAAGGCTAGGGAGGTGAAGCATGGCTATGTTGACCATAAGGAGAAAACTCATGAATTTTCGAAGCACGGACCAAATAAGGACGTGTCAGCAAGATACGGACGTGTCAAGCTATTCGAACTGTTTATTTTGAACAAGAGATTTATGAGGGATGGTTTGTTATCCTTCTCCCCTATAAATACTAAATATTTAACATAAAAAAAATAGAGTGGATTGCTTTCATACGGAGTGAAGACGATGTTCTTTTAACCCTTAGAATTAGATCTGAGACGAAGGCGATCGCTCCATATCCATCCGCAACATCAGGATTGAGTCACGATAATTGGGATCTTCATGAGAACTCTATTCTCGTTTTGGTTTTGGGTTTACTCTCAATATTTATAGAATTTTTATCTAGTTTTGTAATGGATGTTGGATTGTTTCTTCTTATCGTTTTGCTTTTATCATGATCGTAGCGTAGATCTTTTGTGTGAAAATATATTGAAGATAATTCTCAAAGATTTCTGAAATTGATCATGTTCTTCATATATTTCTTATGACCTAGATTGATTTGATCAGGAATGAATCTACTTTGTTTATAGTATTGATATGATATGATATAGTTTAGGACATTCTATACATTGAAATATCGATCATTGTAATTATCACTCTCTTTTGATAATGTATGGTAGCAAACTATAGGTTATATTATTCTCTTCTATGTAACCTAAAGTATTCATGTCATGATTCGTAACAATGAATTTTTCTCTTCTATTCAATGTTTATACTAAGTTGGGTTATGATATATTCCAACATTAATTAGTTTAGGTTTATTCACATCTTGTCTAGGTTAATTATTTTTAGTTGATAGTTTATTCTCATTTGGCTAGTTTAGAGAGGAATATAGTAAAGTTGGTTTAGAGAGGAACACAGTAAGGTTGGTTCAAAAAAATACAGCAAGGTTAGTAGCATTGAAGTCTTGAGTAAAGAGAATAAGGATTAGACATTTGGGCTTCTATAGCAAGGAATGGTTGATCATGGATTGCTTCTGGATGAAGAAGGTTACTGCAGCAAGGCTGAAGAATAGTAAGGTTGAGTTCAACAAAAGGGTCCAGATGAAGGAATGGTTTATGCTTCTGGTTGAAGAAGGTTAGTATAGCAAGGTTGAAGGACGGTAAGACTGAGTTCAATAGAAGGGTCCAGATAAAGGAAAGATTGATTCTGAATTGCTTTTGTGAGGCTACTGTAGCAAGACTGAGGAGCAACAATGCTGAAATCTATAGAAGAGTTCAAAAGAAGTCAAAATTCATGGGTTAGCTTTGTGTTGTGTTAGCGTATTTTTCTGCATAACACTAGAGATCATGGGTTTGTGAATATGATTCCATAATGGCATGAAAATGATGTTTTCAAGAAAAGACAAGTTCAACAACGGCTAGAAATTTAGGATTGCTTATAAATACAGGGGCAACGCTCAGGATTTCATAACCTCTGAATTGTTTAATCTCATTTGCTCTGAAAGGCAAGTGTAGTAAGGCTTAAAGTTGATAGATGAATATCTGAGTCATCTATTGAAAGCATTGTTGAATAGCACTAGTGTTAGAAAAAACGATATCAAGACGTTGCTTCGAGTCTTGGTTAGGAGAAGAAAAGATCTTGTAATCGATTTGTATTGTCATTTACACGTTGTAAAGTGATAGGTTGATTGTGAGCCTAAAACAATCATACGTAGACATATCCTCTTTATTTATCACACTGATAATTAACGATAGACTGGAGTAAGGGATATAGTTATATTTTAGTTATATACTCTAATCAATATAAAAACCTTCGTGTGTTTTACCCTATTGCTTTCATTACCATTATCCCTATTGGTAATCAACTTCGACCAACAATAAACTAAAAGGAATCAGCATTACTGTAATAAGGTTCCGTATTACTGCCGTAAGGACATAAACAACTCCACTGTTCAATGAACTTTTGTTAGTTTAACAATAAGGTTCGAAAAAGAGACTATTCATCCCCCTCTAATCTCATAGCTAGCTACATCCTAACTTTTAATTTCATTCTTAAGAATTATTAGATTATAACTTGGACACAAAGGAGATAGAGTCTAAAAGACTATGGTCTCGACTGCAGATTAGTTTTGCAGTACACCTAGTGCATAATAGCCAAGATAAGGCTACACTAAGTTAAGAAGAAATTTTTGAATAGCATATTCATCCTCTCTAGGCTATGCATTGTAACTGTGAGAATTACAATTGGTATTAGAGCCTAAATTTCTAGACTTAACAGTTGTTAGAAAGGAAATAGCCAGTTCTATAACTATGGCAAGCCATGGCACTTTACTACATAATGCAGACGAGCTCCATAGGAGTCTATTGCATAGAAAAAGAACGACTATAGTAAAGGCAACTCTAGCAAAAAAGAGAAGGAAAAGACATATGTTGCAAAGAGAAGCAGAAGGTTATGCAACCCTTAGTGGTGCACAATCCCAAACCTAAGAGAGCTGTGCTCTATAGGACTGCAGACTGTAGACCTCATGGATCCCAATATGCATCCAACTACTAAGTATGGAAAATAATTTCCCCTACCTGTATGGAATCGATCATATCCTAGACCCTATTGCATCTTGGTATGTAGTATAGAAAAGTAAGGAATCCAATCAAAAGATAGAGCGGTTTCAAGGAAGTTGTGAATAAAACTTTTGCATGTTTCCCAATTTAACTGATGATATATGCATGAAATTGCTTAATAAACTCTATGGAATATAAATTCTGATAGGACCATATATATATATAGACGCACTGGGGCTGATTTTGTGGCAACGTACGAGCTGAATTTATACTGTAAGTTTTGTTTTTCATACTATAAGTTGAAAAATTTATACTGTAAGTTATTGAATGAATATTGTCAAATTTTAATTATAAAATATACTAAAATTTGATTGCATGTTCATTAACTTACAATATAGACTTCTCAACTTATAATATAAAACAAAAACTTACAGTAAAAAATCAACACAAGACAACAATGCTAGCGTGATTTCGCAGGTGACGATGCATTTTTACTCCTGCAACAAAAAAACGATGTTTGGGTGGAGGGACTAGCTAAAAGCCAGTTCACGACCAAGACCCAGATGATTGAGAGTCAATTGCATGGACATGATTGGGAACATGGAACCGGTTCCTACCGAGCTGCCATGTCCGAGACAGGGTCTCAATGGATGTACAAAGAAGCCGCTTTGGGAAAGCAAGATAAGAAAATTTTTGGATATATGGGCTCAAGGAACGGACTACTTGTTCAATTAAATCATTAACGAGGAGAAGAACAGATTCCATGACCTCACATACGAGGTTTTCTATTCCCTCCAATCCGAGACATGGTTTTTCAATTTGGTGATCAACGCCTATGCTTATCTTTTGATCACAAGGCCATCAACGAAAGATCCTTTTACATGTGCTCTCCCTATGCATTTTTACTCCTCCAACAAAAAAAAGATGTTTGGATGGAGAGACCAGCTAAAAGCCAGTTCACGACCAAGACCCAGATGATTGAGAGTCAATTGCATGGACAAGATTGGAACATGAAATCGGTTCCTATCGAGCTGCCATGTCCGAGGCAGGGTCTCAATGGATGAGCAAAGAAGCTGCTTTGGGAAAGCAGAATAAGCAGAATTTTTGATATATGGGCTCAAGGAACGGACTGATTGTTCAATTAAATCATTAACGAGGAGAAGAACATATTCCATGACCTCACATACGAGGTTTTCTATTCCCTCTAATCCAAAACATGGTTTTTCAATTTGGTGATCGACGCCTATGCTTATCTTTTGATCACAAGGCCATCAACGAAAGATCCTTTTGCATGTGCTCTCCCTATGTATTTTTACTTCTCCAAGAAAAAAAAGATGTTGATGCTGGAGAAACAAGAAGAAACCGTCGTTTCTAGAGGTTAGGGATACTGGATCGTGGTTATTCTTAACTATAAAGGACAAGGGTCGGTCACGGAGAAGAAGATCATTTTCATGCCAACACGTGTATCGGGTAACCATTTCGTGTTGTTCATCTTCAACGTGGACAATTGGAAGGTCATACTTTTGGATCCCTGAATAGAAACTAGCTTCTTCAATCTCTATACGGAAATTATGGATTAGGATATAGTTCTTCACAATTGTATCATAATCAGCTTTTCTTTCTTATAGGAATTGCTTCTCCTATGCCTCCTGCGACTTCATCACAAAGTCCTTTATCGTGGTAGAGTTAGTAGCATATTGATAAATAAAAAAAATGATTTATCCCCTCGCTCCTAGATTTTGTGGTCATTCATGCTACAAAAAATCTTTTAAAGTACATAGAAATCCAGTTTTCCTTAACTTCATATAGAGACTAAGCCAATCATGTTCAGCCAAACCATAGTCGTAGAGCAATTGATGCCATCATACCCTAACTCCTTGATCGTCAAGAACTTCCAAATATAAATGTTGAAATCACGTTTAAAGATATCTAGATACCTTGCATAAACGTTATGCAAACGCTTCGGGTACTTGAAACTTATGTGCCATGAACAAAAAACATGGTGCGCCATCGAAAGAACTCGGCTAATATCATTGCTCATAGCTCTATCCTAATCTATTATGATCATAATCGATGCTTTGTAATTCATCGTTTCCAATCAAGTGTACAACGCCCACTAGAAAGTCTCATATGTCTCGTCCCTTAGCAAAGCATATCCGTTGCACATGTTTTCTTCTTGTTTTGATATTTACTTGAAAATCATTTGTTTTTTTTGCGTACGATTTATACCATTTCTCCGCCTCGTCCACTGACCCAAATATTCAACCGTGATCCGGAACTATATTCAACCGTGGTTGGCATTAGATTTGTATCCGGTGTCTTGAAACAATTGTCAAAATAATTGGATGCCATGTTTATTGTGGATTAGGTGAAAAATATTTGAAACAATGATGGATTATATTTTGAAAAATGTAGAGGATACTACAATAAATTGGAATGTATTTCATTATAGTTACATTGAAATGATAAAGACAGTGTACACATGTCCAATAATAATTTATTGATGTTAAAGGTGTCAGTCCTGTTTGTATGCTTAAAACAGAAAAGAACAGGCAAAAAGTAAGTGTTATTGCCACATGTCTTCCTCTAAATGGTTATGACTTTTATAAAACCAGTTTTTGCCGGACCATGATTAATGTGTTATTCGTTTTAAAAAGAAATGGACATAAAAAAAAAAAAAAAAAAAAAAAAAGAAACAAGTCTTGTTTTACAAGACCTTTAAAGTTTAAACGATGATGTCAATTATTTTAAAATCGAAACCATGTTCTAGGTTCATGGTTGTCGATACATCTAGGTGTTTTTCATTATATGTTTTCCTCTCACATTTCTTTATTTGAGTGAATCTTAGTCATTGGATGGGATGACGGGCTGTAACCACCATTTTCATGTTTACAAGTCGTCATCTTGTTCCATCAATATTAAAATGTGTTTTGGTGAATATTAATCGTCGTGGGATAAACACGCTCTATAAACAATCATTGTGGTATATTCATCATCCTTCATTAGATGAATCTTAATCATTGTTGGAAGGGATGTTGAGCTCTATATGTCCATACATTTCACTATTCACAAGTCATCGTCTCTTTCAACAACGATTAAGATACTTAATATGCTGAAAATAGAAATGGACTGACACATGTTAAATGAACATTTGTTTTGAATATTAGGTCCATTTTGTTGTAAAACAGGAGGGACACAAGGCAAATCCTCATTATTATGAATACACAATCTGTTTCATTTAAAAACGGACGAAACAAGTGACAGCACTGTGAATTTTCCGAATAGTCCATCAGTTTCCATTTAAAATGGATGTCGTTTATTTTTCCAACGGTCTGTCAATTTTTCAGAAGGACTTATGTAATTTCTTCTTAAAGTGACATCCGCTTTTAAGAAAAACGGACATCCATTGCAAATAGAAGCGAATGGATAAAAATTTGGGGACAATCGAGCCGTCCATTCTATTATCAATTGTCGTTTGACATGAGCAAATTTATATTAAGGAAAACCAATTTCAAGCATTTAGTACAGATCAAGCACATCTACCAGCCTACATAATTAATCTCAAACAAAACATGCTAAGACATATCAGTAACTCCCAGATGCTGCTCAATCCTTATAGCCACTGCTTTAGGACGTTGTCTTTCCATTTTAAAAATTCTAGCTTTTTTCTCTCTCCCCAAATCTCATAAATGATGGGGCGAAAGTTTTTCTAGTAGCTGCCATTTTAGATTCGCCCCCCGATACCCTCTTAACCGAATAAAACCAGTCATCCCACATGAACTTAACAGCATGAAGCTTAAATTTCCTGAAAGCAAGCTGTATAACCTTTTGAGTATATATGCACATCAAGAACAAATGCTCAGAATCATCATCAGCAACCTCACATAATATGCAGGTAGCATCATTAATCAAGCTCAATTCCCATAGCATTTTTCTTCATTCACAAAGCGTTCCTGGAAGCTATAAAGGAAATACTAGGCATGAGCTTTGAATTCCAGATTAGTTTACACCGTGGCACATCAGGCCGATGCAACAATATTGGTTTGTAACCTTCCGTCACCTGGTATGGCTGATTCAGAGTCAAGAATGAAGGCATGATCTCCTCCTTCATCTCAATCATAGGTTTTCAAATCCAGGAAGAGCCACTTCTCCATTCCATATCCCATATACCATGTCCTTTCAAATAATAGGCATATACACCACAACTGTTGGCTTTCTTTTCAATGGCCCATATGTTTTCAAATATCAAGGCATGATTCCAAACTTCCAAATTTCGTAAGCTTAATCCTCCCTTCGTGTAAGGTAGACGCACTTTCTCTCAAGAAACAAGTGTTTTGTGACTATTTAAAGCCACAGAAGACCACAAGAAGGCACGATAAATACTTTATATCTCAGCCACGATAAATACAAGGGAGTAAAAACGACTGAGCCCAGTAGCTTTGTATGCCTCACAGAATTTACTCGACAAGCACCAACTGACCTGCATATGAAAGACATCTGGCTGTCCAGCAGTGAATTCTAGCCACCACTCTATCAATAAGGAGCTTATAATGTTGCAAATTCCGTTTACGAAGTGTCAAAAACACCCCTAAATATCTTATAGATAAAACAACAATTTCCATCTCCAACACCTCAGTAAGCTGTCTCTCTGCATCAGCAACAAGCGCCCCTTCCCCACCCACAACAACAAATAGCTTGCTTTTGTGTAAATTTGGCTCCAGTCCCGACACGCCAGCAAAATGCAGAAATTGCTCCTTGATGAAACTAAGAGAGGAAAGATCAGCCTGGCTCAAGATCATTAAATCATCCGCAAAACTCATTCTTACCAGGTTGATTCTTTTACACTTAGGATGAAAGTGAGCTAGATTCTTGCTCATCCTCATCTATCTCCTTGTCAAGTATTCCATCATGAGTACGAAGATATAGGGGGACATGGGGTCTCATATATTACCATCTAGGAAAACTCGAAACATCGTCCCAACCATATATGTAACACTTTGACAAGTAACATATACTTATGTTTTGCCACTCATGTACGTACACTCTTTTATCGCATAAATAGTCGCGATCGAATATATTCACTCAACTATGTTCCTGATTTTCATGTATATAAACAAGGATTGTCATACACATACCCAAGCCAAATTATGAAGAATTGATACTAGAGTACAGTCCATACAGCCAAATCGCAACCCAATTATCAACCTGGCCAGGGGAATAATCACTGGCATGATGATCATGTATGGGATTCATATTTTATCAACATAATGCTCACTGTTATGCAGCTGAATTCTCAGGCTAAGACCAAAGACGCTCATTGAATCTCAAATCTCAATCTCAGAAAACCCAACTGTTCTGTTATTGTCCAATACGTGACAGTATTCAAAAGCAAACCACTGCCACCAACAAATGAAATTAGACTACCATAGATTTAGGAAGAATTCAACTAAACAGAGCTCCATAACAGGGTTGAAGCAAGTGATTTATTGATCAACCTTGGACAAATGTAAAAGTATTATAGATATATAAAAACAGAATCACTTGCAAATAATCGACCAACTCGATTGATGAGTAAAACTTTTGAGTACTGATTTCAATTAAATCAAGAGTAAAAATTACAAGTCCACATCAAAATATCAGAGAATATGAAGCCTCTAAGGCACTTGCCTGTCTGCGGCCTCGGCAACAATGGGCAATCTAGGAACCAACCCCAATGCGCAACTTGAAGTTCCATAAATTAAACAAACCAACAAGAACAGAAACACAGTACTATCAAAACTCATAACCAAATCCAACCCCACCCCCTCCCTTGGGTTCCAGCTCCGTTCCAACAAGTCCGGCACAATCAACAGCACATCGAGCACAATCGCCTGCATCGTGTTGAACCTCACGTACCTGCTGAAGTTCCTGTTCCGGACCACCACGAAGTAAAGCGTCAGGAACACGAGGAAGCCGTTGAGCGGGAAGCTGTTGAATGCTCTGATGGATGGGACCAAGGGTTGGATGAGGAGCTGTAGGGGAGCAAACTCGGCGATAATGTGTTTTCCGTATTGGATTCCGTCGAAGAACGGGTAGAAGTAGCAGAGTGATGAGATTAACCTGTCTGGGATGTCGGCCGAGGAGGAGTCGTCGTTCTTCTTGGATTGAAGATAGATTGTTGGTCGTTTGGGTTTGCTGTGGTGTGTTGGTGGGGAGAGAAAGGAAGAGTGGTATCGGAGAGGGAGGAGAAGGGAGTGGTGAGAAGTGAGAGGAAGTGTGGTTGAGAAGAAGAGATGAGTGGTTGCCATGGAGAATTGCTATTGCAGCGAGAACTCCTTGGCAAGGGTTTGGGAAGGATAGATGCCATTTGCGACGCACGTTCAATAGCAAACAGAGTGGACCTGGTCAACCGAACTCAGAAACAACGAAGCCTTATAATTATGTTCCGTCACACGAAGATTCTTCCACAAAATTTATTTAAGTCGTCTCATACAAAAGATATTCTATATCGGTCCTGTTTATTGATATAATTTTATGATATTATTAATATGAAAAAAAAAACTTCAAAATATATATGAAATAATATAAAATATTAATATCGTTATAAAATAAATAAGACAAATGTCACATCCTCGTTTATGTGAAGGATAATGATGTGCGCTTGGACATTCCTACGAGCGCAAGACCTCCATGCTAACGAAACAGGATAGAGATGTTGCGTTAGGATTTGAACGCAAACGAGACTGCAAGGGTGATCGAACATCACAGCTTTATATATCACATGCTATGAAACTGAGATATGATCACGGGAATTGAGGCTACCTTGGCTAAATGTCTATTTATCGCCACAGATTTTGTTTTTTGGGACTAAATCAATAAACTTAAAAGAATGGTTGCCACAAAAAGTTATTAAAGAATGGGTTACGACTCAAGTTTTGTCTCCTTGTGGCGAAAGAGGTTTATAGTCATTATATTCATCATGACATATAAAAAAATTATCAAATAAATTTACCATAAAAAAATGTCTTAATAACTTTCAATTTCCCACTTAATAAATTTTAAAAAAAAATCAAACTTTAATATCTTTATTATGAACAATTCATATCCTTTCCACGACCCTTCTAACTTATTAATTACAGAATTAAATAAAATCTTACTATTTCGTCAAGACACCTTGATATCAGGGTGTCTATCATGGAAAAATAATGACACAAACACCAATATTTTTAACATAAAAAACCCCTCAAAATCGTGTTTCCGGATTTGTTCACCGTTGGATCAGACTGCAATTTTGTCAGCAGGTTCTGAACATCTAGTTCTTCATTATGAAATGTTGGATTGTCAAGATGAGGTCGGAGGTATGAGATATTGCCTCGACAACAGCTCAGTTTTTTGAGGTTTTTTATCGTCTTGTTTCTATTTGCAAGCTTGTTGCTTTGCTGTTTTGACTGGCTTGTTTGCACGTTTTGTGTGCACTTGATTGCTTACAGCTCTTTTCTCCCTATATGAGAAATATGTGTATGTTGTATCAGACAACATAATGCCTACTGCATACTGCATCTTGGTAATTTTATGTTGTAAATTGAAAAATTTATACTATAATTTATTAATATATACAACAGTCAACAATGAACATCATACAAGATAAAGCAAGGCCATAACAATTCAGACACCATATAAAGCCCTAGATTACGGATGGAGTAAGTCTCCTTTTTTATCTTTATGTTAGTTGATGAACCAAATTCTGATAAGTTTGGTAAAAGTAATTATTATGAACAAACAATATGGAGTAACTATGAAGATGCTTCGAGTGATCTAATAACTAGACAAGTTGGATACTTGAATAATACTATCTTCATTCTAATTTAATTATAACTATTCAACCTAACACGGGATTTTACATATCTATTGAATTTATATGAAATTTAATTAAAAAATATATTTTTTTTAAAGATGGTGGGATGTAAATGAAATTTAAAAAAGAAAAGGAAGAAGATGATGAGATAATTTGATCTATTAATATAAATTCATTGTAAAAAAATATTATTATATTTACAATAAAATTAATAAAAATATATTATAATTAAATTGAGATGAAAAGAGTATAAAATCTTATCACAGTCATCACCATCAGATAAAAGCATCAGATTATTGCATTTTCTTCTGTAAAAGGCAAGAAAACAAATTCCAATCCATCTATCTTATCCTTCTCAGGCATCAGATGTGATACTTGTTTGCTTTGGTTTTCCTCTTTCCAAATTCCCACCGCCAAATAAGGAAACATAAAAAAGTTATAAATATGAATCAGAGTATAACCAAGTTGCTTCTATCCAAAACAATCGACAAAGCACAATCTAACCCTGCATCTCCAAGCAATCTCAAGACGCATCACTCTATTCTTATACTCAATTGATAGTAAGAAACATATCCAGTAGGGCGACGTTGGATACACAGAATTACAGCAGGATTGGATTAATAGTCCAGGTAGGCGAACAGGGCGAGGAGGAGGAGAAGCAACTGTTATCTGCATTCAATGGAGGAAGTGGTTGTGATGGAAGCTCTCCTCAGTTGCGGAAGACGAGAGACTCCAAGCTGCTGCTTTGGAAATGAGCAAACTGACCAGCCAGCAGAAACAGAGGCTGGTCGACAATGGGGTCATCAACCCTTTGGTGCCTATTCTCGATTCTAGAGATTCTGAAGCCGTTGAAGCAGCGGTTCTCGCTCTTCTCAACCTCGCCTATGGCAGTGAGAGGTTAGTATTTCCCCTTCTCAACCTCGCCTATGGCAGTGAGCGGCTAGTACTTCCCCGCTTGATACCTCTACTGAAGGCTGTAGTGAATGTATAACTTCATCAGTTGTGGCTGCTAAATGCATATTCATCAGTTATGACGATCCATGCTTAACATGGGTGTTTAAACTGAAACTGCAGAAACAAGAAAAGAATTGTGAAATCAGGAGTAATGCCAACACCAGTAGCACTCCTTCAATGCACGAGAGTACTACTGGTGGAGCTTGCCTTAACAACCATCTTCATTCTCTCTTCCTGTGCAGGAAATAGGATGATCATTGGTGCTTCTGGGGCAATTCTGCTCTTGGGCGAACTCCATACATATTATGATGATGATGAAAGCAAAGGTGACCACGGCATCAATAGTGTTGGAATCAGTGTTAGTACGCAGGCTAAGACATGCAATATCCACACTTTGTCCCACTATTAGTCTCCTCCGGCCTCATCTCATATCTTCTCCGGGAACTTGTAGGAGAGTCCAACTCTTCAATAGTTGAAAAAGCAATGGTGCTGCTCACGAGTATCGTTTCCTCATCAGAAGCTGGGCAAAAGAGAGTTGCAGCAGAAGAAGACGTGGTCCAGACGTTGGTAGAAACCATTGAAGAGGGGTCTCCTGAGTACAAAGGGCATGCAGTGGCGATCTTGCGGCTGATATGCCAGAGCTGCAGGGAAAAGTACAGGGAAATCATACTAAGGGAAGAAGTCATGCCGGGGCTTCTGCAGTTGAGCGTGGAAGGGACATGGCGTGCTAAGAATCTGGCAAGAACCCTACTACGGCTTCTAAGGGAGTGCTCGAGTAGTACTCCGAAAGTTGGGAATTCAACGGTGGGATTCTGGAGCAGATCATGGAGAGAATTGATGGAGATGATGGATTCAACAGTAGAACTACATTGAGGCTCGTAGAACATATGATTGTCATTTATAAATATGATTGTTATAGGCTTCTAATTGACATTCCTTTTGTCTATCTTTCGAAGCCTGATATTTCTAATTTGAATGAAAAAGCTGAGTCTAATTCTTGGTTAATTGATATATGAAGCATAACAAGACCACGGCAATAAATTGAGCAAACAGCCAATCAGAATGTGATTTCCACTACTTGCATATATTGGAACACAAAACATGTTCTGTGGTCTACGCACATGCCACAGACTGAAACACTCCGTGTATGTAACAATCTCTCAGCATACAAATAAGGCGGGACACCAAGCTGATATTCCTTTTATGATAAAAACATCTACATCGCATCCTTACGTTTAATGATGAAGAACTAGCCCTGATCCAAGCTATTGTCGTACACAAGGATCAAGTATCGATATCAGAACCGAAGTAATGATTTCTATTCACAGTTCAACCACCATTAGAACTTGGAATCTGTGGTCTCTTATCCATAGTACGAGGATCAGTTCACTCTGTCAATTACTCTCTCGGTCACGATGATTTAGCTGATGTGTTGATATAAACCCCGATACCACATCGGGTCAGTTATTCTAGGCTACACTCCTCAACTTTACTGATCAGATTAATCATGACATAGCAGATATCAACCAGTTCTAATCCTTGATCTAAGAAAAGGGCTGAACCAGTCCCGGAACATACTCGTCCAATGCCACGGGCCATTATCTTAACAACCAGTAGCACATAGCATAAAAAAGAACAAAAACTACTATCATCATGATGAAAACTCATATGAAAACCTAATTCCCCATACATTTCATCATTTCCGAACATGCTAACACGATAAGATCTTTGATCAGCGAACCGAAACAAAACATAAATCGAAAACAACACAAACCATGTCATCTCAGAAATCATAGCATCGACCGCCTTTCTCCCAATCGCCATACCTCGTAGGCTCAGGTCCTTTCGGTCCTCCCACCTCGCCCGTCTCCTTATTCACATAATCCCCTCCCTCATCACCTTCCTCTTCCTCTTCCTCTCCACTCCCCTCCTCCTTTACCGCCGCCGCCTCTTTCGCCTCCGTCTCTTCCTTCTTAATGGCCAGATCAGATTCCAGGTGGATCGATGTGGTCAGCAATCGAATCAGGGGATGAACCGGTGAGTCGCGGTTGATTGATGGAAGCATACGGTTAGGGCGGCGAGCGGAGATGAAGTGGGTTGGGAATCGGCGGGTGAGATTTGCGGCCATGGGCTATGTCGTGGAGGCGGTGGTGCTGGGGTTAAATGACGGACGGTGGGGAGTTTGGGGAGCGATGCAGTGTTTTTGCGATGATGCGTTGGGTTTGGGCTTTGGAGTTTTTTAAATCTTGTTTGTTTTGTGACGTGTTTCGGGCTCGTGTTTTTTATTGCTGAAATAGGACATGGAAGTGGCTGATCCCTCCCAATGGATTAGAGCAACGTTCGTGTATTATTTTTATATCGATAAAAAGTTTATGTTAAAAAAAATAATCAAATTGTGAAATAATTTTCATCATTCATGATGAATAATGATGGATCAAGTTTTAAAAAATTCTTTTTAATTTTTTAACAATAATGAATAAAAAAAATTGCTCTGCAACACATATTTGACTGTCTTTCGCAGCACAAATATTAAACTGTTTTTATATAACCAAAGTTATTAGGAAAAAACGTGAATTTTGCAAGATGTGACGTAGAAACTACTACAAATACTATAAATTGAAAAATATATATTGTTGACACCAAAATCAAGCATTTTCAATAGGCTAAAGACCCAAAACAAGATCCAACATTATTAAGTCAACTATCTATGAGAAAAGGACAAATAAGATAAAGTGAGTGGATAGCTATCAATTCCATGAGATCATGTCAAATGTATGACAAAAATTGAGTGAGTATTTACTATAAATACCCACCCCACCAACCTAGAAAAAATAAGTTTATTTGGATCCTACTCTACAGTAATTATTAGGTAATTCTTCAAAAATCATACTTAATTTATTGCTTTCCTCAATAGGTATCCTGGAGACGATTCCATAGTTTGTCTTAAAGGTGTGAACTATGGAAAGAATATCAGGCTCCATGACATTTCATAGAATCATGAGAATCGAACAGTCCTCAGTCGACCAGTCTTCATTGATTGGATTTGGGGGTTCATCTGTCAGCTACTTCCCGTTTCAAAGGGATTTTAGTCCAATTTCAACAAATCTCGATCACTGTACCCAATTGGAACTAAAGAGATTAACAGGAATCTTCAAATGATATGAAGATTCGGATACCTGATGTGGTACTATAGACACCACTTGATTTTGGTCGGGTGTCATTTAGAAAGTGGTGTCAGGCTGATTTGGAAAGAAGGAATCAATCCATTGCTCTTAGTAAACCAAAGTTCTACTTTTAGTATGACAAATCGCGCTTTAAAGGCGGGAAATTCACATCACCGCCAAAGATCCCAAACTTTAGATATAAGGGAAAGGTCCACACAGATTCCAAATAAGCACCAAACAAATTCAACCCAGATCAGTCAAACCCTGCCCCTAGCAAGCCACCATGCCCTGAAGCTTGGAGATTCATAACCCAATGGCACAATACACAGATAGATCAAAGTAAAACCAGAAGCAATAACCCAAAAGGAACCCAACACCCAATTGCTTCGACATTTCCAAACAAATCCAAATCAGACCAAACCCATCACATAAAATTCAAGCAAAACACAGACCCACAAAACCCATCACAGCATCAACACCACCCAGATCACAAATAGCTCCAATGAATAGAAACTCTAATAAGAAATAACTACACTGAGCTTCATTAGGATGAAAACTGTAATTTCCGTCCACAGGCATGCAACCTCAAGGGAATACGTCTGACCCTTGACCAACATTCTAGCAGCCGTTCCATATGGCTCCTCAAACAAACCCTTAATCCACTCCAAGTCTGACACCTCCCACTTCGCCACCACTCCAGATTGCTCACTCTGCTTAATTTCCACAAGTGTCGCCCCCTTCAACACCACACCTCCAAGTAGCTCCAACTACGGCTCTGAACCTCATCTTCGAGGCAGAAGAAGATGATAACGACTTCACCCTCAGCTCATCAAGCTGATTTGAGATGGTTTGCTCGGTGGTGGCTCTCTACAGAGAAGACAACCGTGGTGGTGAGAGTCATACCAGTGGCGGCTGCAGATCTGGTTATTTCAAGCGAGGACGGTGATGGGGACCTTGTTGAACACAATCGATGACTCCATAGCTTCTGATGGTGTTAATGAAGACAGAGCAGTAAGGAGAGGAGTGGTGGTGGTGAGATGGCGGGCGGTGGCAGCGAACCTCGCTTTGATACCATGTAAGTTTCTCAATACACTTGATGCTATCTCTTACATGTTTTGGTTGACCTATTTTAACCCCTATCATCTTGCCCTCCGGTTGGTCCCTCCTGAAATTAGGTTGATCACGGAGATAAACAACACATGTAGTTGGGAGATAACTGCTTAGTCCCTCATCCACAATATCATTATCATCGTCATTTTCATCGTCATCATCATCATTGCCATTTGCAGTTGTTGGAGCTAGGTGACGAATTTGAATCCCCGAGTTCTTTAACCACATTAGAATCAAAGCCTGCTCTGATCCCTTCCTCTAATTCATGGCAATATCCGACTATAAGCTCCTTTATCTTTGAAAGACTTCCTTTTACCATGCTCGGTGTGAATAACTTCTTTACCCTATGACACTCTGAGATCCACAACTCCACAAGATCAGAAAGGGACACTAATGGTAGTACTACTTCCGACTTTATTAACCCTTTCAAATTTTTAAATCTACTTAGCTGCAACTCTTCTAGCTTTTGAAGCGAATGAAGAAAGGAGATTAGTTTTGAGTCAGGTTATGCTGAGGACACCAAGTACTCCACTCCATCACATTCCCACATCTCGATCCTCCTCAACTCTACTAATGAATGCAACAATGGGAATCCAGTTTTTGTTTCTAAATCAAACTTACAGGCATGAAAAATAAGTCTTTCAACATTCCTTAGGAGAATGAGACATTTTACTTCATATCGGCACCCACTGAATACCATAGTTCTATCAATCCATGTCATAACCATCTTCATGCTTGGTCCAACATTGAACGTGTACCGATACAGCTATAGATAATATCCAGACCTAACATACATATTGAACTTATTCACATTCCTTATCTAACAACAGCTCAATCTCTCCGGACGCTGTAATTTCAACAAGTCTGATCCCTTCACATCATATGAATCATCAAGTCCTAGCTCTTGAAGGTGGGACAGTGGGGACAAATTTCCACTTACGAAATCCCAAAATTGATAGTCCTCAGGGAAGAGTGAACAATACAAAAAGCATTCCTTCAACTGCTTATTTCTCAGACGATCATAACTATACCACAGAAGTGGCAATACCTCATCCTACATAACATCAGGCTTCATTGATCTTATCTCAATAAGAGCAATCCTCTACTCTGCAATAGTATCTACTGCTATCATGCTGATCACGATATGTTCAAGCGCAATCCACAACCCGCTACACTCTCTGGCAACTTGTCTTGCGATAACTTTCACTGTTTCTTATGACAAGATATCAATGTTACTGAACTTTTCTCTGCTTCACTTCAATCTGCACTCAATATCGTTGAGATCTTGTCTGCACCCAATCACTACTGCAACCTCATCTGTACTCAGATCTGATGCAATACATGCATTGCTATGTTTGACCTCTTCTCCAAGTTCAATCCTAAATCCTAAAATATTTACAGGTTTTTTATTTCCCATACATGTCTTAGTTGCTTAGCCGAAATTCTCTATAGTAGTCTGTATCTAGAAAGTCAGGCTCTGATACTAATTATTAGATCCACATATTCAACCTAGAGGGGGGTGAATAGGTTGATTTAAATTTTATCAGGTAAATGAAGTGGATTTAATGATTTGAAAATTGATGTTCTTTGCAAACTAATAAGGTAGTCTGCAGCAAAGATTTAAACTATGTAAGTCTCTGTTTTGCAATATTATTTAGTTTCCAACAGTTCTAAAACATCAAGCAATGAAAACAAGTAAAGAACACAAGATTTATATTGGTTCTGACACTCGTTATCAACTGATAATCGAGAGCTTAGTCTAGTTTTCCCTTGGTGATCAGTTTAGTCAAGCCAAGAGTTGAGTTCACTATCTTCTTTTTTGTGGCTTACAAGATAATCCCTTTCACAAGGTGGCTAACTTTTCAAAAGAATAAAAACCTAGATCTTAGCACAGATCCTTCACTGGACTCTGCTGTAACTTTTGTTCTTCTATGCAGACTAGAGAACTCTCTTCCTGTTTTCTTCTCAGTTTAGCTCAGTCGAGTAACTTTTAATCTTTCATTCAATAGCTCTATACATTGAGCTTCATCGATCCTTTGACTTATGTACATGACCTGATGTGATAACTTGTCACATATGAACCTCAACTAATGTTGGCAGCTCACCTTTTTTCAGACCCTTATACTGTCACACTCTGAACCTCAAATCTTTGATTTCATTGAACCTCAGACCTCTAACCCAACCTCAGCAAGCATCTCTGCTACACTCTAGTCTGCTGCACTTTAGTCTGCACTCAGTATTATCGAGACCTCATCTGCCCCCAATCCCCGCTGGAATCTGGTCTACATCCAGATCTGATGTCATTTATGCATTGCTATGTTGGTCATTATATGTAACTTCAACCCTAGATTCTGAAGCATTTACAGATCTTTTGTTCTCCATGCATGTCTTACTTGCTTAGCTGAAATACTCTGTAGTAGTCCATATCTGATGGCCCATACAATACTCTTCATTTGTGGCTGTCTCCTCTCCAGCATCTGATTAAGATTGCAACTGCCTACCTAATTTCCAGTCTAAGCACAATAACAATATTATGCCTAATATACTTCTAAGTTTTGTTCATCAATTTCTATACAAGTGGAGGGATTACACATTCCTATTATAATGAAGTATATCCTTTATTGGTTATATGTTGGGTGAACGGGTGCCCTTCTCGATAATGGATAATTTTGTTGATAGAAATTAAGGAAGGGTTGCTAAAACTGGTATATATCTCCATGATAGGGGGTTTTATGTGATCCGTTTTGCTGATGAAGGTGATCGAAACTATATCCTGAATGAGAGCTGGTTCTTGCACGGTCAGTGGTTTGTTTTTAGGGAATGGACTCCCCATTTTGAGTTTGATTCTGCCTCATTGGAATGTATCCATGTCTGGATTCATTTGATGGGTGTTAACCTTGAGTTTTGGGGACAAAAGGCGATTGATAAGCTGGTTAGTAAGATGAGGTATCCGATCCAAACTAATTTCATTACTGCTGAACGGGAACATATTTCATATGCTCAAGTGCTAGTAGATATGGATGTTAATCGGGAGGTGATCCATGAGTTTAAAGAGGCGGAGAAACTTGTTCAGTTGATTAGGTATGAAGGGTTTCTGAAGAAGTGTTGTAAATGCCAGAAGTGAGGAGAGGAAGCGAAATATCAAGTTAAGCCAATTTAGAAGAGGATTTGGGTTATGAAAGCTCAATAGAAGACATCTGATGTTGTTTTTATGCCTCAGAACTCAATGACACCAGAACCTGTAAGAGAGAATCAAGAGGAATGGTCTGTAGTTTAGAAGACTAAGAGAGCTACGACCAAGGTACCAAAGGTCCTCGAGTTACAGCAAGAAAGCGATGTAGATCCTATTTTATCCTCGAGATTTAGTGCCCTTTTGATGTATAATCAGGAGGAGAGATTGCATTGTTAGGTGTTGCTACTTGAATGATTGATGCGTGAAATATTATAGGCTTGAATAAGCTAGAGAAGCATAAGGCAACAAGGCTATTTTGGGCCAAGTACAAGGATTTCTTATTTGGGTGCCTTGAGACTAAGGTAAAGCTGTCTACAAGCTTAGGTATAAAGAAATCTTGCTTTAGACAATGGGAATGGATTGACAACTATTCTTATGCTGTGAATGGCCGTATTTGGCTATTGTGGAAAGCTGATGTGTGGCAGGTTCAACCTTTGCATATAGCAAATCAATATATCCACTGCCTTGTTCTGGAGGAGTAATGGAATAGTAGATTGTTTTAATAGTGGTTTATGCCAGTAATAGCTATGTATTGAGGAGGAAGGTATAAGAGATGTTAGTTAATATCTCTGCCAGAGTGATATTCCTTGGATAGTCATGGGAGATTTCAATTCTTTTCTTAATTTGGAGGATAAAATTGTCTATCAAGGGGTTAATAGTGAGCCTTGTAAGGACTTTCAAGATTGTGAGCCTTGTAAGGACTTTCAAGATTGTGTTGTTGTTGCAGGGCTTGATGACGCTAAGATTTCTGGGTGTTTTTACACATGGTATAATAACCAAGATGTTCACACTTGGATGCGAATTAAGCTAGATAATGTTATGACTAATGGAGCTTGGTTATAGAGGAATGATGGGGCAGAAGCTTTGTTTCTTAAAGCCTTAGTGTCTGATCATTCTCCAATGTTGCTGGAGATGAAGGTTTCTTGGCTTAATAAGGGTGTTCTTTTAGATTTTAGAATCAAATGGGCTGCGCACCCTAATTTTTTGGCTACTGTGAAGAGAGTATGGAAAACCCGAATTGCAGGTTGTCCAATGTATAGTATAGTCTCCAAGCTTAAACTTTTGAAACCTAAATTGAAGGAATTGCATAGATATTCAGCTAGCAATATTACTATCAGAGTTGATACAGCTATTCAACAGTTAGAACAGTTACAGAGGGATTTTATCGAGTGCTTTGATGACGTGAAAAGGAAGGAGATGCAGGTGACTAGCCTAAAACTGAAGGGATTGAGGGCAGCTGAGGAGCTCCATTTCAAACAAGTGGCGCGAGATAGATGGTGTGAGGGTATGGATCGTAATATGG
This sequence comes from Drosera capensis, assembly GCA_001925005.1. Taxonomy (NCBI): domain Eukaryota; kingdom Viridiplantae; phylum Streptophyta; class Magnoliopsida; order Caryophyllales; family Droseraceae; genus Drosera; species Drosera capensis. Next base: position 183,931 of record LIEC01012552.1, on the reverse strand, counting down.
CCTATTTTCATGCTGCAGTCAATCAGATGAAACGTAGAAAGCATATCAGTAGTGTATTGAAGGTGGATGAGGTGAAGTTGACTCAGCAATAGGATATCAATGAGGAGTTTTGTGGCTAATATAAGACTCTCTTGGGAAACAGTTATGTGGGTCCATGTTAACTCTGGAATCATTGATATGAGACCTAGATTATCAATTGAACAAATCAACTAGCTTAGTTAGCTAGTGTCTAGTGAGGAATCAAACATGTTATATGGGAGATTGATGAGAATATGGTTCCTAGGCCTGATGGATATACATAACAGTTCTTTAAATAATCCTGGCGTGTCGTGGGTGATGACATTGTTCAAGCTATTCAATCTTTGTTTCTAACCGGTAAACTCTTGAGGCAAGTAAATGCTACTAGCATCAATCTTGTGCCTAAATCTTCTTATGCTTCTACAACTATAGAATATCGCCCTATCTCATGTTGTAATATCATGTATAAAATTATCTCTAAGTGCTTGGTTACTAGATTGCAGAGGGTTCTTCCTTCTATTGTGAACATGGCACATGGTACTTTTGTACAAGGTCATAGTATTATTAATAATATCCTCCTCTATCAAGAGCTCATAAGGGGATATGAGAGGAAGATTATGTCTCCTAGATGCATGATTAAGGTAGATCTTAGGAACCCTTCCGACTCTTTGGAGTGGATTTTCCTAAATGATTTGTTATTGTTCCTTGATTTTCCGGATGTATTCAGGATGTGGGTGATGAATGCCATATCCTCTCCAATGTTCTCATGTGTTTTTAATGGAGGCCTCCATGGGTTTTTTGAAGGTAAAAAAAGATATCGACAAGGGGATCCCATTTTTGTGATCACTATGGAATACTTTGATAGGATTTTGAAGAAAATTACTTTCAAAGGAAATTTCCATTATCAACTGAAGTATAGGAAACTGGGAATCATACAATTATGTTTTACAGAAGATCTAATTCTTTTCTGTAAAGATGAAAGAAGTTTTGTGATAAATTCGAGGGATCAGTTATACAACTTTGAGAAAGTCTCAGGGCTGAGCATTAACTGTGACAAAAGCTCTATGTATTGTAGTGGTATGTAGCAGCAGCTTCAAGCTAAGCTAGTGTGACTAATGGGTATCAAAAAGGGTATCTTTTCTATTAAGTATCTTGGGGTGCCATTATCCTCACAAAGACTTCATGTTAGTCAATATCAATCGTTGATTGATAAAATCACTTCTCGAGTTACAACGTGGGAGTCTAAGCTATTAACATATGCAGGTAGGAAGCTACTTGTTCCTTCAGTTTTGTTAAGAATCCAAGCTTACTGGGCGCAAGTATTTATCTAACCAAGGAGGATCATTGAAAGGGTTGAGCTGTTATGTCGATGTTTCTTATGGGAAGGACATATTGGCAATACACATAAATCCCTTGTTAAGGAATTTGTCTACTATGTCAAGGGATAGTAGAAACTCATGAGCACAATTTTCATGATTGTGAGTTTACCTGTCGTGTTTTTGCGGCGCCGAAGCAGAAGGTAAAGTTACGCAGTGGTAAGAAAGCTGGAGAGGACTGGTTTGGTTGGTCGATGGCTGTTACACGAGATAAAACCCTGTTAGCTCAAAACAGGAGGAGAATGTTAGCAGCTTTGGTGTATTGTATATAACATGAGAGAAATTGCTGGTTATTTCATCTTGGAGGGAAAGATCTAAAGGAGCTTGCGGCTAATATTTTGAAATTCCAGATTTGGTAGTTATATTTCTTATTTGCGAATGTGCTGTGTGTAAAGGGTGGATATCATGTAATTGGTTTTTTGGTGAAATGAAAGTTTATAGGGTAGATGAATGATGAAAAGAAGAATGCTATTGACACAAAGATAGGCACTATGATTACTTCATTAAGAAAAAATATAACCATTGGGAAAAAGATTAAATGAGAAAGATGTAAGAAAAAAAAAAAGGATAAATATGATCATAAAGAGCTATTAATAAGTATAAAAAAAAGACATATGTTTGTGTTAGTATATATTTATAATGATCGATGACTAACTAAGCAATGATCAACCGATGACAAAAATTGACTTACCATCATAAGTTCATAACTAAATGACTAACAAAAAAAAACTAACTAAAAAAAATCAATAACTAACCCTTTAATATTATAATTTTACAATTCACTGATGATTAAGCAAAATCAAATGACTTAAAATGACTAACCAAATTCAAGTGAGTTACCAATCATAAAAATAATTAACTAACTACTAAGCAACCAAAATCAAATAGTTAACCATTCTGTAACATTATATATTTACAAGGCTAGTTTACCCAAGAATACAAAAAAATGAAAAAATATCCCAAACTCATACAACGCTGAAAAACAATTCTGTTTTCATACAATTTTACGAAACAAAGTACCCGAAGACCCTGGGGCAGGCCATCTGAAGAAGAACATGAAAAAGTGCATCTGTCTTAATAGAAATAGTGCGAACAAGACACGTAATGTTTGTTTTTTTAAAATAGGACACCCATTTTAATCAAAACAAGGCAGACCGCCCAGTTTTAATCTCAAATCAATTCCACACTCTTAAAACCAATACAACACAATCCACCATCAAATACTCAACAAAAATCCTACCACAATAGGACTGGCTTCTGCTCTTCATCCTCCAACCCAACCTTCAACCCCAACTCCTCCTCCCCTACGTCATATTGTCGTCATCTACGGGTGATGATTTCCTCTTCTTGTCTTCTTGGTTGTAAAGGAGAGCTTGAATGGAAGGTTCAAGAAGATAGATGAGAAGGGGTTGTTGTTGGTGTTTGGTGTGGTGATAGTGGAAACAAGATGGAGGAGGAGGCAGTATAGGGAAATATTACTCCGTATCGGTGTTTCATGAACTTGATTACACTCATATTTTTCTAAGTTAATTTCTTTGTTTTAGGTACATTTTGTGTCGTTATTTTATGTTTTTTGTTAAGTTTAGTTCTTGGAATATTGATATTATTGTTTATTCATTTTTGTCTTAGATTTGATCGAGAGAAGATATTTTGCACGAGTTATGAAAAATGATCAAATTTGTGAAAAAACCCATTTATGTAGTGTTTTGACAAATTATGAAGACAAGGAGACTAAACAATGTGTTTTGTAATGATTTCTGGGTTTAAAGATGTTCTGGAGATGCATTATGTGCATTAGAAGAAGTTTGGATGGATATCGAAGCAAGATGGGATGATTTGATGGTGTCCTGCCACTGGCATGACGAAGGATTTGAAGAAAACCTGAGCCTTGCACCATTGTCATGGGCATGACGTGAGAATTTTGGCAATGTATTTTATCCGAAATTCATATATTTCACCATATATCTTTCTGTTATTCGTTTCATTTTTCTATGAATAGGGACCTTATGTCCACGGTATTTATGTAACTTTATTAGCTTTTGATAGATCTTAGACCACAAAAACCTAGGGTTTCTAGTAGAACTATTGGGCTAACTTCGAATCTTTGGTGTTGTGGAGATTCAAAGATCATTTTTACTATTGTTCTTTAATCAAGTATAGATCTTATCTCTCTCTATTGATGATGTGTCCATTACTTGTTATCTCCATGATGTTTGTGATGTTTAATTCAATCATGAGTAAGTACATTTTTGATAGAAGACTTAATAATGAAGTTCTAATAGAGGGATTATGGACTTAATATGATTGAAATTAGATTGGTTCATGCTATGATTGTTGTAAAAGGTTTAAAGTTTATCAAATTAACAACTAATACAATTTGGATTGATCACCTAAGTTATGTTAAAAAGTTAATTATGCTAACACACATTCTCATTTGATTATATTAGTAGCATCTAATCAAAATGATACATTCTCTTTTGGTCATGAATTGATTAGAATTTTTTTGCATATGAATTGATAAAAAATATCTTTTATTATTGATTCATATTTGGTTTGTTGCATATTTGATATACCCTTATTAGTTTGACATATACATTCTCTTTTTTTATGTTGAATTAATTTGGTTAGATTGATTATATATACTCATTTGGTAGTAAACAATTTATAAAATGTAATTTAAGATATCCTTATTTTACAATCAAACCAATCATAGAATAAATCAACTCATGAATCACATTATTTGTTATCGATGATTAATCCCCCCCCCAAAAAAAAAAAAAAAAAAAAAACAAATGATTTCATAATTTTTAGGTAATAAGGGATTAATAATTATCTTAAATCATTTGAATAACTATCTCTGTGGGATAAATTCTTACTTCCACTATTACAATAATTTAAGTAAAATTTTATATATAGACAGTCATATCAATGTTTTATGATTTGGTAATATTTTTTTGGAAATATGTATGTTTTCTGTATTTTTAATTATATTAATAATTATATATTTATAATTCATTGATTGATTATTTTGTAAAAGTAAATAACTTAAAAATGATTACCAAAAGCTAGTAAATAACCAATCATTAAAAAAAAGACTAACTAATGACCAACCAAAATCAAATGACTAGCCATTCTTTAAACTTATATATTCATAACAAACAAATCCTTAACCTGACTTATTATAACATTATTTATGTAATTCTCATTATGTACATAAGAAAATATTATTGATAACCATATATATCTGTTTTAAATAATATAAAAATATAAAGTATTTGAGAATTCTATATCGTGATGGTGTTAAACTATTTAAATAGTTATTATCTTCTAATTATGATATAAATGAAACAAATATGTAACAATACTAGAACAAGATGTATAAGATATTAAACATATTATAAATTAAATACATCAAAATAAACTATAATATTATATCATTAATACAAAAATAAACCAAACTTGATACGAAAATAAACCAAACTTCGATTCAATTTGAGGTTTAGAAAATAAAGTACGGACGTGTGTATATAAACAGAATTGAAGAGAACATGAGGTTTTAGATTTTCAGGACAAGGTTGAGCTAATCAAGGCTACGAATAAGCAAAAACGGCGATATACACTTGGTATCAATAATTTTACCGACTTAACATATGAAGAGCTAATTGTCACGGGGTTAGATTTTCACAACCCGTATGACACTCAAATTATTCATACCTTCGCTTAAGCTCAGCCTAACTTGAATGCCAAATGGCTAAGTAAGAACTCGCAAAGAGAGAATAAGAACTTGAGCATGCTTTGTGAAAGGAAAAAACTCTTTGTATTGCCTTCGGGTTTTATAGGTTTTGTTGGATGGTTTGGAAAATGAGCCAATACCGCATTATATACAAGTTCTTATCCTAAACGGACGGTTGAGATCGTTTCGATCCAACGGCTACAATTCGTTGATCTAGAGTATTTTAAGGAAATATCTAAATATTACAAGTTTGTAACATGTATGAGAATGTTCGGGAAGTTTCCGAAACTCGGGCTTAGGTTTGGGCCATCTTGGATCGAGCTTCGTTTTGGACTCGAATCCAATTTTAGCTTAGCCCAAGTCCACCATTTCAAGTGTCAACTTCTCCAAATTAGCCCGTCCGTGACATTCTCCTCCACCTATGTTGCGGACGTCCTCGTCGGGATGTTTTTGAAGTCTTCGATCTGTTTCTGGAATTGTCATAAGGAGTCTTTAGGTTCCCAACTAGCTTCTTCCATGGGTAAGTACTTCCATTTGATGAGGTACTGCTCATGGCGTGGTATACCGGATCGTTTGATTTCTTGCTTAGCTAATACTTCTTCTACTTCCTTATCGTAGGGAGTAGTCACCGCTGCCGTCGGTGCACGCCTCGATATGCTTCGTTCCAGTTCTTCCTCATCTCGATGGTATGGCTTGAGATTACTCACATGGAAGATAGGATGAATCTTTAGTCTTGGCGGCAAGTCCAACCGATAGGAAACCTTCCCAACCCTTTTCGTTATTGGAAAAGGTCCCTCGTATTTCCTCACTAGGCCTTTGTGCACCTTTCGTAAGGCCTTATGTTGTTGGGGTATAATCGTCACCATCACTTGGTCCCCTTCTTGGAATTCCAGAGGCTTTCGATGCTTGTCAACCCACTTTTTCATCTTCTTGGTTGCTATATTAAGCTGTGAACGTGCCAAGTCCGCTTGCTCGTGCCATTCTTTAGCAACCTTGAAGGCGCCGGGGCTGCTTCCTGTGTAACCTCCCGCCAATGTGTTGGGAGTCGTGCCATTCAAACGGGCTACTACCTATAGACTCTGATTTTTGCAAATTATAGGAGAATGGGCCACATCCAATAGCTTTGCCTAATCTTGCTGATTGGCGCTAACATAACGTCGAAGATAAAGCTCGAACAAAGCATTTGTCCTCTCGGTTTAGCCATCGGTTTGGGGATGAAAACTTGTTGAAAAATTAAGATCCGTCCCTAAGAATTTAAATAGTTCTGTCTAGAACTTGCCCGTGAATCGCGAATCTCGATCACTCATAATATTTTGTGGTAGTCCCCAATACTTGACGACATGTTTAAGAAAGAGTCAGGCTGCTTCTTCGGTTCTACAATCAGATGGAGCTGGAATGAATATTGCATACTTGGTGAAATGATCAACCACTACTATGATTGATCTGTATCCTTCGATGTTCGGTAACGCCACAATAAAGTTCATGCAAACATTTTCCCATGGTCGAGACTCTCTCGAATGATCTCTTTTCTTAAATTGCCCCATTTCGAAAGACAGATCCGGTTGCCTTTCGTGTAGAGGACACCATCCTCGAGCCAAAACCTTCGACTCTTACTATCCCTGGTAAGTTGCACCACCGTTTTTGCCGTGGGGTCTTGCTCAAATCCCTCCTTGATTCGATCCAAGAGGGTATGTTATGGTTTCGACAAAGCCGTCATTGCCGCCTTATGGCTTAATGCATCCGCCACTAAGTTTGCCTTCCCCGGCTTGTAGGCAAACTCAAAGTAGAACTTCGATAAGAAAACTTGCCATCTTGTCTGTTTGGGAGTCAACTTCTTTTGGGTTTGAAAATAGCTAGTGGCAATGTTGTCCGTCATCACCACAAACTTGGATCCTAATAAGAAGTGTCTCCAAGTGAGGAGACAATGAACCACCGCCGTCATTTCCTTCTCGTGGACGAAGTAGCGCCTCTCCGTGCCACTGAGCTTGCGGCTCTCGAAGGCAATGGGATGATCTTCTTGCATGAGAACTCCTCCGATAGCGAAATCCGAAGCATCGGTATGCACTTCAAATGGTTTAGGGTGATCCGCAAGACTAAGAACGGGTTCCAAAGTCACCGCCCTTTTGAGCTCTTCAAATGCCTTTTGACATGATTCCATCTAAGCCCATGTCTTGTTCTTCTTTAAAAGGTCCGTCAAGTGGGATACTATGGCCGAGTATCCCGTTATGAACCACCGATAGTAATTGGCTAATCCAAGGAAGGAACAAAGCTCCGAGACTTCTGTTGGTGGTTCCCATTCTTGGATTTCCCGTACCTTTTCTTCCTCCAAAAATAGCTTGCCGTCTTTGATTATATGCCCAAGGAAGTTAACTTCTTGGCGAGCAAATGAGCATTTCTCCTTCTTCAGATAGAGTTGGTTGCTCGCCAAGACCTCGAACACCATCCGCAAATGTTTGACATGTTCCTCCAATGTCGCACTATAGACAACAATATCATCCAAATACACTACCACGTACTTGTCGAGGCAGGGATGGAAAATATTGTTCATCAAAGTGCAAAATATAGCTGGTGTGTTCGTGAGACCAAAAGGCATGATAAGAAACTCGAACGAGCCATACCTTCGGCCATACCTTGTAACTCATGTGGTCTTGGCCTCATCACCTTTGACGATCCTCACTTGATAGTACCCCGAGCGAAGATCCAACTTGGTGAAGTATTTTGCCCGTCCAAGTTGATCAAACAAATCGGCAATCAAGGGAATGAGGTACTTGTTCTTAACGGTTACTTTATTCAAGGCTCGATAGTCAATGCACAACCGGAGTGAATCGTCCTTCTTCTATTGGAACAACACGGGAGCTCCATAAGGTGCTTTCGATGATTGGATGAAGCCGACATCCAACAATTTCTTTAATTGCTTCGGAGTTCTTCTAACTCCGTAGGGGCCATGCGGTATGGCGCCTTGGCGGGTGGTCTCGTACCCGGCTCTAACTCGATTTCATGATCCACATCCCTCCTCGGCGGAAGCTTCTTTGGGAGTTCCTTCGACATCATGTGAGAAAACTCCTCGAGATCCTTCTTGATCTCCATTGGCACGTTCTCCGTTGAATTGGAGTCATCATCCAGCTTCAACGTTGCTAAATAAGTTGGTTTCCCATTTTTGACACCTTTGGAAAGTTACATGGCTGAGAACGTCTTCTCTTGTATCCTCTCCTCCCGTCGAACCACCATGCATGCACTATCCTCCTTTGCTATGCACATGGCACTAGCATTCATCGAAACAACCGAAAGATCGATCGTTCCCTTCCATTCTCCAATGCGGAGTGTAGGGTTTAACTTTCAACCTCGAGGAAGGGGGGGGTGAATAGGTTGTAAGAGACTTTGGTAGTCTTTTTCTCGCGGATTATTAATTCTGTGCAGAATTGTATAGTATACAGACTACTCGAGTAATCAGCAGACGAGATTGTCTCGTCTGCACTTGAGATTTTATGACTCTTTGAGTCTTTTATCTCTTTCTTAGCTGTTGTATTTTATGTGGGACAATTCTAAGGCAATATAATGAAAGCAGTAAAATGACACAAAGTTTATACTGGTTCAGACACTCGATATCAACTGATATTCGAGAGCTTAGTTCAGTCTTTCCTTGGTGACTAGTGTAGTCGACTCAAGAGGGAAATATCACTATCCTCTTGTTTATGCTTGCAAGTAACTTCCTTTTACAAGATCTTTATCTTGTATAGGGAGAAGAGAACCTAGATCTTTACACAGCTCTGAATCCTGAGCTGTCTTGCAAGAGTTATTCTTCTGCAGACTAATGATATTCCTCACTGCTTTCAGGACTTAGCTTTCTTGAGTACTCTTTGAATCTGTCTGATTGTTTTGCACTTTCTTGTACTCTTCAATCCTTTCTCAACAGCATTCAACTTTTTCAGCAATCTTGTGTACTCCAAGCAAGCTTCATTGGTTCCCTTTTATAGGTCAAAGGAACGAACCTCACTTGTACACAACTCACTGTTCCTGGGGGGTCACTTTCCCACTAGTGTTTGCCACAATCTCGTTTTCAATGCTGGTATTCCACTGTCCCAGTGTGTTTCTTGTTTACAACTGTGGTTCTTATACTCGTTGAAAATATGACCGTTGTCAGTGCTTTCTAGCCGTTATGTACTTATTTCCAAATATTAACCGTTATGCAGTATTTTAGAAAAGCAGTTATTTATCTTTCTTAATTTGATTTTGTTTCCTAAAATAGATGCAGTATAGTTTTAATTGGCTCTAGTCTGCACTTGACTGCATAAATTTGGTAGTGGTGCAGAAGAGTAAATTTGCTCTTCTGCAGTATTCTTAAAAACTTGCTAGTCTGTATTCTACACTTTGAGTAGATCAGTTAAGCAATTTTTGGCCATTCTTATTGTTTCAAATCAAGTATGCCCAATTCACCACGGAATTGAATGAACTTGTTCTCATCAAAAGGTTTTGTAAAAATGTTTGCAATTTGTTTTTCTGTTGAAATATATTCTAGTTTGATATGACCTTTTTGCACATGATCCCTGATGAAATGATATCTGACATCAATGTGCGTGGTCCTTGAATGAAAAACTGGATTTTTTGAAATTGCAATTGTAGACGTATTGTCACAAAGTATTGAGGTTCTTGAGAACATTATACCGTAATCTGCAAGTTGTGATCTCATCCATAGGATTTGTGCAGCACAGCTTCCAGCAGTAATGTATTCAGCTTCTGCAGTAGAGGTGGATACAGTGGTCTGCTTTTGGCTGAACCATGAAATCAACCTTGCTCCTATGAATTGACATGAGCCACTTGTACTCTTCCTGTCAACTATGCATCCTACAAAATCTGCATCTGAATAGCCTATAAGTGTAAAATCTGATTCTCAGGGATACCAAATGCCAAGATTTGAGGTTCCCTTGAGATATCTTAAAATTCTTTTTACTGCTATATAGTGTGATTCATTAAGATCTGATTGATACCTTGCACATACACATATTGCATATTGGATGTCTGGTCTGCTTGCAGTGAGGTATAATAATGATCCTATTATTCCTCTATACATGGTTTGATTTATTTTCTTTCCATGTTCATCTTTTTTTATCTTTATTGAAGTGCTCATAGGTGTTTTCATATGGCTAGCATTTTTCAACCCATACTTCTTAATTGTATTCTTCAAGTATTTGGATTGATTTATGAATATCCCTTGTTTTCTCTGTTGTACTTGCAGTCCTGGGAATTACTTTAGTTCTCCCATTAGACTCATTTGAAACTTGGATTTCATTAGTTCTGCAAATCTTTCACAAAGTTTATCATTGGTGCATCCGAAGATGATATCGTCAACGTAGATTTGTACTAATAGTATGTGCTCCTTATGTTTTTTCAGAAATAGGGTGGTATCTACTTTTCTTCTTTCAAATTTATTCTCACATAGGAATGTTGAGAGAGTTTCATACAAAGCCTTAGGAGCTTGTTTTAATCCATACAATGCTTTGTCTAGTCTATATACATGTTCTGGATACTCATAGTCTTCAAATCCAGGAGGCTGTTCAACATATACTTCTTTTTGAAGTTTTCCATTTAGAAATACACTTTTTACGTCCATTTGATAGACTTTAAAATCTTGGTAAGCTGCATAGGCAAGGAACATTCTTATAGCTTATAATCTTGCTACTGGAGCAAAGGTTTCATCAAAATCAATTCCTTCTTCCTGAGAATATCCTTTAGCAACTAACCTGGCTTTATTTCTGATTACTATTCCATTTTCATCAGATTTATTTCTGAACACCCATTTACAGCCTATTACTGGGTAATTTTTAGGCCTTGGTGTAAGATACCATACTTTATTTTTTTTCGAATTCATTTAATTCTTCTTGCATAGCATCTACCCAGCTTGGATCATTTAGTGCTTCGTTGACTGCCTTAGGTTCTATTTCTGAAATGAAGCAGCTAGACAAACATTCTGCATTTGTTGCTCTTCTTGTCTGCACAGATGGATGTTTATCTCCTATAATGTCATCTTGTGTGTGTGCCTTGATCCACCTTCCTTTGTCTTGTTCATTTAGTTCTATTTGTTCTTGAGGTTGGTCTTTTATCTCTTCTGCAGTTTCATTTTGTGCAGATGACTTTCCCTCGTCTGTAGTATTAATGACTTCTTCTGCAGTTTGTTCATTGCATACAAATTCCTCATCAAATATATTTGCATTTCTCCTGAATATCTCTTTTTCATCAAATGATGTGTACTGATTCCTCAACGGTCTCTGTATGTTTGTTGTATACTCTAAAGACTTTACTATTTGTTGAATATCCTAAAAAGGTTTCCTTATCTGCCTTTGGGTCAAATTTCTGTAGATAGTTTTTATCATTGTTATGTATGTAACAGTTGCTTCCAAAGATATGAAAATACTTGACAGTTGGTGTCTTTCCTTTCCATAATTCATATGGTGTTTTCTTATGAAGCTTATGAATTGTGCATCTCTTTTGAATATAGCATGCTGTGTTTAAAGCTTCAGCTCAAAAGCTTTTGGATAGATTCGCTTCAGATAGCATTGTTCTTGTTGCTTCTATTAGTGTTCTATTCTTTTTTTCAGCCACACCATTTTGCTGTGGTGTTCTTGGTGCTGTTAAGTTGTGTTTGATTCTATGATCATTACAATAGACATCTATTCCTGTTTGATCAAATTCAGTGCCATGATCACTTTTAATTGTTATTACTTCTACCCCTTTTTCATTTTGAACTTGTCTAAGGTACCTCGTTAGTTGACTGTATGTTTCACTTTTTTATGTAAAAATAATACCCAGTTATATCTAGAGTAATCATCTATTATAACTAGAGTGTATTTTTTCTATTTAGACTTTCTATTTCTACTGGACCAAACAGGTCCATGTGTAGTAGTTCAAGAATCCTGGTTGATTCTGAAAAGCTGAGAGGCCTAAAGCTTGTTCTTGTTTGCTTTCCCTCTTCACATGGTCTGCATAGCTTATCCTTTTTAAATTTTATTTGTGGAAGACCTCTTACTAAATTTTCTGAGGATAAACTTACTATTGTTTTGAAGTTGAGATGAGCTAATCTTTTATGCCATATCCAACTTATGCCTTCAGCTTCTTTGGTGTAGAAACAGGTGATTTGTTCTGATTTTGATGGATCAAAATCCACTGCATATATGTTTCCTTTTCTAGTTCCTAGAAGCTTGACTTCTTGTGTGATCTTATCTCTTACTTAGTATGTATTATGGATGAATATCACAATTCAATTCTTATCACACAGCTGACTAATAGAGAGTAAATTATGTTCTAAGCCTTTAACATAAGCAATATCTCTAAAGATTAAAGAACCTGTACCAAGGGTTCCATAACCTTTAGTTGTACCTGCTTTTCCTCCTCCAAATATGACAAGAGGTCCTTGCTCCTTTCTGAAGTCTTCAAGATTGGCGTTATTCCCTGTCATATGTCCTGAGCATCCACTGTCTAGATACCATAATCCTTTTTGTTTTTCCTGCAGTTAAAACATGAAAAGCTTGTACTTGGTACCCACTGATTTGGGTCCTTATTGGTTAGATTTTGGGATCCACACTTGAATTATCTTCTTGTGTGTACTCCAGCATTCGAATGTCTTGTGGCCAAATCTTTCACAATTGAAGCAGTAGACTTTTGGTCTTATGCTTCTGAGTGGTCTTTTCCACTTGGTTTGTTGCTCTTTACATGAGCAAGCGTGCCTAGTGTATGGTTTTCTCTATGTTAATCTTAAGGGTTTATTCCATTCAGAATAGTTAGGTTTTTCAACCTTTTGTTTCATGTACTTTCTTGTAGGTGGTCTACCCTATTGTTCTTGTGTAGTAGAGACCCCTCTTTTTGGTAGAGGTCTCTTAAGAAGGTTGTCCCATTTTTGCATTGTTGGTGCATTATGGGTCATACTTCTTGGTAAGGTTTGTGCAGCAGTGCCTTTAGCTTTGTTCACGTGTCCTGCATTGTGTGCAATTTTATGTTGCACAGCTACTACAGTGAAGTTGTTCCTTTTCTGAAGGATTGCCTTAATAGTCTTGTTGATTTTCTTGGTGGTGACCTTATCGTCTACTCTGTTGTTCAACCAGTCATTGTATCCTAAACCCTATCTTATCATGGGAGGATTGTCCTGTGTTGATCACTTTTTGTAGATCTAGGGTCCTGTCATTCCAAGCATTAACTTGCTTCTGGAGCTCATTGTTTCTTACATTGAGAGTCTCCACTACTGCATTGAGAAGTTTTTACTTTCTCATTTGTTTCTTTGAGATCATTTTGAGCATCTATCAGGCTGTTCTCGATCTCTTCTTTTGAGTTGCATTTCTCTTTGAGAATTGCAATCTGTTTGAGATTTTCCTTAGTTTTTTTTATAAGAGAAATAAAGCTGTCAGAGGTTTCTTGAAGTGCTTCCTTCAATTCCTCTACAGTGGCTTCTGAATCAGAGAGATTGAATACTTGGTTGTGTGCTTCTTCTTGTGCCATAAGACACAACTGAGCATTTGATAGGATATCCTCATCATCGGAGTCTGTGTCACTCCATGTTTTTGCTGCATATGCCTTGCCTTTTTCCTTTCTTCCAGAGGTCACTTTATTATGATCCTTCTTGAATTTGGGTGCAGATGAGTCTTCTTTTGCTCGTCTGCATTGGGCAGCAAAGTGTCCTGGTTTGCCACAGTTGTAGCAGACTTCTTTTTCAGCATCATTGGTTTTCGAGGGAAAGTTCTTTTTGAAGTTTCTTTTCTTGAATAGCTTTTTGAACTTCTTTCCCATTAGTGCCAGTTCGTCTGATGGATCCTCTTCACTTGCAGACGGGGTGTCACTGTTTTCCTCTTCTGCCATAGATTTCAACACTCTTTCTTGTGCCTTGAAGGCTAATGTTTTTCTTATTGCATTATCAATCTGCTTCTTTTGCTCAACTTCTAGATTGTAGGTGTGTAGCACCCCATATAGTTGAGCTAGGGTCATCTTTGTCAGATCCCTAGATTCTCTTATAGCAGTGGTCTTGGTATTCCAGATTTCCCCAAGTGATCTTACAAACTTTAGGTTGACTTCTTTGTTTTCAAAAGTCTTCCCTAAGGTTTTGAGATTATTGATGAGGATGTTGAATCTTTCGAAGAATGCAGTGAGGTTCTCATCAGATCTCATTGAAATCAATTCGTACTGTTGGATCAACACATCCTTCTTGTTTTCTCTGATCTCATTGGTTTCTTCATTTCTCATCAGCAGAGCTTCCCATGCTTCATTTGCAGTCTTGGTGTGCACAACAATTTCAAACATGTTGTCATCCAAATACTTATATATCTGGTTCAGGGCTTTCCTTTGAACCATCTCCAGATCCCAGTCATCTTTGTTCCATAGAGATTTTGGTCGGGGTACTTCCCTGGTTGAATCTTTTGGATCTGGCATCATTGGAACATTTGGACCATTTAGGACCAAGTCTTCCATTCTTTCATCAATTGAATTGAGGTGTGCCAGCATCCTTAGTTTCCAATGATTGAATCTGTCAAGGGAGCACACTGGAGGTTCTCCGCTATTGGGACATTTTGTAAATTTTGGTGGTCCCATATCTGAATCTTAGCTTTACACAGATAAACAGTTAGTAACTTCTTTGCAAATGTAATATATGACCTTTTCTTTCCAATAACTCTTTAGGTTGGAAAATCAGGCTCTGATACCAATTGTAGGGTTTGACTTTCAACCTAGAGGGGGGGGGGGTGAATAGGTTGTAAGAGACTTTGGTAGTCTTTTTCTCGCGGATTATTAATTCTGTGCAGAATTGTATAGTATACAGACTACTCGAGTAATCTGTAGATGATATTATCTCGTCTGCATTTTTGATTTTATGACTCTTTCAGTCTTTTATCTCTTTTTTAGCTGTTGTATTTTATCTGGGACAATTTTAAGGTAATATAATGAAAGTAGTAAAATGACACAAAGTTTATACTAGTTCAGACACTCGATATCAACTGATATTCGAGAGCTTAGTCCAGTCTTCCCTTGGTGATTAGTGTAGTCGACTTAAGAGGGAAATATCACTATCCTCTTGTTTATACTTACAAGTAACTTCCTTTACAAGATCTTTATCTTGTATAGGGAGCAAAGAACCTAGATCTTTGCATAGCTCTGAATCCTGAGCTCTGTTGCAAGAGTTGTTCTTCTACAGACTAATGATATTCCTCACTGCTTTCACGACTTAGCTTTCTTGAGTACTCTTTGAATCTGTCTGATTGCTTTGCACTTTCTTGTACTCTTCAATCCTTTCTCAACAACATTCAACTTTTTCAGCAATCTTGTGTACTCCAAGCAAGCTTCATCAGTTCCCTTTTATAGGTCAAAGGAACGAACCTCACTTGTACACAACTCACTGTTCCTGGGGGGTCACTTTCCCACTAGTGTTTGCCACAATCTCGTTTTCAATGCTGGCATTCCACTGTCCCAGTTTTCGTGCCGTTGCTACTTTAATTTGAATCTCCACTTGATTGACTTCAAACCTTCGACCTCATACTGACAATCATCTCTACTGCAATCGAGTCTGCTGCAACACCTTGTCTGCACACAGTCTCTGCTGCAACATCTCGTCTGCACACAGTTTCTACTGCAACATCTCGTCTGCACAGTCTGATTCAGCTTTATGCCTTGCCATCGCGGTCTTCGTCTGCAAGCTCAGTCTTCCAAGTGAAGCCTTCAATTCTTTTGTTGCTTGTACATATATTACATGTTCATCTAGAGTCCTTATAGAAGTCAGCACCAGGTGGTATGCATCAGCCCTCTGCATCTGCAACCGTCTGCACTCCTGCATCTGACCTCAACTGCAACTTCGTACTTGACTTCTAGCCTAAACAATCTAACTATATTACAATTAATACATTCGAGTTTGTTACATCAATTTCTATACAATGGAGGGATTGCACATTCCTATCACCGAGCCACACATCAGGCGCCACCCCATGGATGGGTTTTGTCTCGGAATTTACTATTTTTAGCATCCCCTTCTCGTTGTTAATCCGAAGCCCAAGTCTCTTCGTCTCCTCCAGCGAGACGAAGTTATGTGTTGCCCCGGTATCAACCAAGGCATGAGTTATGCACGGTCCGATCAAAGCGTCGACGTACATCAATCCTTTGGATGAAGACTTCACCTCCATTATCTTCACCACATTAAGCATCCTCAAACAACCCATTTCTTGCACGGGTTCCTCCTCCACTTGGGAGACTATCGTCGAGAGGGTCTTCTTCTTTGGACACTCTCGAATTAAGTGAGGACCATCACACAAGAAGTATTTCACCTCCGCCTTGAACTTCCCCGCGTCCTTGGAGTTGCCTTTGTTCCATGCTCCTTTACTCGAACTTCCCTTGCTTGGAAAGTTCGATGTTGGTGCTTTGCTCTTCTCTCCTCCACCTTTCTCGGAGTGCTCTTTTGATTCCTTCGGTTTTGATTCCTCTTGAACTCAACGAATGACTCCATTGCCGCTATGGCTACAACAAGAGATTGCACACCCAGTCTTTGCAACTCTTGTTGCGCCCACGGCTGAAGTCCATCTATAAAGTAGATGAGCTTGCCTTCTTCTCTCGTGTTCGAGATTTGAAAGATCAATTCCGAAAGCTCTTCACATAATCCCGAATGGTGCCCGTTTGTTTCAATTTCGAAGGTGTAGCTTGGCTTCATATTGGGCATTATCCGGGTAGAAGTGAAACTTGAGATCCTTCTTAAAGTCCTCCCAAGTATCAAGGGCAAAGACATCCGCTTGGATGTTGTTATAGCGGCGACGCCAAAACATAGTCGCCGTGTCGGAGAGAAAGAGCGCAAGCTGTCTTGATCTTTATCTCGTCATTCTCTATGCCCATGTGATCAACATATTGATCCATGTTGAAGAGAAAAGTATCAAGTTCTTTGTCATCTCGTTTTCTTGAGAAAGCCTTTGGTTTGGGGGCGTCAATACGTGATCCCTTACCAACGTTACTAGCGCCTCCATGCGCTATGGCCGCCTTGCATAACGAGACATCCTTTCTTATGACCTTTAACTCCTCTTGAAGAGAAGTTACCGCCATGCGAAAATCATCAACTTGCACTTGGAATTCTTTATGAAGTTTGTCCATCAATGAGTTGAGAACCCCTTGCAACTCGTCCTTGAATGCATCCTCCCGAGCATCAATGGCTTCTTTGCTTAGGACATCGTCCTCCAAACTCACCATTATCTTCTCCATGATGTCTCGAAGGACGTTAGGACATCCTTCGACTTTGCCCTTCCCTTGCGCATGGTGACGTTTGCCTCCTCAACAAACTCGGTCATGTTGCTTTGGTTCGCCATTCTCTTCTTACTCCAACCTGGCTCTGATACCATTTGTCACGGGGTTAGATTTTCACAACCCGTGTGGCACTAAAACTACTCACATCTTCGTTTGAGCTTAGCCTAACTCGAATGCCAAATGGCTAAGTAAGAACTCACAAAGAGAGAATGAGAACTTAGACACACTTTGTGAGAGGAAAGAACTCTTTGTATTGCCTTCGGGTTTTTTAGGTTTTGTTGGATGGTTTGAAAAATGGGCCAATATCGCCTTATATACAAGTTCTTCTCCTAAACAGACGATTGAGATCGTTTCGATCTAACGGCTATAATTCGTTGATCTAGATTATTCCAAGGAAATATCTAGATATTATAAGTTTGTAGAATGTATGAGAATGTTCGGGAAGTTTCTGGAACTTGGGTTTAGGCTTGGGCCATCTTGGATCGGGTTTCGTTTTGGGCTCGAGTCCAATTTTAGCTTAGCTCAAGTCCACCCTTTCAAGTGTCAATTTCTCCAAAGTAACCCGTTCGTGACATAATGGTTACCTATCTTGGAAATCGTAATCGCTCAACACCGAATGCCAGAGACATTGTTCAAGTATGAAAACCTTCCAATTATCCCTTGTAAGAAGGTGAACAAGTTTTTAACCTAATTTATTGTAAAATTATTTATATAATATTTATTATTTATATAAAAAATATAATTAACAATCACATATATTTATTTTAAATCATATAAAAAATCTAAAATATTTGATAATTTTATATTGTAATGATATGAAGCTATTTAAATAGTTATTATCTTTTAATAATATTATAAAAATAAGACAAATATATAATAATATTAGAACAAATTGTATGAGATAATGAAAAGATATTAAAAATTAAATATATTAAATATAAATCATAAATATTATGTTATTAATATATGATCAATCAAACTTTGGTATCATAAAAGACTAAATTATCTTTACAAAACAAGGATAAACGATTGCCAGGAAAATGCTTCCTAAACCTTGCACTTAAGATTTTTTTTCTTTTTGAAACACAAGCTCATTCTGGAATTGATATTCTTTGCTGCGTTACTCCTCTAGGATGATGATAAAGCTTCTTTTCCACTGATTGGAGTAAGATGTTAATGTATTAAAATAGAGTGGAACGACCCCATTATCCATAAAGGTGTCTCAAATATTTTAGTAATTGTTTCGACATACTTAATATTTCAAACTCAAATAATCAATATTTTTTTCGATCAAAGAAAAGATAAGAAATGATCATTAACTAATATATTTTAATATTAAAATCCTAATCAAATGAATTTTATTTAATTTTCGAGTGAAATAGTTTTATTATAAGATTATCTTAATTTCTAACCTAACATATTCAAGTTACAATGAATTAAATCATGGATCGTTGTTATTATTTGTTTCTCTTAATATGTGTCACATCAATATAACATTCAGTAAAAAAATAAAAATAAAAAGTCATTATAATGAAATAAATTAAATCTTTCATTATAAATATGACGTTTATTAACTGGATAACAAAATAAACCAAAATTTTGATATCTAATAATAGAAGTTTAGTTTTATATATATTCATAAAATAAATTTTTTGTCATTGATATAACAAAATGAGTTCAAATATTTGAATTTTATTTAATATTAAAATAATTTAGTTTCATCGTAGAATCATCTTAGTTCGTTTACTAATATATGATTAAAGTGATAAATGAGATAAATAATAGGTTGAAGTTTTTTTTATATATGTACATCAATGGAACATATACAATAGAAAATGAAGTTTCATTGTAAATCAAATAGATGACCAAATTGAAAGAAAAAATAAAAAATCATTGTAAATTAATTATGTTAAATATAATCATAAATATATAATATTAGAATTAATATAGGATCAACCAAATTTTGAATTATTTGATATAAAAAAACTAAATTAATTTTTAATATATAAATAAATAAATAGATTTCTCAAACCAATTGAGCATATGTGAATCAGGGAAAAGAAACATGGAAAAGATGGGAGACAGAAAGCAAAGAAGCAGCAGGACGAAATGGCAATGCGAAGGAAACCAGGGGAGGGGGAAAGCAGAGGATGCATCGCCTTTTGTTACTACAAAGGAACGAGACACCATTCCTCAGAAGAGCGACAAGACGGATGTTGATGAGATTGATGATCCCACCAGAACTAGAGTGAAAGTTCTCCCGCATCAGCAAGTGCCAGACCTGGAGATTTTAATTCTGAAGCACTTGAGAAACTGTATAGACCGAGGCCTGAATATGATACTTGTAACATCTCGTAATTCTAGTCTGTGTTGTGTACTTTTATGTTGTGGTGTGAGATGAATTCCACAATGAGCAAGAGGGATGTCGGTATTATGGGTGTTGTAATGACGACAGCTTTACGTTAGATCATCTGATGCAATGAATTGAAAGGAGGAGGTCTACCGCAAGTGTTAATCCAACGGTCATTTATCAAACTAAACATAATAATCTACAGCTTTATGAGAGCTGACTGGCCCAAGTTCAGCATTAAGGCTTCAGGAATAATGAGTGTCCTTAGCCAAATCGATCTGGGACTTGGGGTGCTCTAGCACCGTGCGTGAAAAAGAGATTGGTTCAATATGTAAAGACAATGATTCGTAAAGTTCATGCAAGCTACTGTTACTGAATTATTAAGCTTTGACAGGAATGGACAAACTTACTTCCGCTCGCTTGGTAAGGCTGACGCTGCACATACCCAAAGGGATTGATCACCTCTAATTCATCTCTCAGAAACTAAAGCTATGTGCAACTGCTGCTCAAATTTTCGTGCCACAATGAAAGAATGGCTTGAGCAGTATCCTCGCCACAAAGAAAAAGAACGGATTATCAGACATACATGCAGAATCGATCCCTTGTACGAGCCAATGGAAGAAAGAGTTAGTAACCGAACAAACACATGATTGAACTATGGAATAAGCCTTCGGCCTTCTATTATCATTCTGTGCAACAGAAAGAATCACTCAATGTTTACAAGCTGCCTCATAAGAAGCAACATCAGTTATAATGAGAGCCCTATTCTTTGGATTTTCTGCAACAACATTCTAACAACCAGCACATAGCCCAAGTGACGCCCTGCATCACCAAGGAAAAGAAACTCTATGCTTAGTCTTGGGTTTCTCAGTAGGATTTTTCTGACTACTTGGCCTTGCAATAGCCGTAGGAGGCTTCAAAAGACTTGGCCTATTGATAACCGTAGGAGGCTTCAGAGAACTTGGCCTATCAATAACCGTAGGAGGCTTCAGAAGTCTTGGCCTATCGATAACCGTAGGAGGCTTCAGAAGACTTGGCCTAGCCATATCCGTAGGAGTCTTCAGACCACTTGGCCTAGTAATATCCGTAGAAGCCCTCAGACCACTTCGGCTAGTGGTGTCCGTAGGCATCTTCAAATCACTTGGCTGCATTATCCGGTCCTTGGTTTTCACCTGATCATTATTCGAAGCCTCTGAACCAGCACTCAGGGTCCCCTGATCAGCAACCGAAGCCCCTTGACCAGCACACGGAGTCTCCTGACCAGCACTCAAATTCCCCTGACCAGCACTCGAAGCCCCCTGACCAGCAGTCGGATCCACCACATGTCCAATGAAGAGTATAAGTCCGTTGACCTTTTTGATGAGGAAAATGAATGGATGATCAGCAACGAAATCTATCTTCTTAGAAAAAGAATATGCAGAAGTAACTCGACTCCCGCCCATGCCAAAACTAAGAGATGATCTCTTATAAAGAGAAAGGTGGCTTGGAGCATTCTGCTTCTCAATCCCCATAGCCTGATTCGCCGGAGGGAGTCCCAAGCTTAAGATGTTCAGGACATTCAGATCTTCAAATCCAAATGATACATTAACGATTGGAACCCTGAACGTATTTACTTTCTTTTGCCGAGTAGGAAGGTGGGCATCCAGTTCAAAGTCGCTAGAGCTGATTTTTTCAATCAGATCCTTGAGTCCTTCCCTTGCATCAGGAAGCAGGATATACATGAAGTACCAATCTTCACCAACGTTCTCGTATGGTATGCCCAGTACTTTGAAGCCGACACAGACGTTAATGTATTGCTTACTGTTGCTGGTCATGTATGGCACTTTCACATGACGTCCATCTTTGATGTAGAAGTTGCCTTCTGCTGGGTATGATGCCTCAAACTTCTCAAGCCAGACACAATTGAAGTCAAGTACATTTGCAGCGATGAGCATCGGATTCTCAGGAACAGGAGGATGGCCTGAAAAAAACTCTTGAATCAGTCCTTCTGACTGACTATTGATCCACTTATTCACAGATTCCGGAGCATTTTCCTGCATCATCAAACGTCAAGTTTGAGCAGGCAGTGATGAGAAAGAACACCTTAGCCACAGATTGGTGCAAATGATCTCTGGAAGCACATTGATGCAAGTAAACTCTTTATGAAAGTTGTGAAACTGAAAACAGTATATAATTAAAAACAGCTTAATGCAACAGCATTCCGGCAAAACAAGTTCCCTCTGATAGTAAAATACTGGTGATTCATGTGTTCTTTTCACAGGTGTGACCTGCTCACGACTACATTGCTTAAAGCTTCTACATAAACTGTATCAAAGATCGTGCTTCTTCTTTCACTATGACTTTTATTGACTTCAAATTCGTGAAGTAATAAAGACTTCCTATATGGAAAAAAACCACCGAAGGACTTTTAAAAGCACCTTGCAAAAAAGAAAGAGAGCCAGACAGGAGAGCCAAAAACACAGCGACATTCATCCTGGTTTCTCATCAAGATCATGTAGAATTTCAAATCTGCATCTGTTCTCACATCATAACACACCATGAAATCAAAGCTGCATATTTCTTCAATTAAACTTCACCTAACTCATGATTGAAGAATTAGAATCTCGTGTGATTGACCGCACATTGCACTCATAGGATGAATTTTAAATCACTGCTTTGCTAAACATAAGTCCATGATGGATTGTCCATCTACTGCTAACTATCAGTGAGACTTAACAAACAGAACTGATTAATCAACACCAGGTAGCCAGCATTCATCGAACATCAAACAACAAACATCAGCTAATCTAAGAGACACTTCCTGCATCATCAAATCAGTCCACATCCTTAACCGACCTAACATTCGATGAATCTTGAGTAATCAAGTTGGGTACGAAAAAACCACTCAATGCCGATCTCCATTCCAAGAAATACCTCCCAAGAACAACTCCAAGTTTCTCCTCGGATTGAACCATCAAGTATCCATAAACTAACCAAGAAAATAAAATCTAAATGTGTCCACATGATAGGATAAGCTGAATATTGAGTAATCAAACCATAACTACTCTCCAAACATCAATCACCAGTGAATCACACAATTCGATCATAAAACAACAACAAGAACAGGATCTCTCTCGAACCTGATTGACAAGAAGTTGACAGCATCCCCTGAAATACTCGTCCACCACCTCATTAAGACTCCTCTCCTCATCCTCCTGGAGGCTGAGTCCTCCGGTGTCGGCGCACCAGAACTGGAGGATGAAGAGGATCTTCTTATTCGTTTCTTCAGGGAAAGACTCTCTCAACAGATCTGGTTTCACAAGCTTCGACGACCGCGAATCAGCGAACAGCTCGATCGAGTTGCCGAACAAGAAGCGGTTCAACACGACGATGACGTGAACCATCAGGGAAATCAGCAGCGGTGAGAACGCGAAGTTAACTGTGTTGTTCTCCGCCAACAGCCTGGCTGCCATTGCCAGAAACTCCTTCGTCACCGTTCTCAGATCCTCGCTCGCCATCATTAGTCGAGTCTTGCTAGTCGACTCCACCACCGGTTCTGATTCGAATTCCGATTCTGCCGTTGCTCTCTGCTCCTCGGCTTCGTTCTCTGCACCCACCACCTCCGAGTAGTTGTTCATCTCTGATTCGCCATTGGCGATTGATTCCGCCATTGAAAGAACACTCGGAGGCTTCATCTTTGCCAGAAACTCCTCCGTCAACGCTCTCAGCGCTTCGGCTTCGATCTCTTCACTCTCCAACTCCGAAATCTTGTTCATCTCTGGTTCGCCATCGGCGGCAATTGATTCCGCCATTGAAGGAGAATTCGGAGGATTCGTCATTGCCAGAAACGCCAGCTTCAATGCTAACAACCCCTCGACTCCCATCTCTTCACTCTCCAACTCCGATTCTTTGTTCATCTCTGATTCGCCAGAGTCGGGGTTTGATTCCGCCATTGATGGAGGATTTGGAGGCTTCAGCATTGCCAGCATCTCCTCCGCCAATGCTCTCAACTGCTCGTCTTCGATCTCTTTACTCACCACCTCCGAGTTTGTGTTCTTGTTTGATTCCACCATTGATGGAGTTTATCGAAGTTTCTTGATTTTTCTTTGCTTTGATTTCAGCGAGAGTGTGTGAGAGAGATGTGGAGAAAGGGGGAGCGGAGGGGTTGGGTTTATAAGGAATTGTGTTGGCCGTTGGATCTGCAACTGCACCTCGAGGGGTGTGAAGGACGGATCTTGGCCGTTGATTACTAACCGCAAAGATTTTGTTTTTTATAATGACGAATGATGATGGAGCACTGATGAAACGACACACCTGTTCCAACCCAATCGTTTTTAAGATAAAATATAATACATAATTTTGATTATGAACGTAATAATGAGATATTTTTATTTAAATTTTTTAATAAATAATTATATTATATTATTTTATTTAAATTAACATCATTTTATTCAATTAATTTTTAGTTTTTGATTATGAATTGAATGATCGATATTAAATCTTGATAATATTAAATTTAATATAACTATTTGATCAAAAATTAAAATAATCCGATAATCATATCTATAATCTTATCATCATTCCAATTAAATATAAATTTTAATACCGTAAATCTAATATTTTATTAACTTTATTTCACAATACGATATCAATTTTTTTTCTCATACAGTAATACAGACGGATGAGTTTTTTATTTTATTTTATAAGTCGTGTTTTACACTATATTTTTCTATCTCTATCGTTTAATTCAATATAATAATCGAGATTGAAAATTAATATAAATAATGTAGGCATATCATAATACTTAAATCAATTTATTGAGAAAAAAAATAAAGAAACAAATTATCAAGTTCAATATAAAATAATCGATATACCTATACAGGTAAGCTTATTTAATATCAATATTATTTTCATTATATTATGTTTATTTATTCTGTGTAACACACGAGTCAGTATTGTAATATATATATAGTATTACTCAGT
Organism: Drosera capensis; assembly: GCA_001925005.1. Taxonomy (NCBI): domain Eukaryota; kingdom Viridiplantae; phylum Streptophyta; class Magnoliopsida; order Caryophyllales; family Droseraceae; genus Drosera; species Drosera capensis. The sequence goes on along the minus strand of LIEC01012552.1, from coordinate 159,246 downwards.
CTTTTTTAATGGCAAACTGTATGACAGGACATTATTGTCATTTAAATAAAAAAGTCAGTTAAAAAAATTAAAACCAATTAAATAAAATTTAATCTAACATATATATTAATCAATCAAAATTAAAACATCTAATCTGAAATATATTGTACTATCTATATCGATCATAATACTTGAATCAATTTATCAAAAAAATAGATAAAGAAGCAAATTATAAAGTTCAATATACAATAACGATTTCATATATTTGGATCAAATGAAAAAATATAATCATCATATATACAAAATATTTCGCAAAGAAATATAAAAAATCCTTATAACTTTATACTCCTATATAAATTCATAATTAAATAATTGTAAATAATCTTGTCTATCACGAGATTATATAAACTTTATTTAAACACACGATAGTTATGTTTTTGTTCTCATACATTAATACATATGAATGAGTTTTTTTATTTCATTTCATAATTCGAGTTTTATATTAGATTTTTCAATCTTTATCTTTTACTCCCTCCCTCTCATAATATTTACAACCGTTTCATTTGACACGAAAATTTATGTATGTCTTAAAGTTTTATAGAATTTAGTGAAAAAATAACTTTTTTAGGTAGTGGGGTGATTGTGAGAGGAGATAGTGGGTATAGTATAACAAAATATGATTGATTTAATTTTTTATTAAAATATTCATTAAAAGAGGAAATGTTATAAGTAAATTAACACAATCTAAAAAGAAAAGTATTGCATGTATTATGTGACGGAGGGAGTAATTCAATCTAATAATTGAGATTGAAGACTAATATAAACAATGCAGGTAGATCGTAATAGTTAAAATCAATTTATCACAAAAATAAAAATAAAGAAGTAAACTATCAAGTTTAATATACAATAATTTATACATAAGTTTGTTTACTATGAACATTCTTTTAACCCTATTATGTTTGTTCAACCTGTGCCACGTACGACCGTGCAACATACGAGTTAATATTTTAGTATATATCGTATTATCCAAACATATTTAAACATGACAAACCATTTCGATAACAAACGATATGATAATGCATTATTGTCATTTTAAAAAATATCAATTAAAAAAATTAAAACCAATTAAATAAAATCTAATCTAACTTAACATATATCTTAATCAATTAAAATCTAGTAATAATTTCAACTAATTGAAACTAAATATAAACTTTAATATCTCAAATATAATCTAATCTTGTAATATATATCGTATTACCCAGTATATTTTAGCGATAAACAACAAACGATATGACATGATATTATTATCATTTTAAAAAGATGTTATTTAAAAAATTAGAACCAATTAAATAAAATATAATCTCATATATATCTTAATCAATAAAAATCTAATCTAATCTAATATATATCATATTACCCAGTCGCTTTTAAGCCGAGTAAATGTGATAAATAATTTTGATGGCAAACAGTATGACAGGACATTTGTCATTTTTAAAAAATTACACTAAAGGAAAAATTCTCAGAAAATATAAAATAACAAAAATATTTTTCAAAATATGGGAAAATAATTCCCATGAGTTACAACTTTCATTTATCCCAACTCAAAACTATCCAAACCCACCACTAACAAACCACAACCAAGACAAACCATCAAGGCATATTGACCGAATCCATTCCACTTCGAAGTCGACAACCAACAACAAACTCAAATCAAGGAACAACTTCGATTCATCACACCAAATTCAAGAGTCGCATTAAATTCATTATCAAATCCAAATCAAACATGTCAAATTTATAATCTAGGATTTGTTCTTCAAATTTGATAAAAGAATATTGAATTCAATTGATATATATATATCAATAAATGCATCAATTTCATCGATATAATTCGACATTTTTTATATTTTAATAATTAATAATCGAAAAAATAGAGCGTCTTTAGAATCAAAAAATAATACACCGTGCCCAAACCTCAAGTTTGTTATGAGTTTGAATCCTAAATTTATTCTTTGATGTCATACTAATTCATAATATATTGCAAAGAATGTTAATTGTCACTATTTCATTAAGGCGCACTATTTTGTATTGTCGAAGTAGGAATGAGGTGCACTATTTGTTAATGACAAGACGCACTGTGTAATAATCTACATTAAACATTAAATATCCTAAAACACATTTTTCATTAGTTGTAAATCAACAGGCGTACTATTTTAAAATAGAAAGACATACTTTTTCATAATTTAACAATGACGTCAATGCTAAAGACGCACTTGTTTAATTACTAGGACATACTGTTTTAATTTTAAAGTAAACAAATATTTTATTGAGACACACTGTTTATTATTCAAGGACATAGATTATTAATTTATTAGGATGCACTGTTTTGTAAGCAAAGGCGCACTATTTATTTATTTAATAATGTCGTACTGTTTTAAATACAAAGGCACACTGTTTTCTTCTTTAAAAAAAAAAAAATTGATTCTTAATATTTTTGTTTTCCTTATTTTTATAATGAAACAAGAAAAATGGCACACTGCAAAAATAACTTGGCAGCCCTCATTAAGCTTTTGAAAAAAACCGGAATTCCGATGCTTCATAGACGAGCACAAAGTCTAGCTCAAAAGAATGTCATTCTGGACATTACTATATCATATTGCAAGAAGAGTGACAAGTTCATTCAAGAGATTGTATCGGAGTACAACCAAGGAGACAGTTCATTCATTTTCATAGAGAAAGATGTCAAGATAGCACTAAACTCATATACGGAATTGTTGATGGGACGGATGAAATAACTAATGCGCATTTGGAAACAATCAATCCAAGTGAGTTCCTAGAAAGAAAATTCACGGAAGAACATAACCAAGGAAAAAAATATGCAAGAGAATTGACGACATCCAAGCTACACGAAACAGTTATCGACGCATCAATAGGTCAAGAGTTGCATGACTATGAGGACACCGAGAAACTGCTATTATTGTACGTCATAAACACGCTCTTCGTCATTGAAGGCATCAATGAAGTGGACGTATGTAAACTACGTGGCTCATATGGACAAATTATGTGACACAAAGTGGATTTTGAACATCTACAACAAACTAAAGAAATCTTTCAAAGATAATGTCAACGACGAGGTGTATAAGTTGGAATCAGTACATGGATGCCTACCCACCTTTTCAATAAAACACTCTATACTGTTATTATTTATTTTGATGAAGACGCACTCAATTTATCAATGATAACGTCAACGACGAGGTGTATAAGCTACAAAGTCACCTTTTCAATAAAACACTATATACTGTCATTATTTATTTTGATGAAGACACACTCAATTTATCCATTTTTTTGTAAGACGCATTGTTTCATTTGATGAAGGCGGGCTATTTAGAATCGTATGGTTCTTTTGAAGTAAGGGGCATTATTTTAATGTGCAATGACAGTTTTACTTCAGGCACACTTTTTTACACATAAGATGCACTGTTTGATGTTAATTACGTACACTCATAGAAATTCATTTATCTAATGCAATTTTTTTAAAAAGAAATTATAGTATTGATTCTTGGAGAGGACTTTTGTCATTGAACAAAAAAATAATCTTCGGATATCATTCCGCGATCTGCATGGTGGCAACTCAACAATCTCGAGATAAGCCTAGGTGCAACCATTGTAGGATTTAAAGATGAGAAGGTAACCAAAGATGTTAGATCAACTCGATGTATCAAAGGAAGTGGACAAATCAAAGTCTCTCTAGACAAAAGAGGATTGGGACTTGGTGCCGATTGATAGAAAGGATATAAATTAGATCTTCAAAGCCCTTGATGATGATTGTTCAAGTTTTTAGTTCACACAACCACTGCACAAGTAGCTTGAGATATTCTACTACTCAGGAACGAAGGAACAAATGAGATTAGAGAGAACAAGAAAGATGTTCTCATGCAGTAGTATGACTAGGTGTCAATGAGACCTGATGAAAATCTATCCAGTTTCTATTAGAGATTTAATATGCTAATAAACAATCTCAAAACCCTATGGAAGACTTTTGATAACAAAGAAGTCAACCTGAACTTTATGAGATCCCTTGGTGAATTATGGGGAACAAATAACACAATAATAAGCGAGTCTAGGGATCTTGCAAAAATGTCTATGGCATTGCTCTATGGAATGCTACATACCTACAATCTTGAAGTTGAGCAAAAGAAGCAAATGGATGAGGTTAGAAAGAAGACTCTAGCCTTCAAAGTACAAAAAACAATTCTGAGGTCTATTGCAGAGGAGGACAGTAGTGACACCTCATCTGTAAGTGAACAAGCACTCTGAGAGGAACTTGCACTAATGGGCTAGAAATTCAGAAAGTTATTCACAAGAAAAATATCAAGAACATCTCAAGCAAGGTCAAAGAAGTAACAAATGAGGTGTACTACAACTGCGAAAAGACAGGGCACTTTTCTACACAATGCAGATGACCAGCACAAGAATCGTCTACACAAAGAAGCAAGAAAGAATACAGCAAAGGAAACTCTCAAAGAAAAGAAAAAGACAAGGTCTATACTGCAAAGACATGGAATGGGACAAACTCAGATGATAAGGAAACAATTTCAAACGCACAGCTCTTCCTCATGACAAGAAAGGAGGTAAAAAAGGGTATTTGAACTCTCAAACTTTGATACTACTCTAGAGGAACTAAAGCAGCCTCTTCAAGAGACCTTTGAGAATTTTATTTCTCTTTCAAGGGAAAATAAAGAAAACCTTGAATTGATTGTAATTTTCAAAAAAAAATTACAATCTGACCTATGAAGAAATTGACATTAAGTCAAATGACTTGACAGTAGTCCAAAATAAACTAAAGGAATCATATGAGAAGGTAAAACTCGTCACAGCAGTAGTGAAAGCACTTATAAAAAGAAACACTGAGCTGCATACTAAGTAGACACATGGATTTGCAGAAGATGCTAATCATGTGTTGATAAGAATGTGGAATCCCTTCACTTGTATAGAAATTGATGAACAACACTTAGGAGTATTAGCCATGATGTTGTTAGTGTGCTTAGGCTGTAAATTAGGTAGGTAGCTGCGGTCTCGGTCAGATTCTAGAGAGCAGACGACCACAGATATAGAGCATTGTGTGGGCCACCAGATATAGACTGCTATAGAGGATTTTGACTAAGCAACTAAGACATACATGGGCAGAAAAAGACCTACAAATATTTCAGGATCTAGGATTGAACTTGCAGACGAGGACCAACACAGCAATGCATAAAGTGCATGAGATCTGAGAGATGAGGTTGTAACAGGGACTCGGTGCAAACGACGTCTCATAGTATTCAGTACAGACTAAGGTGCAGCAGACTAGAGTGCAACAAAGATAATTACATGGGTTTGGGTCAGAGTGTGATAGATAGGTCGTGCATACCAAAGATGTCAGATCCACTCAATGCATCAAAGGAAGTGGACAAAGCAAAGTCTCTCTGGACAAAAGAAGACTAGGACTTGGTGCCGAGTGATAGAAGGGACATAAATAAGATCTTCAAAGCCCTTGATGATGATATGTTCAAGTTTTTGGTTCATACAATCATTGCAAAAGTAGATTGGGATGCTCTACTGCTCAGGAAGGAAGGAACAAACTAGATCAGAGAGAACCAGAAGGATGTTCTCATGAAGTAATATGAGTAGGTGTCAATGAGACGTGATGAAAATCTGACCAATTTCTATGAGAGATTTAATGTGCTAATCAACAATATCAAAACCCTAGGGAAGACTTTTGATAATAAAGAAATCACCTGAAGTTTATGAGTTCGCTTGATGAAATATGGGGAACAAAGGCCACAATAATTAGGGAGTCTAGGGATCTTGCAAAAATGTCTCTAGCATAGCTGTCTGGAATGCTGCATACCTACAATCTTGAAGTGGAGCAAAAAATGCAAATCAATGAGGCTAGAAAGAAGACTTTGGCCTTCAAAGCATAAGAAAATATTCTGAGATCTATGGGAGACTAAGTAGCAGCAGACTGAATACAACAGAGCTGATTATAAGGTTAGACAAAGATTAAAGGACTGATCAAATTGAAGATTTAAGGTTTGTAGAATCTGTATTAGGATGGGGTCACTATGAGAAAACAGACAAAGCTGTCAACATATGAATATTGCAGTCACGGGTTCTCGTCCCCTTAGCATATAAAAGAGGATCAAAGGAGCTCAGACTAAAATATGTGTGGACGATGATATTTTATTCTCTCTCATAAAGAAGAAAAATCAAAAATCATTGTACAATCAGGAAGAAGGGGGATTCACTAGTTTGCTTTTAAGAAGAAGATTCTGCAGCAAAGTCTAAAGAGGGATTAGTGCAAGAATCTAGGTTGTAGCCTTTAGCAAGTTGTGAAGTTGTAAAGGGGTTTTCTTATAAGTGAAAAACAAAAAGATAGTGAACTCATCTCTTGTAACGGTCACCAAGAAGAAACTAGACTAAGTCCTCTTTGATAACGAGTATTTAAACAAGTATAAAATCACGTGTTCTTGCTTTTCTCTGTATTACTTTACATATTAGAACTTTTAGAAATAAATTAGCCTTTAGCAAGTTGTGAAGTTTTAAAGGGGTTTTTTTATAAGTAAAAAACAAGAAGATAGTGAACTCACCTCTTGGCTTGACTATAACGATCATCAAGAAAAGACTAGACTAAGCCCTCGTTGATAACGAGTATCTAAACAAGTATAAAATCAAGTGTTTTTTCTTTTCTCTGTATTATTTTACATATTAGAACTTTTAGAAATAAATTAAAGAGTGCAAAAGGAAAAGTTTTGAAAGCATAAGTCTCTACAGCAGACACATATTGCAGTCTGTAATAACAACTAGTGCATACTAGTTAAATACTCTACTATTTATATCGAAAAACTTAAAAATAATCTATTCACTCTCCGTCCCCCCACCCCCACCAAGGTTATATCTCTAGAAATAACATAGATTTTTGAAATTATTTTTGAAATTCTGTTAGTTTCGGTAATTTCTGTAAATGGAATTATTGTACAAAGTCTTTCCTTGGAGTTTTCTTATATCTCGCCCTTTTTAGGCTAGGAAGTGAGGTACTAAAAGAGAAGAAAAGATCTGAATCTTACTTTTATTATAATTGTTATCATTTTTGTTTCATAAAAATATAATACTTATAATAGTCTTTATTATAATTATTTTCGATCATCAAGTAGTTAAGTTAAATTTAGCATTCTCAATATGATTTTTATTACTTTATTTACTTTTAGTCATCAAATAATTAAGTTAAATTTGATATTTCTTAAAACTTAATTTACAACTCGTAATCATAGGACAATAAATTATTTGGATGAAAATTCTCTCAACTTAATTAAAAATAAATCACTCGATTGTCCTTTAAAAACTCATAAATATCCTGGCATATAATATGATGATTTGTCATTTGACATTTGAACATTACTGTATATATAATATATAATTGGTAATACATTATTCGATTGTATGAAATATTTTTTTAATACAAAAATACCTGATCAAGTCCTTTGTCATTTAGATACTTCGCAATATGAAATTTTAGTGTAATAGTATATATAATATATAGATATAAAAGATGTGCAGTTTAAACAATTTAGTTGATGCTTTTCAAATATTTTAGATTAAAATCCTACAATAATTAGATTTGTAACAGATTAAAAAATTAGATATATTTAGTTTATAATGACATAGCCTTAGAAGGCTTTGTGTAATATAATTATTTAAACTTTTGATGCGGATTACTAGTTATAATGTAGACCACTATTCTATGCAGATCATTTAGATAGTCTGCAAATGATGTTTGTTAGTCTGCAGCAGAGACTTCAAACTCTTTGAGTTTGTCTCTGTTTGATTGTGATGATTTATTTCTAATAGTTCTAAATATTAAGCAATAAGAGCAAGTAAAAGACATATTATTTATACTAGTTCAGACACTCGTTAGCAAATGATAATCGAGAACTTAGTTCAATCTTCCCTTTGTGACGAGTGTAGTCAAGCTAAGAGATGAGTATCACTATTTTCTTGTTTGTAGCTTACAAGAAACTTCCTTTTACAAGCAATCTAACTTGTACAAAAGATGAACGACTCAGATCCTTTACACAGTTCCAACCTATTGAACTCCGTTGCAAGTTGTGTTCTTTTGTAGACTAGTGACACTCCTTTCACTGTATTCTTCACGAATAAGCTCTCTTGAGTAATCTTTAAATTTATGATTGCTTTACACGTTTTCCTTTCAATCTTATTCAATAGTCTTACTTCAATGAGCCTCAACGATTCCATTTTATATGCTCAGGGAATGAACCCAGCAAACACGATACTGTTTTTGATGTGACATCTTTATCATGCATGTCCCTCAACTGGTGCTGACAGTCCATCTACTTCAAAATCTCGTGTTGTTGCTATCTGTACCTCTAATATTCATTTAAATGACTTCAGATCTTTGACCCCACCCTAGCAACCATCTTTGTTATAATCTAGTCTGCTGCAACTTCCAATCTGCATCCAGTATTGTAAGAACTAGTCTGTATCCTGTAATCCTAGTCTTCATCAAATCTCTACTGTAACCTTAGTTTGTACCCAGATCTGATGTACTTTATGCTTTGCTATGTTGGTCCTGTCTACAAGCTCAATCCCAGAACCTGAAGAATTTGTAGGTCTTTTGTTGCCCATGAATGCCTTAGCTACTTATCCAAAAACCTCTATAATAGTCTGCTACACAATGTCCATCATTTGTAGCCGTCTACTCCTCAGCATCCGTCCTATACTGCAACTATCTATTTGTTTTCTAACTTAAGCATACTAACTACATTATGACTAATACTTCTCAATTTTATTCTATCAATTTCTATACAATTGGAGGGATTGCCATCTTTTTCAGTTTTGTTTCTAAATACCCATTTGCAGCCTACAACTCGATAGTTCCTTGGTCTTGGTGTTAGATACCATACCTCATTTCTTTGGAACTGATTGAGTTCTTGCTTGGCATCTACCCAGTTTGGATCATTTAAGGCTTCACTTATTATCTTAGGTTCTATTTCTGATATAAAGCAAGGAGACATGCATTCTCCATTTGTTGCCCTTTTAGTCTGCACAGTGCATCCTTATCTCCAATGATATCATCCTCTGTGTGTGCCTTAATCAATCTTCTTTTTTCTTGTTCATTAGTTTCCAATTGTTGTTGAATTTGTTTTTCTGTCTCTGTTGCATTGTCATTGTGTGCAGATGACTCTTCCTTGTCTGCAGTTTTAATGACCTCGTCTACAGCTTGTTCATTATCTAAACATGCACATTCCTCATCAAAAACATTAGCATCACGTATGGATGTTTCTGATTTATCAAATGATACATGTACTGACTCTTTAATCGTTTATATTCTTTTATTGTATATTCTAAAGGCCTTATTGGTTGTGGAGTACCCTAAGAAAGTTCCCTCATTTATTTTAGGATCAAATTTTCCTAGGTAGCTTTTGTCATTATTATGTATATAACATTTGTATCCAATAACATGTACCAAGAGTTTCATAACCTTTAGTTGTACCTGCTTTTCCTCCTCCAATGATGACAATAGGTTCTTGTTCCTTTCTGTAGTCCTCAAGGATTGATTTATTTCCTGTCATGTGTCCTAAGCATCCACTGTCAAGATACCATATTCCTCTTTGCTTTTCCTGCATCAAAACATAAAGGGCTTGTACATGGTACCCACTCATATGGGTCCTCATATGTTAGTTTTTTGGAGTCCACACTTGAATTATTTTCTTGTGAGAATTCTAATATTCAAAGGACTTGTGACTTATTTTGCCACAGGTGTAGCAGTAAACCTTTGGTCTTATGTTATTTAGTGGTCTGCTAAATTTAGTCTACTGTATTTAACATGAGTAGGTGTGCCTTACATGTGGCTTTCTTCGCGTAGTACTGGAGAAGTTATTCCATACTGAATAGTTGGGTTCATGCTAAGCTTCGTAAGGCCTTTCATCAAATCCATTTTGAAGATTTTTGGCCTTCTCAATCTTATTGTATTTTTCATCAATGCGTGCTAGTAGTCTTCTCCACCTCTTCTTAGAAGTAGAGATCTTACTTTGCTGTACTGTCTGTGGAGTATAGTTTTTGCTCTTCAGTACATCTGCTGCAGTAGAGGTATTCCTCTTCTGCAGAGTTCTTGCATTAGTTTGTTTTATTTTCTTGGTAATGACTTTTTCATTTGCTTTATTATTCAACCAGTCATTATATGCTAATCCTGTTTTATCATGGGAGGATTGACCTTTGTTGAACAATTTTTGGAAACACAAAGTCTTTCCATTCCAAGCATCTACCTGCTTTTGGAGCTCAGATTTTCTTAATGTAAATGTTTCTACTAATCTATTGAGAAGTTTCATATTTTCATTTGCTTTTATTAATTCATCTTGAGTATTTATTAGACTGATGTTAATCTCCTCATATGTTAAGTTACGTTTATCTTTGAGACTTGCAATTTGCTTAAGATTTTCTTTATTTTCCTTTAAAAGGGAAATAAAGTTCTCAGAGGTTTCTTGAAGTGCTTCCTTCAATTCCTCTATGGTGGCATCTGAATCAAAAAGATCAAATACCTGTTGCTTTTGGACATCCTTAGCCATGAGACATAGTTGAGCGTTTGAAATTGTGTCCTTATCATCAGAGTCTATATCGCTCCATGTCTTTATAGAATTGGCTTTGCCTCTTTCTTTTCTTCCAGAATTACCTTTGCTGTGGTCCTTTTTGAATTTTGGTGCAGACGAGTCTTGTGTTGGTCATCTGCATTGTGCAGCAAAGTGCCCTGATTTGTCCCAGTTGTAGCAGACTTTCTTTTCTGCTTCCTTTGACTTCGATGGAAAGTTCTTGAAATTCCTCTTCTTGAACAACTTTTTGAATTTCTTTCCCATCAATGCCATTTCTTTAGACAATCCTTGTTCACTTGCAGACGAGGTATCAGTGGTCTCCTCCTCTGCCATGGACTTCAGGATTTTTTCATGAGGTTTGAAAGCTAAGATCTTCTTTTTGGCATCATCTATTTGTTTTTTTCTGCTCAACTTCGAGATTGTATGTATATAATACACCGTACAGTTGAGCCAAGGATATCTTTGTTAGATCTCTGGATTCCCTAATAGATGTGGTCTTTGTGCTCTTGATTTCACCAAGAGATCTCACAAACTTTAGGTTAACTTCTTTGTTTTCGAAAGTCTTTCTTAAGGTTTTGAGATTGTTGATGAGAATATTGAACCTTTCATAGAAGGTAGTCAAGTTTTCATCAGATCTCATTGAGACACAATCGTATTGTTGCATTAGAAAATCCTTCTTATTCTCCCTTATTTCCTTCGTTCCTTCGTGTCTGAGCAGTAGGGCTTCCCATGCCTCCTTTGGAGTGGTTGTATGAACCACTATTTCAAACATGTTGTCATCAAGAGCTTTGAATATCTGGTTCCTTGCTCTTCTATCAACTAGCACCAAATCCCAATCTTCTCTTGACCAAAATGACTTTGGTCTGTACGCTTCATGTGTTGCATCCATTGGATCTGGCATCATTGGAATGTGAAGTCCATTAGTGATGATATCATGCATTCTCTCATCTATTGAATCAAGATGTGCAATCATCCTCAGCTTCCAGTGGTTGAATTTGTCAAACGAACACGATGGAGGCTCTCCACTATTTGGACACTTAGGAGACTTTGGTGGTGCCATTTTTCTTTACAGAAACAAACTGTTAGTAACTTCTTTGCAAATAAGATAATGACCTTTTTCTTTTCAAAAACTGTTAAGTCTGGAAAGTTACGCTCTGATACCAATTATAAGGTCCAAGATTCAACCTAGAGAGGGGGGGGGGGGGTGAATAGGTTGATTAAAAAATTATCTAAACTTTTGATGCGGATTACTAGTTCTTTGCAGACCACTGCTCTATACAGACCACTTAGCTAGTCTACAGATGATGCTTGGTGGTCTGTAGCAGAGACTTCAAACTCTTTGAGTTTGTCTCTGTTTGGTTGTGATAATTTGTTCCTAACAGTTCTAAATATTAAACAATAAGAGCAAGTTAAAGACATAATATTTATACTGCTTCAGACACTCGTTATCAAATAATAATCGAGAGCTTAGTCCAATATTCCCTTGGTGACAAGTATAGTCAAGCCAAGAGGTAAGTATTACTATCTTCTTGTTTGTAGCTTATAAGAAACTTCTTTTTACAAGCTATCTAACTTATACAAAATTAGCTCTATTGCAGACTAGTGACACTTCTTTCACTGTATTCTTCACGAATTAGCTCTCTTGAGTAATCTTTAAATTTATGATTGCTTTGCATGTTTTCCTTTCAATCTTATTCAATAGTCTTATTTCAATAAGCCACATCTTTGTCATGCGTATCCCCCCAACTGATGTTGACAGTCCATCGACTTTAAAATCTCGTATTGTTGCTGTCTGTACCTCAAATCTTCGTTTGAATGACTTTATACCTTTGACCATACCCTAGCAACCATCTCTGTTGTACTTGAATCTCGTGCAACTTCCAGTCTACATCGAGTATTATAAGACCTAGTTTGCATTCTATGACCCTAGTCTTCATTAAGTCCCTACTACAACCTTAATCTGCACCCAGATCTGATGCACTTTATGTTTTTCTATGTTGGTCCTTGTCTTCAAGCTCAATCCCGGATCCTAAAGCATTTGCAGGTCTTTTGTTGCCCATGAATATCTTAATTGCTTATCCAAAAATCTCGATAATAGTGTGCATCTGATGGCTTACACAATATCCATCATTTGTAGTCGTTTGTTCCTCAACATCCGTCTTAGAGTGCAACTATCTATTTGTTTTCTAACCAAAGTATACTAACTGTATTATGACTAATAATTCTCAGTTTTGTTCCAATAATTTGTATACAATTGGAGGATTGCACATTTCGATGATATATATTAGATTAAACATATACGATGTGGACTTTAATTATTAGATATGGAGTAAAAAACTATTACTTAAACCTTTTTTAAAAATTTTAAAGTTTCAATGGATGGTGTCCCACGGGACGTAATATGAAATATTGCTGAAAACCTTTGCATAATTATATATTAAAATATTGACTTGTGCATTGCACGATTGAAGCTAATAATTGAAAATAATAATATTGAATTTAATTTATAAAATAAAACTTAACTATAATTGTATTTATTCCATTATAAACAGCCGTTATAACCATCAATTTAAAAAATAAAATAAAATTCTTACATAATATAGAGATTATTGTGGTTAGGTGGTTCAATGAATGTTGTAAGTTACAATCATTCATTTATGTTAAATAAAATGATTGTACAAAGATTACTTTTAATTAGGGAGATCTAACCAAAACTATAGTTTTTCAACAATAATTACAAATACATATACAAGGAAAAATAATTCCAAAGGTACAATTGATCCATCTCATTTAATCTCTTACCCTATCCTCACCTCCACCCCAACCCTTACCATCATCGCATCTTCGTCGGATTCCGACAACATCGTCGAAATCAAAATAGAACGTCTGAACAAAATGAAACAGAGCATATAAACAAAATAAAACAAAGCATCCGTATAAAATCACAACAGACAACCTGAACAAAATGAAATAAAGCCTACAAAAATGGAAAAGAGCTCATGAACAAAATCAAAATTAAGTGTCTGAACAAAATCAAAACAAAAAGCTTGAACAAATTTAAATAAAGCGTCCAAATAAATTCAAAACAAAACGTCTAAATAAAAAACCAAAATAAAAAGTTGGGCGATCACATCATAAGAAAAAAAATCATAAGATCACATCATGAAAATCCAACAATAACTACAACACTTGAAGTCCAAAAACACACCCATCTTAATCGTTGCTCCGTCTCGTACCAAAACACATTTTACACCACCATAGGATCGCTGCTGGAGAACACCACAAGGTGTAAAAGGTCTGGAATCATATGATTGAAACCAGTAAAAGGTCATACAGACCTGGGTGTGTATCAAACTACTCAGTGCAAAATAATACTTCCAATAATGTATGGAGAAAACCACAACTGAAACCCGTCTGCACATACGTAATACAACAGAAGAGGTGGAGAAACACTACAAGACCACCTAGGGCAATAAGACCAAGCGTTTATTACTAAACCTGTGGCAAACCTCGCCATAAGTCATTCAAATGTTGGACTCCACACAAGAAAATAATTCAAGTGTGAATCCGAAAAAATAACAGGTAATAATCCATACGAGTGGGTACCATGTACAAGTTGCAAAAACTGGCAAAGACCCATACGAGTGAGTACCATGTATAAGTTTTCAATGCTTTACTGTAGGAACAACAGGGTGGAACATGGTACTTGGACGGTGAATGTTCTGGACATATGACTTGGAAAAAAGCATTTTGAAAGATTAGAGAAAGAAACAACCCCTACCCATCTTTGGGGGAGGCAAGGTAGGTTATAACTAAATGTTATGGAACTCTTGGTACTGGTTCTTTAATCTCTAGAGATATAGTTTATGTTAAAGGATTAGAACATAACTTGCTTTCCATTAGCCAATTATGTGACAAAAATTATGATGCCTCTTTTACTCATGATTCATGTCAAGTAAGAGACAAAGTCAAATCGGTAGGAACCAAAAAAGAAAATATTTATGCACTAGACTTCAAGTCATCAGAGTCAGCACAAACAATATGCTTTTACACAAAAGGTGCTGAAGATACAAACTAGCTATGACATAAGAGATTAGCTCACTTGAATTTCAAAAGTATAGCTAAATTATCCTCAGAAAACCTAGTGAGAAGACTTCATCAAATAAAATTCAGATAGGATAATTTATGCAGACCATGCCAACCACCAACCATAGTAACTACAGGAAGGCTTGCGATGCTGAGTCAAGAAAGGTGGAATGAAGAGGCCAACAAGGACTCGAAGGCAAACAAGATTTTTCAGACCAATATTAGTCCCTTCAGGACCAAAGACTCTCTACATAGTCAATCCAGACAGATCTCATACCTTAATTGGAGTATTCGACAGGATGGCAAAATCAGAGACTGTACAACTAGCTCAATTATAGAAGATAACAGCCAGCAGGTCAACAAGACCTAAGGAGGTGCACATTCTCCTCAATGGCACACTCAAATTCAAGGACTTTACCTTGAAGACAACCAGGCTCAGACATGCAATACTTAGGCAAATTGAGTTTGTAAATACACCTTCCGTCGAGGCTAAGCTCAAGAAGCTCTTAACTAAGCATGTTCCAGCTAGAGTTGAGGAGATATATGACTATCTCTCAAGACCTCGCTTGGGATAACATCAACCATCAGCAGATGATGGAAATAATGGTGGTGATCAACCATATCCAGACACTCA
Source organism: Drosera capensis (assembly GCA_001925005.1). Classification (NCBI taxonomy): domain Eukaryota; kingdom Viridiplantae; phylum Streptophyta; class Magnoliopsida; order Caryophyllales; family Droseraceae; genus Drosera; species Drosera capensis. The sequence goes on along the minus strand of LIEC01012552.1, from coordinate 143,907 downwards.
GGACGATGATAACGTAATCATTAATCAGATTGCTAAGGATGTCGTACAAGAACATACTACCTTAACCAAGATAGATATAGTAGAGTCCCCTGCAGTAGACCCTGTAGCCGCATAAGCAGCTGAGGAACCTATAGCAGAAGAAACAACAAAGGATGAAGGAGTCAAGACATCTACTGAAGGCCATTCAGCTGACATAGGAATGGAACCATCCACTGATGAAGCTACAGTTGAGGGATATGCAACAGAAGAATCTATAGCAGAAACCCAAGTAATCATCTCCCTTACAGCTGAAGAACAAGCAGCAAAGGTTCAATCAATAGAACTAAATGTCAATGAATAATCGACTATCGAAGAACAACCAGAAGCATTTTAGGAAGCTCTTAAAGCGGACCCATCTGCAGTAAAGGCAACTAACTCTGTAGCTGAGGCAACTCCATCAAAAGAAACAAACGAGCCAACAACAATGCAGACGACTGATGCTCAAGTTGCAGCAGGAGTCACTCCTTCTCACAATAATGCTCATAATCTTATGAACATTCAGTTCACGCCACCTTTCTTATTTAGACTAACGCACACTGCAGTAGATCTACCATCCGAAGCACCGGTACCTTTGGACAGTGGGATCTCTGCAACTCAAAGGAGCCTTGATCAATTGACACCAACAGCAATAAAAAATCTAAAGGAAGCCTTTGAAAACGATGTTCTGATAGTCTCAATGCAGCCAAGACAAATAACTAAACGGGTACCATTATCACCATTACCTACTACCACGGGCCACAGATTTAGAAAACTGGATCAAGACATCTATGAACTACACTCATGGACCAGAGATGTATTTCATGATCTTCTTGAGACTATGCAGCCAATTACAGAAGACCTAGAAGCAGAAAGGCATGTCAGACATAAAACTTTTGAAGACTTTCGCTCAGCACTCAACACTTTGGCAGCTGGAGTCAGTGATTAACTGAAACAAGCCCAATCAATGAATCTTCAACATCAGCGGATCAACACCTCAAACTTCAACAAATTCAGAGGCCAAACAAAAGCTGAGCTAAGAAGGATTCAAATAGCTATGCAGACTACATAACACCAACTTAGTGAGCACATTCACAACAATGACACAAGGATGGGACTGATCAAAACACATATCCAAGTAGTGCAAAAGAAGGTCTTCACTGAGCTTAAAAGCATTAGTACTGTCATTTAAGCTCTACCCTCTACCCTCAATGCAAACAAAAAGGGGGAGAAATAATCTGGAGTAGAGCAGAAGACTCAGGGGGATAGGTCTGCAGTAAAATGAAGAGCAGAAGAAGAAGAAGAAGAAGAAGAGAGGTTTGCCTAAAGAACTAGACATCACAAGGAGCAAACCTCAGGGCACAGGACTCAGGGGGAGCAATCTCTTGAAGAACGAAGACGACATTACAGAGATCCAGAACAGAGGACTCCAAAGCGCAACAGAAGATCAGAAGAAGAACATAAAAGTCTGCGCAACAAATGAAAGGAGCATCAAAGGTAAGTTTAAATATCTTTACTACTATTTCTTTTTATTTCTTTATGTTTTTGGTTTGTAAAACAAAAAACAATGTAATTTAGCAATTAAAAAACGTGTAATATTGTCATTTCACATAAAAGTTTTTGTTAGCATCAATTTAGGGGGAGATTCATAGGAATGTGAAATCCCTCCAATTATATAGAAATTGATATAACAAATCTGGGATGTATTAATCATAATGTAGTTAGGTTGTTTATGCTAAAAGTAAAGTAGGTAATTACAATCTAGGTTGGATGTTGGAGAGCAGAAGGTTTGCAGATGATGAAGATCAGATGAGCCACCAGATGCAGACTACTACAAAGGACTTTGGATAAACAACTAAGATATTGATGAGCAACAAAAAAACATCAATGTCTTCAGGATCTAGGACTGAGCTTACAGACGAGGACCAACACAGAATGCATCAATGTACAGCAGATGTGTGTGCAGAAGAGGTTGTGGCAAGGACTGGTACAGACAAGGTCTCACAGTACAATATGTAGATTAAGGTGCAGTAGACTAGATGCAGCAGAGATGATTGTTTATGGTAGGGTTAGAGGTCTAGAGTCGGACAAATGAAGGTTTGAGTTAAAGCAGCAACGGCATAAATTCTAGAGTTAGTGGACTGCCAGCATAAAAAACAAGATGATGGGAGACACGAGTGGCAAAGTGTGAACGTCAGAAATAGTGTCATGCTGCAATAGGTTTGTTTCCTCAGCCTATAAAAGGAAATCGATGAAGCTCTTTGAATAAGATTATTGAATAAGGACTGATAGGCAAGCATGCAAAGCAATCAATATTCAAACATTACTCAAGAGGGCTGAATCGTGAAACATAGTAATGAAGGGTTCACAAGTCTGCAGAAGAACACCCTTTGCAGCAGAGTTCAGAATGCTGAATCTGTGCTAAGATTGTGGCTCTTTATCTTTTCTGCAAGTTGTTTAGCTTGTAAAAGAAAGTTGTCTTGTAAGCTACAAACAAGAAGATAGTGATATTACCTCTTGGCTTGACTACACTGATCACAAAGGAAAGACTGGACTAAGCTCTTATTTATTAATTGATAACAAGTGTCTGAACCAGTATAAATACAGTGTCTCTTACTTGTTTTCATTGTTTAATATTTAGAACCGTTAGAAATCAACCTTCACAGTTAAATAGAGACAAATGTCAAGAATTAGAGTCTCTGTAGTAGACCTTGAAGTATTAGCTGCAGACTACCCAAGCAGTCTCCATAGAATAATGGTCTGCAAATTTATAATCCGCTGCATAAGATTTATTGGAGCTTACAAAGTGAAATATTATAGAGAGCCTAATCTAATCATCATCGCTATGTAACGATCCCTTCCAAGATCCTTTATTACATGAAACGAACATATAACCGTGAGCTCGAAAACCCAATAACATAGGATACACGTCCATTCCAGAGGTCTAGCATGCTTATTATATCATGTGTTTTCCATGCATAAACAGAATGCAATGCAAGTCACACCGAGAAATCATATGCCAAACATGAATATATATGTATATATATTTACATAATAATAATTTAAGTTGATCAGGTTGATCCTTGCTTCATTACCCTTAGCCTTTATTAAAGTTTTGAGGATCTTCATATATTTTATGTCATGTCGTTAACCTTGTTTCATTACTCTTAGACTTTATTAAAGATAAAAAGGCTCTTCATATATTTCATGTATGTCGTGTTGATTTTCGTGGCTTGACACGTTTATGACATGAGAAGAGTTACCATAATAATTTAATATGTTACCTAGCACGGTCGTATTAATAACAATTAAACAAGGACGATGGTCTCTATAGTAGATCTAAGACGGTTAATAATAACCAAACACGGCCATCTCTTGATGTCGCTGCATGCACGTGAAAGGGTTTACACCCTCCCTAGCTAGTCAAGCAATCGTAAATCTCCTAGCTATTAATTTCACAGGAATTTCTTCGTGTTCAAGATTTCATGATTCTCAGGCATTTTCTCATATTCAGGATTTCAAGATCCTCAAGCATTTCCACGTATTCAAGATTTCAGGATTCTCAATCATTTCCTCGTATTTGGGATTTCAGGATTCTCAGGCATATAACATGAAATTAATCATATTATCCATGTACGATAGTTGAATGTCATGACATTTGTATTTTAGGATTTTAGGCATGTAACATGAAATTAATCATATTACCCATGTGTAACAGGTGACAACCATGGTGTTCGTATTTTTTAAGATTTCAGGCATGTAACATGAGATTAATCATATTAATCCATGTATAGCAGGTGACTACCATGGTATTCGTAATTCAAGATTCCAGACATATAACATGAAATTATTTATATTGATCCATGTATAGCATGTGACCACCATGGCGTTTCATAAATTCATATAACGTTATATTTTATAACGTTCTCTTGAGTTTTTAGGATTAATAATTCGTTACAAAAATAATATTTAATCAACATAGGATAGCACACATCAAGAGCAAACAGTATTCAGAAATCGTTATTATACTCTATAATATTTTATTGGTTGTATCGTTACCTTTTTAAGGAAGCAATTTAACATTCAAGACAATCAAGCATGTTAGGATTTTATTCTTTTATTTATCATGTAAGTATGTGATCAATCAACCACACAAATCAAGTGAAGCACACACAATTTTAGGGTAACAACGTATGTTACCTTGTCATTTTCATATAATCCCTAAAGTATTTTCATTTTCATATAGTCAAGCATGTTAGGATTTTATTCTTTTATTTATCATGTAAGTATGTGATCAATCAGCCACACAAATCAAGTCAAGCACACACAATTTTAGGGTAACAACGTGTGTTACCTTGTCATTTTCATATAATCCCTAAAGTAATTCCAAGCTTAATCCTTCTCTTTCGTAATGTTTGTACCTTGGCCTAGCTATAGCAGATCTGAAGCGTGCTTTGACGTTTAAATTCCATATGCATATCAGCAAATCCAAGTAGTACATAGGCAAGCTTTACATATTCTTAGGCCACCAGGGAATTGATGACGGAGTGCTATCGAACACACGAGACGACGAGCCATATTCCATCTGGATTCTACCGTTCCAGAAAATACTTATACTTGGCCTGAAAGTCCTGATCAGTTTGCAGCGGAGATTAGTTTGCGATGACATTTACATGAATGTCGGAAGTTCTTCCATCATCTTTTCATTTACACCAAGAACGCATATCCGAAGTAGCAAGATCACAATCTTTTTCTTCATTATTTTTCCTAATCTACCTGCTGAGTATCAGCTCCTTCCAGATTTTAATTCCATAGAATGAGTGAGGCCGTAGGAGCAGAGTTTGCAACATCAACAATCATAGTCAAATGGAATGATAATTGTAGCCGACGTTATTTATGAGTAGCACAATAGCATCAGGGCCTACATGATCAAATGAATAGCCGCACCGCTCCAGGTCATTTTTTTCTAGATCAAAGAACGAAATATCCTGGTAGGACAAGTTAGCAAGAGTTGGATGTTCACATCACATCAAGTCGAGTGCTGATCATGCTTTCACCAAGACCATGGAATTCTCCTCTAGACAAACCTTAACTAGTAGACGGCAGGATCACAAATGATATGTTCACATATGATTTTCTGCAGGCCGCATGGAAACTTATGCGACTCATCAGGTTCTTATAGGAGAAGGTCTTTAACGTCAACTACAATTGCTGGACTGTTTTAAATTCATCACATTCTGCATCGAGGTCACTGAATGCTAAGAAGAGCTTTGGCACTTTAGGCGGGCGGGGCAAGCCGGTGGTCGGGGAGACTCCAAGTCAGGCAACTGTGGAGCTTGCTATTGGGCCAACATCGGGCCGTATCGGGTCGTTATTGGACTATTGCTCCGCCAAACAAGAACCCGATGATGGCAGGATCCATGGTCGTCATCGTTTACTGGAGGAATGAAGGCTGGTGGTGGTCGATTTTGACTCGTGTTGACTTGGGGCAATCCGCAACGAGCTCTAGGGACGTACTGATCTGGTCAGGAACGGGACAAGGATGTCGATGACAAAATCTGGCAATGGCGACGGGTGGTTGATGATTGATAGTGTTCCCCAATCGTGAGCAACAACTAAGGCAGGTGATGAAATGCATCAATGGCTCCTCTGTCCATGACCAAACTGCTTTGATTGATTGAGTACGGTTGGTGGAGATGGTGGCAGCTGATGGCGCGCAGTAGTGGGGGTGGTTGGCGATGGTGGGTTTGGTTAGTGGTAGTGTTTGATGAGGTGTGATCGAATTGTTTTTCCCCAGGTTATTATATTATCTTCAACTTTTAAGAAGTTTCGTCCTCGAAACTAAATTCATGTAAAGGACATGGAAGGAAATCAATGATCATAGAAATGAAACGAGAAAATTCAACACAACATTGCAAAGGCTCAGTATCTAAATCGAATTCAACTCAGTAGAAACCAACGATCTCGAACAAGTGAAGTGAATAACGAAAAGAAACACAAGATCACTTGAACATCATCTTACAATCAAATCCCTACCCACCAGGACATAAGATCAGACATACAACTCCTAAGACCAATATAAGTGGTGGCATGACATATTTTGCCACCAGATCTACTTTATCAGGTGTTGTGAAGAACAAGGCGATGATACTAATCATCCCACCGATCAGTGCAATAGTCACAACCACTATGAGAAATAGACCAAGTAAGTATTTTCCTGGATGTATTATTTTTCTCTTCTCGTCTTCTTCTTTTATGGAAGTGAAAGGATTCAAAAACTCTAAACCACAAGGAAGTTCAATGAAGTTCCTTCACCTATTTATACCAAATGGAATGATGATAAAGTCTAACTAGAATCTAGATAATATCTACATAAAATCTAGACGTTCACGCCTCATTGATGATATTGGATAGCATGTTGACCCATTTGTCACGCGTGGGTAAATCTAGATTCAACAACTAAATCTTTATGTAGATGTTCATGCCTTATTTATTATATTGGATAGCGTGTTGACCCATTTGTCACGTATGGGTTGACCAAATCAAATGAAAACTAGATGAAACAACCAAATCCTTTGATAAGACTTCTAAAGGAAAACAAATCAAGTGGAAGTCGGTACCATGAGTCTAGCACTATTTTTACAAGAAAACAAACCTAACTGTTCAAGAAGATTGATTTTGAACATGCCCTTTCGAAAACTGATACAACATGTATACAGGAAAAATTGAATACACAATATCTATAGCAGGTCATATCAGTTTTAGCTCCTTAATCAAAATGGATAAACACCGACAAGAAAACCATATTTCTAGCTCAATGTACCCATCATGTTTTTGTGTTATGAACTACTAGGAAATTTGTTTAAGCACAAGCTCAGGATTGGTAATACAAGAATAATATACCAACTCCAAAAGATCCTGATAAGGAACATGTTAGTTCGAGTCTAAGTGACGAAATGCAACATGAGAGACCAAGGATGAATGTTTTGGTGGGGAACTTGAGTATACAGAAGGATAATCAAGTATATGTCCTGAGCTCAAGTTAAATTTATATAAAAACCTATTAGATAAAAGACACCAACAACCTGAAAATTGAAGCAGGATCTCAAACTAAGTAGGGACATGACCTGCAAAATAGGAGACTTTCCCTTGACTAGTACAAGAAACAACAAGTCCCATAGACACAAACCCTACTCCTCAAGAACTTTCAAGCAAACTATTCAAACCAAAACAAGGAGGATTAATGGATCATAAGATTATGAGCAAGTAGCAAATTAAGCCTTAGGAAGACGAGTACAAGACACCGTGAGCTCCTGAAATAGAGTACCCGAATCTAAATCAAGACTTTGAATCCTCGTCAATTTTTAAAAAAAATTACAGAACTAGATTTCAAGAAAACCATGAATTTACTTTTCTAGCTTTCCAGATTGCCAGAATCACCCTTTATTTAAGTCAAAACAAGTACAATTGTATCATAAGAACAAAGCTTATGTAATTCTTAAAATCTTTGAGTCCCATTAAAATCATTTGAAATTAAAAAGAAAGTGAAACCAGCTTTGAGAACTAACAAATAACTTTCAAGGCTAGCACACCACAAGAACAACCATCATGGTAGCAACTTTGAGACCATAATGATTCTTAATCAACTGGTCAGAAATCGTACTCCAATCCCTCAAGCACCCGAATTCACAATCTGGGCACTCACCAATCACCCTTTACGGTCCTCGGATCCGGTTCGATCGAGCACCCCTTCAAATATATTGGCTTCTTATGTAACCATTGGATTCTAAATCAAGAAACTCTAAAGTCGGTTCCATGAGATTATATCTTAAAATCCTTGAGTCAAATATCAAAGAGTAGAACATCCATTATGTCATCCCAGATCGTGATCTTTTTGACACAAATATCAAGAATCATCAAGAATATGTCAACAAAAGAGATTGACTCAGCCACGTAGGATCATGCCGAGAAATATATCTCCAAAATCACTTATTTCTTGCTTAACACGATTTAGCTCTCCTGAGTAATATTTGAATTTATGATTGCTTTGCACGCTTGTCTTTCAATCTCATTCAACGACCATATTTCAAAGAGCCTCAATGATTCCCTTTCATAGGCTCAAGGAATGAACCCACCAACACATATTGTTTATGATGTGACATCTTGTCACTTGTGTCCCCAACTGATGTTGACAGCCCACCTACTTCAGATTTTTATATTGTTGTTGTTTGTATCTCAAATCTTAGTTTGATTGACTCCATACCTTTGACCCCATCCTAGCAACCATCTGTACTGTACTTCACTCTGCTGTAACCTCCAGTATGCATCCAGTACTACGAGACCTAGTCTGTATCCTACAACCCTAGTCTTCACCAAGTCCCTGCTGCAACCTTAGTCTGCACCCAAATCTGATAAACTTCATGCTTTGCTATGTTGGTCATCGTATGCAAGCTCAATACCAGATCCTGAAGCATTTATAGGTCTTTTGTTGCCTATGTATGCCATAGCTGTATAATCAAAATCCTATGTAGTAGTCTGCATCTGATATCTCACACGATGCCCATCATCTGCAGCCATCTTCTTTCTAGCATCCGAACTAGACTACAACTACCTACTTGATTTCTAGCCTAAGCATACTAACAACATCATGGCTAATACTTCCCAGTTTTGTTCTATCAATTTCTATAGAATTGGAGGGATTACATTTTCCTATCAAAATCCATCAGTTGATCCAAATTCAGAAAAAATGGAGGCCAACAAGAAGAAAAGGCCCAGTGAACCCTACATACTCTTCAGTGGAGTCCTGGAGACCAAAGACCCAACCCTCAAGACAAGAAGGCACAGATAGGCACAATTATAAGATGTCGAATTTGTGCACACTTATGAAGTGAAGGCTGAACTGAAGAGGCTGGTAGACAAGCATATCAGGGCAGTGACCTTGGAGATATATGATTATCTCTCAAGGCCAACAGTCGATAGAGCACAACCATCAAGAGATGATGATGATGAATTCCCACAGCTAGAAGGTCATGATAATGATGACATCATTGATAAGGTATCTGAAGAAGGGATCTAGGAGCAATCAACAGCAGAACTATATATTGCAAAAGAGCCAACAGCAAAGTCACATGTAGTTGAGTCCCCAGCAACAGAGCCTACCCCATCAGAATCAGTAGTGTAGGAAAAAATAGTAGCAAAGGAATCACGAATAAAGGAGGGCTTCCCAACAACATCACCAATTAGGGATGCATTAGAGGCTACCATTGATGAAACTACTGTAGACTATCATCAGACTATTGAGCAAGTTGAGTTCACCCAAGTTACCACACTTGATCTCACTCTCGCATGGATAGAGGAAGTGGTCATAGTGGAAGACGAACAACACTTTCAAAGGTGTCACCCTTGAAGAAATCCACAAACACCTAATAAGTGACACTCTCTCTGGCCAAGAAAATGTCCAACGTCAAAATACATTCCCACTGAACTTAGAGATTTCACCTCCTCCCCATCTTCATTTGGAATGGTGCAAACTAGGGAAGATCTATCATCTATAGGCTTTCGCCAATACCTACTCTACAGTGGTATATTTGACATTCAGATGACACCTCAGACTACAGGTAGGAGTCTGAGAGAAGCCCTTGTAGATATCAAAATGACACTAATCCATGAAAGGCCATCCTTTACTGTAAGAATAGTGGCAGGGACTGAACCGTCTGTACATCAACAATTATCTCAATCAAAAACTCCTATAGAATATAGTCTCAGACAACTAGATCAAGAAATCTACAACATGCATTAGTGGACAAAGGATGCATTCAAGGAATTTCTCAACAGACTGGAACCAGTTACAGATGGGTTGGAGGCTGAGAAGACTACTAGGGAAACGAGTTTTGAAGACTTCCATGCATCTCTCTCCAACATGGATGAAGGCCATGCACATCAAATACAGAGGGCTAATGTCCTAAATCTTCAGCAGTACAGGCTCAACTCCTCAAATCTGAACAAGCTAAGGGGATAATACTCGGCTGACCTACACAAACTATAAGCATCCTTGAAGACCACCCAGCACAAACTTAAGGAGCATATTTGCAACAATGACACAAGGCTGGGCTTGCTAGAAAACAAATTTCAACTTGAAACTATCAAAGCCAAAGTTGCTCAGCAGATTATAACTTCTGAATTAAAAGCCCTTAGAACTACAATTGAATCCCTTACAGTTACAATCAATGCTATAAAAAGAGGAGGAAAGCAGTAGAGAAAAGGAAATAGGCAACAAGGCCTTCTAGGAACAAGGCAACAAAGAAGGAAGATGAGCTCAAAAGGCTGTAAAGTAGCATATGCCTCAAGGGGAGAGGTCATCAAGCCAAATGTCTCAGGGGGAGAGGTCATCAGGGCACAGATCTTAGAGGCAATAGCCCCATAGGGAGAAGAGGAAGATCCATACAATATCTAAGGATCAGCCTCATAAGAAAAGCAAAGGCAGTGAGTATCATAGGTAGAAGGTATACACCCTTTGCTGCATATTAGTCTAAGAAATTAGATTAAGTTTTTCTTCTTTTTATCAAACAATGTAATTAAAAAGTTAGCTTATTGTTTTACTTAGAAGTTTTGTTAGAGCATCAATTTAGGAAGAGACTGATAGAAATATGCAATTCCTCCAGTTATATAGAAATTGATAAACAAAACTTATAAATATTAGCCATGATGTTGTTAGTGTGCTTATGCTGGAAATTAGATAAGTATTTGTAGTCTAGGTTAGATACTGGAGAGGAGACAGTCACAGATGAAGAGCATTGTGTGGACCACCAGATACAGACTACTATAGAGAATTTTGGTTAAGCAGGTAAGACATGCATGGGCAACAAAAGACCTATATCTACAGGATCTGGGATTGATCTTGCAGACAAGAGCCAAAATAGAAATGCATAGATTACATCAGATATGGGTGGAGACGAGGCCTCAAAGATACTGAGTGCAGACTGAGTTGTAGCAAACTATAGTGCAACAGTGATGGTTGTTAAGGTTGGGGCAGAAGTCTAGGGATCAATCAAATGAAATATTTGAGGTTCAGAGTGACAGTACGAGGATTTAAAAAAGGTGAGCTATCAACATCAGTGAAGGTTTACATGTGACAAGCTATCACCATCAGGTCAAGTACACAAGTCATGGGGTTCATTCCCTCAGTCTATAAAAGAGGATCAAAGAGCTCAAAGAACAGTGCTGTTGAGGAAGCCGTTGAATGAGAGATTAAACGTACAAGAGTGAAAAATCAACCTAAATTCAAAACTATTCAATTGAACTGAATTGAAGAATAGAAAGAAGAGGGTTCACTAATTTGCACTAAAGAACAGAATCTGTAGCAAAGTCCACTGAAGGATCTATTCAAGGATCTAGCCTCTTGGATTGACTAAACTCGTCACCAAGATAAAACTTGAATAAGCTCTTGCTTAACAGTTGATAACGAGTGTCTAAACCAGTATATATCCTGTGTTATTTTTTTTTCATTGTTATGAGCTATTAAAACTGTTAGAAATCAATAACAATAACAAATAGAGATAAACTCTCAAAGTTTGAGTCACTACTGCAGACCACCTCAGTAGTCTACAAAGAACATTAGTGTATTGAAATTATCATTTAGCTACATTACACTGAAAATTTCAAAACAACCTATTCCCCCCACCCCCTCGGTTTTACCTATGGATCTTATAGAATAGAGTATCGTTCCCATAGAGACTCGTTTTGTATTGCTCAAAATGATTACTCGTTTAGTATTGAATTAATGGATACATTGGTGGACTCTAATACTACTAAAGGAAGTAAAATAAAAAAAATTAAATTCATGAATGAGATCAAATGAAATGAAAACCTAAGGATCCGACTTCACTTATACTTGACACAAGATCCTATTTTTATCATTTCCCTAAATCATTCAATAGTCCCTTCCGAGACCTAACGAAAATTTTCTTAACAACTTATTCATCATATTTCTATGTGAATTAAGGAATCAAGAAATCATTATACTTTATGAAAACTTATATAAAATCACATAGGTCATGTATACAATATTCCTATCACGCACTCAACCTTTGGTATTCAATATCACAGTGTAAACCTTAATTTCTCTTCCGAGTTGATTAAGATCCACAAAACATTCATGTGACGGCCAAACATAGAAAGGTATTGAACATAATATTGAATGCTCAACCAATATGAATCAAGGAAAGTCTGATATCGACGATAAAAATTGAATCTATACAAGTATGATTACTTCTTCACCATAAAGAATAGAATTAGTTCATGAAATATAAAATAAATAAGAAATAAACTCACCCAATTATAGCAAAATATTAAATAAAAAGATATAATGTAAGTGAATAAAATTCACTTATTAAATACTCCCAAACTTAACACTTTGCTAGTCCTCGAGCAAAGGAAGAAACAAACTCTAAGACTCTAAAATAACTCAAGTGAAAGTTCGAACAACTCAAAAAATAAAACACACAAGCATGACTAAGCGCAACATATGCATCACTTCAAACTACCCCTTGATAACATTTCAATGAAACATGGTCGTCTTACATAATCAAATCAACAGTTATAACATTTTATCCATACCCCTTGATTGTGAGGATCAATACTCTCAACTCACCAACTCTCTTGGAAGAAGGGATCGAAACCGTAAAATCTGTTAGACTTCGTAAGAAACATAACAGCACCAAGTACCATCAAATTTTGCATTATTTTCAGCTTAAGAAACAATTATGCCTCTAGAAAAATTTTGTCATACACAAACAACTCTTTTTTCTCTTTATTTTTTTTTTTTCATTTCAGCTGCTTTTTTTGATGCATCAATATGATGGCACAAAAAACACATAGCAGCAACGATAAACACAAGTAGTAATAAAATAATACCTAAAATTGCAAGCAACAAGTCTTTCTTTCTTTCTTTCTTTTTTGTGCCTTTTTTGCTAATTTTTTTTTTGTTTTTGTTTTTTTTTATAAAAAAACTATTAATAATACAAGAATCACAACATTTACTGTCACAAACCATGCCCTTGTTTATAGGCAAACCAGCCTTCCTCCCAGAATCACCGTCAAATTTCCGAAGAATTAAGACGACAAACTGGCCAAGAAACATTGCATAGCCGTACCCTTTTTCACCTTCAGCTTCTGCCTCCAAATTCATCATCAATTTTCGCTCCACTTCTGCCTCCAAATTCATCATCAATTTTCGAAAAACATTGCATAGCCGTACCCTTTTTCACCTTCAGCTTATCCTCCTCTTGACTTCTTGCCTCGAAACCCATCATCAATTAAATTAGGAAAATTACACAGGCGTCCTAAATCTCACTAGCTGGTTGTCTTCTCTACGCATTCTTGTCCTAGAATCGTCTTGGAAATTACGAAATCTGGCATAGTGGTGATGTCAAGGGACGGCATGTTGGATTAATGGACTCATATTACATGTACAGGGACAATTTAACTATATGGATTAATTGTATGTTATGTAATATCTTATAATTTGGTCCAAATATTAGTGGTCCTACGGATATTAATATTAAGTGGGTTAATATGTCGTCTCATAAAGTATATGGCCCAATTGTGTAGATACAATTGATGATGGGCTGATTAGGGTTAAGAAACACTATATATATAAAGGTTATGGTCTCCGATTGAATATTTGTTACATCTTTCTAGCATCCCATTTCTTGTGTGTATCAACTCGAAGATACCCTAATCCTAGGCGATCTCCATCCCAGATTAAAGACTTGGTCTTATGGTTTCAGGTACACTTCCGCTTATGATTGGTTCTAAATAATTCGATATGAAGGTTAGAGTATTTATGGGATTCATTCCAACAATTGATATCAGAATCTTCTTTATATTGAATTATTTGAAAAGTTTAAAACATTCCAACTCCCATCCATTATAGCATAAGGACATGCATCTACGATCCGGTCCTAGTAGTCCTTTGACCACGTCGACCGATGATCGCGTAACTTTTCCTGTGTCGCCAAATGTGGACCTTTCTTACTAAAGTACTAGCCATTGTCAACCCATTTGTTCATATTATAAATTTTTCAACAAAAGCAGATTCTTTTTCTGTATGTTGCTAGCAAAATAAGTTTTGAACATATACATAGATACAGATTGTGGGTCCTTTTGTGTGGTCTGTTTTTTGCTATGTTCGAGTTTTCTATGTATCAGCTAGCTTGTTCCCGGATAATTTTGAATTATTGGGTGGCACTTATGAAATCTGATCTATGATCCATTGTAATGAATATCGTCACGTACAGACTCTGCGACACTAGCGTGGACTTAATTAGAGAAGATATTTTTGAGATAAGATAGTAACAAAATATTTTGAGATATGATTAAGATTTCTTTCCATATAAATATTTAATGATATACAAATAAATTATAGATTTATATTTATTTCCATTTAAATACTTCAATGGTATATATATAAGATTTGGATTCAAATTCAATATTTGACAATAATATTATATACTTTTTTTTGTATGTCTAATATTCTAGATTATTTAATTGAAATAATATGTTGTCAAACTTACCTTTTTTGTTTAAATTGAATAATGTAGAATATTAAGATATTTTGTGTGTGTTTGACTTCCATGCGTTTAGCAACCTGCCCAAAGGAAGGTTGTTATTTGGCCGGAATTAAAATATGCTTGTGGTAATAAATATGTGACAATTATTATGTTTTCCATGTGAATATTAAGTCTGTCCAAAGAAAGGCTTAATATTTGGCAGGATCTTATTGTCAATATTTGATTACTACACCAAGAGTACCACTTACAAAGTTGATTTTCTATCAAAAGACTAAAATCAATGTTGTGGTAGGTATCTTGTGATGGGGATTGTCATTATTTTAATCTGTAAATTACAATTATATTTGTGAGCTTTTTATTTGATATTATCTTTTGTTCTTTTTCAGTCAATACTTCTGCTGCTACAATATTTGCAAACATTAACAGTATCCCTGTGTTTAGTGGCACAAACTTTAAGGAATGAAAAGAGAACGTAATGATAGTTCTCGGTTTCATGGATCTAGACCTTGTACTTCGGATTGAACAACCTGCTACTCTTAAGGATACATCTACCCCTGATGAAAAGAGGGAGATGGAGAAGTGGGAACGCTCAAATCGCATGAGTCTTATGATCATGAAACGTGCAATTCTAGAGTCATTCAGGGGCACTATGTCTGAAGAGGGTAATGCTAAATCGTTCCATACCGAATTTGAGAAACGTTTTGCAAAAAATGAAAAGGCTGAAACTAGTACTCTCAAAGGAAACATAAGGGAGTACATTTTGGAAATGTCTCATACTGCTTCAAAACTAAAGACACTCAACCTGGTATTACCTGAGGAACTGCATGTGTATTTAGTTTTGATCTCTCTTCCTGCACAATTCAATCAGTTTAAAATCAATTACAACTATATAAAGGAGAAATGGACTCTTAATAAGCTCATTTCACATTGTGTGCAAGAGAAAGAGAGGATAAAGCAAGATAAGAGAGAAGGTGCTCATTTGGCATGGGCTTCTAAGGGCAACAGGAAAAGGAAAAATAAGGAAGCTGCGGTCTCAAGACCACAGAAGAAGCAAACTAAGAAAAATAAAGTTGAAACTACGGAATCTGGTTGCTTCTTCTATAAGGGGGCTAATTACAAGAAAAGAGACTGTACCAAGTACCACGCTTGGCTTGCAAAAAAGATATGTCTTTTGCTCTTGTTTGTTTTGAGGTTAATTTAATTTTGATATCCAAAGACACTTGGTGGGTAGATTTTGGGTGCTACTACTCATATAAGTGTGTCTATGCATGGTTCCCTGAGTTGTCAAAAATCGAATTATGGTGAAAGATATATCTATGTGGGTGATGGCAAGCAGGTTGAGGTTGAGGCTGTTGGAAAGATTAGGTTATTATTAAAGACTGAATTTTATTTTGATTTGAAAGAGACATTTATTGTACCGTTATTTAGACGGAATTTAATTTTAGTTTCCGCATTGGACAAATTCGGTTACTCTTGTTCATTTGAAAACAATAAATTTAGTTTTTGTTTTCAAGATTCAAATCTTATTGGTTCTGGTCTTTTATCCGGATATGATAACCTATATTTTCTTGATATAATTGTCTCACAAAATGAAACCTTGCATCTAAGTTCTTGTGGTAATAAAAGAAAATTAACCAATGAGAATTCCTTATCACTCTGGGATAAGCGTTTGGGTCATACATCCAAACAAAGAATTCAGAAACTCGTGTCAGATGGAATTCTTGATTCTCTTGATTTCTCAAATTCGGATATATGCATTAAGTGTATCAAAGGTAAACAGACAAACAAGACTAGATTAGGTGTCGAGAGAGCTTCAGACGTCTTAGAATTGATACATATGGATATTTGTGGGTCATTTCCTACATCCTGTAGAAATGATCAACAATACTTTATCACATTCATAGACGATTACTCTCGTTATGGGTATCTATATCTCATCCATGAGAAGTTCCAGTCAATAGAGGTGTTCAAATCATATAAGGCCGAAGTTGAAAATCAATTAGGAAAAAAGATTAAAACCGTTAGATCTGACCATGGTGATGAATACTATGGTAGATATGATGGATCAAGTGAACAACATCCATGACCATTTTCGAAATTCCTAGAGGAGTGTGGGATCGTTCCTCAATACACTATGCCAGGTAGTCCTACCATGAATGGTGTAGCAGAGAGACGAAACCGAACATTAAAGGATATGGTGAGGAGCATGATTTGTCATACTACCTTATCAGACTCACTCTGGGGAGAGGCATTGAAAACTGCAGCATATATACTTAATAGAGTTCCAACTAAAGCTACAATTCAAACCCCATATGAACTATGGACTGGGAAAAAGCCCAGTATAAAGCACTTGTATATTTGGGGTTGTCCAGCTGAGGCAAAGCGTTATTGGCCAAATGAAAAGAAACTCGACTCTAAAACAATTAGTAGCTATTTTGTTGGATACTCTGAAAGGTCAAGGGCGTATAAGTTCTATGATCCCACTTCAAGAACTATTTTTTTAGACTGGTAATGCCCGGTTCTTTAAGGATGTTGAGTTTGAAGAGTGGGGAGATAAAGTTAGAGATTTTGTCTTTGAGGAAGAACATGTGTCTCTTCTCTCAGTTGTTGTTGATCATGATCAAAGTGTTGTCATTCCTGAAAAGGATCACGAAACAACTCCAATTTAAGACAATTTTGATAATCTCCCTAATCAAATTCTTGATATTGTTAATGAGGATCAAACTCAACAATCTCAAGAACATGAAGTGTCATTAAGAAGATCCACTAGAGAAAGGAGAAGTGTAATTTCGGATGACTGTATTGTATTTCTCCAAGAACATGAGGTAAACTTGAGTTTGGAGGATGGGGAGATAAAGTTAGAGATTTTGTCTTTGAGGAAGAACATGTGTCTCTTCCCTCAGTTGTTGTTGATCATGATTAGAGTGTTGTCATTTCTGACAAGGATCATGAAACAACTCAAGTTCAAGTCAATCTTGATAATCTCCATAATCAAATTCCTGATATTGTTAATGAGGATCAAACTCAACAATCTCAAGAACATGAAGTGTCATTAAGGAGATCCACTAGAGAAAGGAGAA